>JAKWJA010002500.1:52698632-53178632 GCA_027704765.1 Solanum habrochaites
TACGTGTCAGTGTCCTCATCGATCAGCCAATAAGTCAGGGTAAATGACTTAGATTTGCCTTTCTTAGTCTAGACACTTACCCTCTTTGGAGCCATTTGTACATGTGAAGTAGTTGTTAGTATCATAGCAGCATAATGACACACTCGAAAACAATGGAACGAGAAAAAATGGAAATCAAAATACAAAATCAGAATAGTAGATTCAGATAGACAAGACCCATTGATGGCCCGTTGATCAATCGGCGGACCGTAGTTCACGTCCATTGTCTAACACTTAGTATTATTTTAGAATGGGGTGAAAAACAGGCTCTCTGAAGGAAACGAGGGAAGTGCAAAATGGCCCTTCGATCAATCAACGGACCACAGTCCACTTTTGTCGTTTGACACTTAGGATTATTTTTGGATGTGGCAATCGACGAACCCCATTGACCGCCCATCGAATATCGATGGTCCATAGACAAGATCTCATACTATGGGCCTATTAAAGATTAATGGCCTTTACCAACTTTAATTTCTGAGTTTATTTAGTGACCCCTTTTACACAATCAAATTAAACATGCTTTTTAACACACCAAATACAAGTTCGTCATACCTAGAGTTCTTATTTTGTGCAACTATCGAACCCAAATAATTAAGAACATGGATCTGTAAGTCAAAACATTCAAGAAAACTGAGACACACAACATTTTAGATCATTAAATTTTCTAAACAACATTTTTGTATCATCCCCAGAGAAGTAATTACGCGACTTTAATCATGCAGATTAACTTAATTCAGTCCCAAGGTAAAGACCTACTCCCCAATTCCTATATTCAACTATTAACGAGAATTCAAAGTTAAGAGAAATCAAAGTACCTTTCTAAGCAATGTAGAGTGGAGTGGTTATGTGACCTTAGTGATATGAACTCTTAACAAGTAGCCTACGGATCCGAATCTGATCATTGAACTCTTGGGAATGGAAGAAGAGAATTTGGGGGAGAGTATGTTTGGAATATGAGGAATCTGATGGGGTAAATGATTTTCGGAGATGGAGAGTTTTACTTGGGAGTTAAATAGGGAAGAATTGGTATTATGTAACGGTTAAGGAAGGAAATTTCAAAGAAAATGGAAAAAGGGAAGGAATTTGAAAGAGTTGGTTTTAAATAAAACTTGTCAGGTTAGTTCGGTTCACTGGCAGATTTGGATCTATCAAAACTCGTTGACGGGATGTGGATCAATCAACGGTCCGTCAATTGAATGACAACCTGTCCATGGGGTCCGTGGACCACTGCACCAGACCATTTTCTATAGATTTCTACTTTTGCCTCATGCACATGTAACACCAATGAGGCTATTTTTTGTGTGTTTTCTGGACACTTTTTAGACACAGACGCTACACGAAACTCTATCCAACACTACTACACAACTGAATGAAAAATTATATTTAAACAAAAAAACTTTTTCTACATGAAAAATAAGCCCTATCGTTGGCTAAAGAGTACACCTTCGGTTGCCTCCCGCGAAGCGCTTGATTTAACGACTTGGTACGCAGCATGCCCTTGATTACTTAGACTTCATCAAGATGGCAGGGCTCAACCACTTCTTGAACACTCTCCGCATGCCTTAGGAAGATCTTTATCCTTTGTCCATTGACTGTGAACTTTTTGCCTTCCTTGTTCTCAAGTTCAACCGATCCATGTGGGAACACCATTGTGATTCCTAATGTCCCTATCCAGTTGCACTTCAGTTTTCAAGGAAATAAAAGCAAACTTGATTTTAATAGAAGCACCAAATCACCATAAACAAATTCTCATTTTTTCAATTCGTTGGCGTGATACTTTTTCATCTTCTCTTTGTAAATGGATAAACTTTAATATTCTTTTTGGTGAAACTCATCAAGAACATTCATCTCACTTAGTCCTTTTTCTGAATATCTAGTCCAATCCAAATTCAGTCTCACCGTTGCCCACATCGCGTTGTGCTCTATCTTGACCAATAAGTAACAAACCTACCCATATGCAAGTTGGTATGAAGACATACATATGGGGGTCTTGTATGCAGTGCGGTAGGATTCATTTTGTTGTCATTTACAGTCTTTGCTAGAATTTATTTGATCTACCGATTGGAAATCTCAACTTGCCCGCTAGTATGTGGGTGGTAAGGAGTAGCCACAATGTAACCAACATCATATTTGTCCAGCAACCCTTTGAAAAATTTATTAGAAAAGGCAAGCCTCCATCGCTAATAATGGCCCTTGGTATACCAAATCTAGAAAAAATGGTCCTCTTAAGGAATACAGTGACACTTTTCCCTTCATTGCTGGGGAGCGAAGCTGCTTCCACCCATTTCAACAAATAATCCACCGCCACAAGAATGTATTTCATTCCACGAGAACTCAGAAATGGCCCCATGAAGTCAATGCCCCATACATCAAATAGCTCAATAACCCAGAATGTAATTCAGGGAAAGCTCTTGCCTCTTTGAAATTCCTCCATCTCGTTGAAACCGATCATATGATTTGGTGAAATGTTGAGCATCTTGGTGAATGGTTGGCCAATAATACCAACACTTCAAGATCTTATGCGCAATTCGGATGCAACTATGGTGCCCATCCACAGGCAAGGAATGACACGTCTCCAGAACACTCCACATCTCAACCTCAGGGACAAAACGATGAATAATCCCATCAGCACAACTCCGATATAAGTAAGGCTCATCCCAAAAGAACTTTTTAATATTATGCATGAACTTTTTCCTCTGGTGAAAGGTCAAATATGATGGAACTAAATCATTTGCCAATAGTTCGCAAAGTCTGTGAACCATGGGATCAGATCCTGAGAAGAAGCCAATACATGTTCACCTGAGAATGCATCATCAATTTCAGCCTTTTCTCCCGATTCCCGCATAGCTTCATCCTCCAATCTAGACAAGTGGCCGGCTACTTGATTCTCAGTCCCCTTTCTATATTTAACTTCTAAATCACTCTTGCATCAACAATACCCATCTGATCAACCTTCACTTTGCATCCTTCTTCGCCATGAACTACCTCAAAGCAGAATGGTCAGTATGCTCTATGATCCTCGTGCCAAGAAAATAGGAGCAAAATTTCTTGAATCCAAACACCACTGCAAGAAGTTCATTTTTTCAGTTACCGTGTAGTTCTTTTGGGATTCATTCAGGACTATACTCTCATCGTAGATGGGGTGATGGATTTTATCCCTTATATGTCCCAATACAACACCAAGTGCAACCCCACTCGCATCACACATCAACTCAAATGGATCACACCAATCTGGTGAAATAATATAAGCGCGGAAACCAACTTCTCTTTCAACTCTCCAAATGCTTTCAAACGGGATTCATCAAAATAGAACTTAAATTCCTTCTCAAGAAGTTTGCACAAAGGAAGTGCAATTTCTAAAAATCCTTAATTAACCTTTGATAAAAGCTAGCATGTCCAAAAAAACTTTTAACACCCATAAGTGGAGGAAGTTTCTCAATTACCTACACTTCGGCTTGATCAACCTCTCGACCCTTCTCCGAGATGCGATGACCCAACACAATGCCTTTTTTCACCATAAAGTGATATTTCTCCCAATTTAGTACCAAATTACAATACTAACATCTCTTGAGCATCGCCGCCAAATTATTTAAACACCGATAAAAGGAGTCGCCCGCTACAGAAAAAATCATCCATGAACACCTTAATAGTGTCCTCCACCATGTTAGAAAATATCAACATCATACAACGCTAGATACATAACCCAAACAACATTCTTTTTAATGCAAAAGTACCATAGGGACAAGTGACATCATTTTGAATGAAAAAGCTATATAGGGACACATGAAGGTGGTCATTTCTTGATCTTCTGGAGAGATAGAGATCTGATTATAGACCGAATAGCCATCAAGAAAGCAATACCAACCCTTCTCGCAAGTTTATCTAACATTTGATCCATGAAGGTAATGGGGAAATGGTCCTTCTTAGTCCAATCATTCAACTTCCGGTAGTCCATGCAAACTCTCCAACCTCTCACTAGACGCATCGAAACAAGCTCATTCCTTTCATTAGTTACCACAGTCATCCCAGCCTTTATGAGCACAAACTAAACAAAACAAATCCAACTATTGTCAGCAATAGGATAAACCACTCCAGCATCCAACTACTTGATGATCTTCTTTTTCACTACTTCTTGCTTAGGTGGATTCAACCTTCTTTGGTTCTCAATAATCGGCTTGTGATCCCGGCATGAGTTTGATTTTGTGAGAACAAATACCGGGAGGGATACCAATACTATCAACAATAGTCCACACAATGTCTTTCTTAAACATCTTCAACACCTCCACTAAGAATTCCACTTGTTCTCATTCAACTCTGCTTCAATTATCACTGGCAAAGTGTCATATCTACCCAAGATTACATACCTCAGATGAGGTGGTAGAGCCTTACCCTATAATTTTTTGGGTCTCCGTAATAAATGGTCTTGCAGGTGTAGACTCGCGATTCTTCATATCCAACTCTAATTTCTTTGTCTGTGACTAATATTCTTTTAATGCAATCGCATCTACCTAAGAATCATAATCTTCAATAACATCTCTATCAAAATTCATGATGACCGTTGCAAGTGCCTCAACACCTAGCGCTCTTCAATTTGCAGTTCAGATACACTCTGCTTCATGAACCTATACATATTGAAAGTTTCTACTTCATTGTTCAACCTAAACTTCATCTGCCCCTTTTTCCATGTCGACTGATGCACGATCAGTGGCAAGGAATGGTCTTCCTAGAATAATGGGGACCTAAAAATTAACCTCACAATCAAGAATCACAAAATCGGTCGAAAAGATGAACAACTCCACTTTTACAAGAACATTATGGAGTATATCTATACGCCTCTTCACAGTTTGATCAGCCATTAGTAACCGCATCGTAGTATGCTTTGGGTCTCCCAAGCCTAACTTCTTATAATTATATAGTGCCATGAGATTTATGCTCGCACCAAGATCACTGAGTGCCTTATCAAAGTGGAGAAACCCTATAGTACATGGAATAGCGAAAACACCCGGATCCTTTATCTTTTGCACAAGAGACCTCATAGCAATAGCAATACTATGTTGCATTTTGTCATCATCTTCAAAACTCACTGACCTCTTTTTTGTAACCATATCCTTCATAAACTTAGCGTAATTGGGCATTTTCTCTGAAGTTTTGATCAACAGAACATTGATGGTAATATGTTTTAACATAGTGGTAAATCGACGATATTTAGCATCCTTCATTTTCTTCACTAATATCTGTGGGAATGCTAGTAGAGTTCTAGGCTTCGGCACAATTTTCTGGGATAATTTTGCTTTTTTTATTGTTGCATCCACCAACTCTCCACTATCCTTCTTCTAAATCATATTCCTTTGTCTTATAACCTTGTACTATAGACGGCATATATGGATGAATAGTCTGCTTACCTCATCGAGTAGTGACTATCATGCAATGCCCATCATTCTTCGGGTTCTAGATAGTGTTGCTTGGGAGAGTGCCAGGTTGGCGTGGGTTCACAATATAAGAAAACTAATTCATCTGTAATTCAAGATGCTTTATAGAGGCCACATGTTCATCACCTTTTTCTCCAATGTCAGATAGGTAATTTTTCATTTCCTTGACATTCTCATCAGTCGTGTCAAACCTCCTCATTATCTTATACAACATATCCTCAACCCGCGCCATACTACTTTCACCGTCCTAGGTGCAACTTCCCTATTTTGAGGGGGAATATAATGCCCACCTCTTTCATTCCTGTTATCATAGTTGTTTCGGTTGAAGTTGTTGTCGCGGTTGTAGATACCATCTCATACATATTGATCCTCTCCGTTGTAATTACCATAGGTCCGACCTAGGTTTCCCTGTGGCGCAAATTATCCTAATTAGAACCTTAGGCGTGTGGTCGGAAACCCCCCGTCTAATCATTAATTGCATATGCATCATCTTCATAGTAATACTCATCTGCCGGTGGTGGTGGTTTAGCCAAAATTCACCGCATTCACTTTCTTTGCGCCTTCGCTCACATGTTTCAAGACTAACCGTAATTCAGTTCTCATCTGCAACATCTCCTCACGAATCTCATTTGCATTTGATTTGTTTGTATTTTGTACCACGAAGGGTTTCGCCCAGTGTCTGACTTTCTAGTGCCGCTTTATTATTGTGAGATATCTTCTCCAACTTCTCTACAATCTCAGCATATGTGTATTCCCCATAAGAGACACCTGCAATAGTATCAAGCACTGCTTGTTGTTGTCATCTTGACCTCTATAAAATAACTCTTTCAGTGACTCGTCATCAATGCGATGATTCAATATACCCCTCAAGAACAAAGTAAATCTATCGCAAGAGCTACTCACCGACTGTCCAGGTAATGCCATAAAAATTTTCACCTATCCTTGTGGTTGAGCTTCTTTGACACTAGATAGTACCTTGATAACAACATATCTCTCAACTAATCCCAAGTATAAATATATTTGTAAGGAAGCTCAGTGAACCATATAGCAACATCTTCTGTCTGTGATAAAGGATACACTCGCAACACAATGACATTCATATCTATGTTTGGTCTACTGATGCAAGTCTCAAAAACAAGCCCCTCGCTATGAGCATTTGCATAAAGCTACTCCTCACCACACATGTGTGCCCAGGTGGCAGCGATTGTAGGACAAGAGGTCCATAAGAGTTTACTATGTTCAGATTGACCCTGTAGTACTCTTGAGGTCGTAGGGTTGCTGGAGCTTGCACCCTCAAGGAATCATCTTACTGATTCTCAATGTGTGCCTTGTTGTGTGCGTCATCTGGAAATGGAGGATGATGGCCTGATCCATCGCCTATATTGCCTCTGTTAGGGTTGACTGGAATCCTTCGGTTGTCCATTCTCCTCAAAGTTTGATTCAGTTCGGGATCCTATGGAGTGAGTGGTTCCCCTTGGCTCCGGGTACTTGGCATACACTAGAAATTGACCTGAGAGAAACAAAATGAAAAAAAGAAAGTAAAATCAAGAAATACTTGACTAAATTTAAATAATGTAATTTAAAATAATCTTAAAGTCATACTCCTCGACAATGGCACCAAACTTTTGATACCTTAATATACCACATCCCTGAAAACGTATCACAATCATTCATGTATAGCCGCACCAACTAGTAGGTTGGGTCCTACCCATAAAAATGATTTATGCCTCACTTAACTCATGATTATATCTATTTTGTCAATGTCTTTCCGAAGCATGTAAGGTAAGGGGGAAGGTTTGTGGAACAAATTCCTTTAATAGTGTAATTAGTTGTTGGAGACAAATAAACTCTAATTTTATCAAGATGAGAGAGTAAGTAGGGTATATGTGTTCCCCGCAGGTTCATAACGTCGTATTCCTAGCAATAGCAATCCTTTCCTAGTGTATTACAAACAAAGTGATAAGTTAGGTATCTCTAAATCCTTGGTCTAGCATTTAGATAATTTCACCCCACACCTTGGTCCGGCTACGTGTGTATAATTTACTAACCCTTACCATTATCTCATATAGTATCACACTAAATCTATATTAAAAATTTCTATAATATTAATAACTCCTTGGTCCGGCAAGTATCAACAAGGGGAGTTCTAACGTTGGCCAACTTTAAAAAGACGTCAAGATGAAAGAATTATCAATGCATGAAACAACAATATTCAATAATTGCTAGGATTGCTTTGTTAATTGCCCATGGTTCCGACAACCCTAGTTGTAGATTTAGTTACCCATGTTACAAAGATCACAATTCATTTTTTTAGATGAAGAAATCATGAACTTACTCAACAAGAAGAATAAACCAAAAAATCCAACTTGAAATTGCAAGAAAAATCTTTCAAGGCAAAATCAGGAAATCAATTAATTGCTAAAGTTGCAACAACCAATCTCCAATAAATAGAGTAAAACAATAATAGTAGTACCTAACCCCAAAAATTAGGATTTAATACCCTATAAATAGAAAAAAAAGTCGTAATGAACAAAAGAATTCAAATAAATAAAGTTTGGCTCCGATACAGGACTTAATGTATGAACCAACTAACGGACCATCGATCAATCGACGGTCCGTTGATTGTCTCCATCTTTCAGGACTTAGAAATACTTTTGCTCTCTGGATGTTACCCTCTCTAAATCAAACGATGAATCAACAATTCAGTCCGTCTATCCATCTACAGGCCATCGACGCTCCTTCGTAGCTCCATACTTAGAATCTTCCAAAATCAGGTATTGGAACTTTCTCTTAAGCAAAGGATGATACACCAGTACGGTCCATCGATCAATCAACTGACCGTCGTTGCCTCTTTTGGTTCTACAATTATTCAAACTTCCCTAATTTTCCTTCAAATGTTCTGAGTTGCTCATATGCGATCACACCTACAATCCATCGATTGAACGACGGATCATTGATGCCCTCTAGGCCTGCTTCCTTCTGCACTATTTTAGTTTGTTTTCCGTTCTCTTTCCACCTTAACTCTTTCCGAAATAAGACACAAAACTTGTTAAAATCACTACAAAAAGTCTTTAGACACACACAACTCTAAGGTGAAATGCATTAGAAATGCCGTGAAATCATGGCACATCACTAACCCATATTTTCTTCCTTTTTTCCCTATAATGTATCCTCCGATCATTGAAGAGCTTCTAGGCCATTTGAAAGGTAGACTTATATCTTTTCCCAAGTTGTTGGTGAGTTCTCAAGTTTGAGGATGATGTCATTGTTTTTTAGCTTTTGTAATGTTGACTATGTCTATGACCTTTTGTTCTTTCCTTATATTAAGACTTTGTTGTAAGCCTGTATGTGGCATATTATACTAGTGTAAGGGCTATGCCAAAACCTTGTGATTCTCTATTAGATGACTTGTTTTTTTTTTTTTTAAAAAAAATGTTAGACAAATAATAGATCTACTGATGAGTTCTATATTATTAAAAGGGTGTATTGACCTCATAAGCATAGAGTCTATGTAAACTACATTTATGATAAGTGAGATGCCCGAGTATACTTCATATGTAAAATTTATAAATTTTCCACATTTTTGATTTTATGCCAAGATGTATGTGAAGGGCTAGTCTAAGGCCTCTACAATGATGATGACACCGGTTATGTCTAGGGGTGCTTCTCGATCGTGACAAATTTTGTATTAAAGCATGAGATTGAGAAATATTACAATTGATGTCTTACTAAACCACGTCAAGTAGAGTCTTTTTCATAATTGTGAAGAGTTCCACACTTATGAATGTGAGGGTATGCGATGCTTTGGAAATTCTCATCTTCTTGATATTCCTATGTCATGCCTCAAGAGTTTTAACTCTATGTGAGCTTTCTTATAACCTCTTTCTTGTGATTATAGGCAATGAAAACAAGAAGGAACAATGCTCGAATGGACGAAGAGGAGAATGTGAATGAAGTGGTTCCCCTTTAAGATCCTCAAAACCCTTAAGTTTCTATTGAAGAAGGGGTTATGTCTAATGTTGATATAACGGCGGTCATTCATAGCGTGACCCAAGTGTTGGCTACTCAAGTTTCTAAGGATACTAGGTGAAAGAGGGTCGATTTAATTTTATCGCACACCACTTAGCAGTCTTACAGCGTCTGTACGAACTCCCTACTTACAACCCCCAGAATTGGACTAGTAATAAGAAATACTTTAAAAAACATCAGCTGTCAAACAAACAACAACAGCAGCGTTTACGGAACATTCCAACCTTATAATTCGTTAATTAATAATACAAAGGAGCTTCACAATCAGTCTAAGCTAGAAAAACTCTCTATTTTTTCCCTTAGACGAATCTCCCACTTACTAAAAATTCTGTCACAATGGCAGTTCCATGCGTGCGGTTACAAATGACACATGTCCAACACATTTCAGTCCAAGGTTCAAAACTAACTTTCCAACGCTATATTTTCCACATATAGAATCTTTCAAATGACATTCTTATCTCCAACGAAATACTAATATTCTAACACTTAAATATTTCAGGCTTTCATTCCAACACTTAGAATAATTCTGGCCAGCTTTCCAACACTTGAATATTTTAGCTGGGCTTCCACACTTGTTTTATTTCAGGCAAGTTCAGGTAACCTGCTTGTCCTTGACATTGCCAAGTCTTCACGCCTGCCTCATCAAGCCAACTGCTATCTTGCCAACGCCCTTAGCCCGCACGTAAGCCATGCACGTTCAAGCTGTCTTGGCCAACACCCAGCACTTAACTTGTGTTGCCCTTTTTTTGCCATCATCCATGTCAATACCAATGCCAAGTCCTTGACATGTCTGCACGTAGTTAGAAATCAGTAGTTTTGTGCGGGTATAATAACCACACCACACCACTTGAACTCGATTTCCTCATCGATACTGTTTGAGATAGTCATCATTTGAGCTCATCAAACTTGCCATAAGTCTTAATTTTCTTTCTCCAAAACAGCATCTGCTGCACTCTTGCCTTGTTCCGTGAACCAAAACTCATCTTAGTATTCTTCTTACTTGTGCCAAAACCCGTGATCAAGAATCTTCTCAATTCAGCATCATAATTTGTAGGTCTAGATGGAGGGAGACCTCTTGACATCTTTCTGTCCGTTTCATCCGCATACTCAACTTAAGGTTCCAGAACTCACATGAAGTAGGATTGATCTTCATTCAACCTTCTGGCAGCTTTTCAACCTATAAGCAAACTTCGCCCACGCGTTTCACCCTTCGAATGGACCATCATACTTAGGAATTAAACCCCGATGCCGTGGTTTTACTTTACCAATCTGGTTCCAATTTGTGGGTAAGTTTCAGCAACACCTTGTCACCCACATTGAAGCTCAACTGAGCGGACGGTGTTTGGTCACATACTTCTTCATGCACCGCTGAGCCTTGCGCAGCTATCTTGTGCCTCAGATAACATTTCAAGTCGTCCCTTCCAACTCTGTAATGTTGTCTGGACACTTTCTCTGTATTTTTAGATTTAGCAACATCTAGTGGCGTCATAGGCTGTTTGCCTAAGACGATTTCAAAAGGACTACATTTCTGTTGCAGACGCGACTTGTGCAGATGTATCACAATTTGGCGCAGTGTCTCAAAAAAGGCGCCCCCAATTCCGTTGCTGCAGTCACATTATTGCCCTCATTACTCTTCCAACAAATGATTAATTCTTGATCCGTTTCCGTCTGTTTGTGGGTGATTTTGCCGTAGAAATTTTAATTCAGTTCCATCATATTGAACAATGCTGTCGCAAAATCTCCCCGTGAACCTTGTGGTCTCTATCACTCACAATGTCAGCCGTACCAACCAAATATTTAACTAACATTGTATAGTAATAACTCAGCAGTCAACTTCAGAGGAGCTACTCGGAGCAGCAATAAAATAGAATATTTTGAAAACGTTTCAACTACCTACCACCATGATAGATGCTTTGCCATCATACCTTAAGGAAGCCAGAAAATGAAAATCCATGCTTTCCCGATAGCCCCCCACTGGCCTTCAGATAGGCAAAGTTGCGGCAAACCTGCTTCCTTCTACGTTCTGTCTTGCGACTTGACAACATGACAAGTCTTACCGCCCTATATCGTCTTCCATTTTGGCAAAAAATACACACGAGAAGTAATGCTAACATCCTTTTCAACACCTAGATGGCGCAGCCAAGCAGAGTCATGCTCTTCTTTCATCAAGGCTTGGCGCAACCCGCCCTGATTTGGTACAACGCTCTCCCCCCCTTTAAATAGAGCAGATCGTCCCGACCCATACCGTCTCATTGGCCCATCTTGCACCTACCCATCCATTTCACTATAATGAATCGTTGACACAATCACACAACCTGATTCCTATCATAGACTCAGTTGTCCACCAGTTTTTGAATGAATCTACTACGGCAACAAACACTTCTTTCCTACTCAGCGCATCATTCAACCTGGTGGGTGTTGTCCTCCTGTGTTTTAATGTTCCCCATGAAATCATATTCTGCCCAGGAATTCTTGCCACCGTGCTTGTTTAGGATCTCACTTTTTCTGTGTCTTGAAAATGTATTTGCTACATTATCAGTCTCCACCTCAAATCGCTGCCCAAGAGAAAACTCTCAACTCTACAACAGTGTACCACCAGCAAACCATTTTTTCTCAGTGTTGAGTATCTTTGTGTTCAGCATCACGTCACTTTCCTCTGCTTTCAAGGCCCACTGATGACTTTCCTAGCACTAATTACCCACCATCGCTTGTCTGACGCTTCGGTGGGCACTGTTCAATGGTACCTCAAATCAGGCTATTTGAGTATAGGTCAGATGCACGATAGAAATCCTCAAATTCTGAAATGAATGCTCTTCACATCATTCAGCGCAAACCCACTTTGCCATCCTTTCTTCAACAATCTGTCAAGACGTTGCCTTCTTTGAGTAACCAGGCATAAACTTTTCGTAATCTTGTTAGCCAAGCCAGAACAAACCTCAACATTCCCTTCACAACGAGAACCTGCCATCACATGGCCCTGCACTTTCTTTAGGATCCATTCCACTTTGTTTTTACTAAAAAAAATGCCCCAAGCAACTTTATCTCTTTTGAGCAAATTCACACTTTTCCATCTTGAACATAAAGTGGTGTATTTCCTCAATTGAGACAAAATCACTTAGGTGATTAACTTTTCTCCCAACGTCGCTATATATGACAAATCACTAAGTAAACAATACCGAAGTAATCAAGAAGCAAACATACATTGTTCATTAAATTGCAAAACGTTGGCCGGGGGCATTATGTAGCCCAAACTCTTACAAGGAATTCCTAGGAACCATATCTCGTTACACATGTTGTTTTTGGTTCATCACCCTCTTCTAATCCGCAACCTGGCCATACCTGCCCTCAATCAAGTTTTGTGAACCAGCATAGCCTTGCTTAACCTGTCCATATAATCTTAAACCACGGAATCGATAACTTTGTTCTTTATAGTTGCCTTGTTCAGCGCCCGGTAGTCCACACCACATTCTCATTGTTCTGTCCTATGTCTTTTTGGAATAGAACAGGAAGCACATACGAGCACATTAGACGGCTTAATCACCCAGCATCTAGCAATTCATTCACTTGTTGCGTAGTTCAACCAATTCTTTATGAGCCAAACGATTGGTGCTTGTGCGGGAGCAACCGTACTAGGCAGCAACTCAATCTTATGAATCAATGTCCCTCCTCGGGTAATTTTTTTGGAAATTCAGGTGGCATACATCAGCATAATACTGTGTAAGGCAATTCACACCACCCAATCAAGGCACTTCTATTTTCACACAGGTTAAATTTCGACCAAGGCAAGCAAGTATGGTTTTCGTCACCCTTTTTCAGCCCTTGTCGACGACATATCAGACAACAACATCCCTTTATCTTTCTTCTTTGCAACTTGTATTAAGGTTTCCAAACGGATAACACCCTTTCAGAAAACCAGCATCACTTTCCACTCATTACATCACTCCCTCTAAGTGAGGAAAGAACAAACTGGTATTTTTCTTAGGAAATCTCCCAGTAGAATTTCACATCTCCAAGCGGGCAATCACCAATCAGTTATGTTTTCCACCTCAATTTCCAGTCGACCATAAGACACCCCATAAGCCATGCCCCGATGGCTTGTGCCTAGCGTGACTGTTTTGACTAAGAAGGTATTTTAGACAACTTCAGCCCCAGTTTTTGGCAGCAACCTTCACACATCACCAAAACGTATGTGTGGCCCCCTGTGCAACCTTTCCATCACAACTTTTTTTTTTACTTTCATTTCTATTTAATTAAGGAAGCATGAGGATTCGAAGTGTTGGCGATGTCCCCAACCATGTAATCCCCATAATGTGATTAAAGACAATCTCAATGGATTTGCCATTGCATCCACAATTTCTTTCTGTCTTCGCCTCCTCCCTTTGCCCATATTTCCGCCAAGCATAAGCATTCACCTTTCCAGTTTGACAAGATTTGGCCAAATGATGACCACCACAGTCCCCAACAGCCCTTAGAGTTTCCATGTTTATTCTTGGTCTGTTCGTTTTCCATCCTTCAATTTGTGTGTGCCTGTTCCTTTATTAATTTGTATTCTCTTTACGACTTCCTTCCCATTCCCCTTTCTTTCTCATTCTTTTTCTTATTTTTTGCAGTGGAGGGACATCTGTCGAAGGACTAGTCGTCCTGAAATCAACAAAGAATCAGCAACCGCAATTGCCCAGGCAGATCTTTACCTTCTGCCTTGGTATATTCCGTTTGAGCCCAGCCTTGCATGCCCGAAAGAAATTGTGAAGTTTTGTCCTCATCAACTATTTTGTTGTCTAACATCACATAGGTAAATTCTTTATAATATTCCCTCACTGAACCCCGTTGCGGCACCTTTTCAATTTATCGCTTGCAATCCAAGATGCATTGCTAGGAAGAAATTGATCGCGCATCTTATTTTTAAGCTTATCCCTTATCAATCTAGACGACCAGCACTCACGTCGTCTGCTTCAAGTCCTCCACCAAAGTTTTGCATCACCCGACAAATACATTTGTGGTAATATTCACTTATCACGGCTTGGACACTCTTGCTCAGTAAAGTACTGTTCATGTCCTATGACTTTTCAAGTTTTAGGGCAGTCCTTGCGCCACTGAAGGCTTTAGCGGAATCTTAACCTTAGATGATTCAACACGAGTCAAACTCAACGAGCCACAGCCCGACAAAAGACAAAACAGGTCTGCACGAAGGTTCTCATTTTCCTTCTGCAAGTCCCTCTAGTTTTTGCGTAGTGTGGTCCGAAAGTCCAGACTTCAGTGATGTGGTTCTCAACATCTGCGATATCCACCAGTTTTCTTTCTCCCTGAACATGCTCACGTCCACTCTCAACTCAATGATTTGTGTGAAGAATCCACAACGTAGTGTCTGCCAGATCTCTTCAGAAACCCGACGAAGGATTCAATTCTTCGTGCCAATCCCACAATTCTTGCGTTTTTTCACCATTGTTTACCTTCCTCTGGATACACTTGAAAGAGGGTCTATTTATTTTTCTCGCACACCCCCAGGCAGTCTTACAGCGTCTGTAATACTTCATCCCTACTTCCACCCACATAATTGACTAATTTAGAATACTTAAACAGCAATGTCAAACAAACAAACAAACAGCAAGCGTTTACACCAGGAACAAGTCCCCAACACACAAAAATAATACATTAAAACATCGTTAATTAATATAAAGGAAGGCTTCCAAATCAGTCTAAGGCTATAAAAACTCTCTGTTTTTCCCTTAACTAATTCCACCTTAATCAAAATTCTGCACAATGGGCATTCCCTCTGGGGGTTACAATTGACAACCTGTCCGACCATTCAGCCCATGGTCAAAACTAACTTTCCAACACTATATTTCAACTAATATAATCTAATTCAATTACTTCTATCTACAACGAAATACTAATATTCTAACACTTAGAATATTTCAGGCGCCATTCTAACATTTAATATTCTGCCAGCTTCCAACACTTAGAATATTTTAGCTATCTTCCCACACTTAGTTTTATTTCAGCAATTCAGTTGAACTGCCCTGCCTTTGTCCTTGACATTGCCAAGTCTTCACATCCTTGCCCTCATCAACCCAACATGCTATCCTTGCCAACGCCTTAGCCCCGCACGTAGCCTGCACGTTCAAGCTGTCTTGCTAACAGTCCCCCAGCCCTTTGAACTTGGTGCACTATTTTGCCATCCATCCATGTCAGACCAATGCCCAAAGTCTTGACATGTCTGCACGTAGTTAGATCAAGTAGTTTGCGGGTCTAACACTAGGGTACAAGTGAACCACAATGCTAGCACCACCGTATCAAGGATAACAGATTTCACAAGTATGAATCCCCTACTTTCTTTGGCTCCAAGGTATAAGAACCACAAGGGTTTATAGATGAATTCTTCAAATTGTTAGATGCCATGATAATTACTCTTAGCACAAAATGAATTAGATGTCCCATGATCTACCCACAGATATATAATTGAATTATATTTCCATAGCCACCGACCTTGCTAAAATCAGACCTCCGAGTAAAAAGTTATGCCCATTTTAGTAAAGGCTTGTCGAACAAGCCCTGACGACGGACCCAATGGCGGGGCGTCAGGCAGATGACGAACCATCAGTCATGGTCGTCGTTTGGCCCGACAGCAACTTTTGCAAGGGTCTTTTGGACCCTCACTTCGTTTAAACCCTATGTTACGTCATTTTGACCCTAAATCATCATATTTTAGTCAATTTAAGCCTAGAAACATAATTAAAACATATTCAAGTCAAATCCTTAAATTAAAAGTTAGAACTAGAGCAATAACGGAAAAAAGCTCAAGAATCCCCTAGTTCAAGAAGAAACAAGTGTCCACTGTTCCAACCCACAAACATAGTATTTTTTTTGTGTTTTCTCACCAGGTAATTGGGGATTTCACTGTATGGTTCCTTCACCCTTGGATCCCTAGTTTTCAGCATATTCGTCATTCTCTTAATCATGATTAATAACTAGTTTTAAACTTGGATATAACTTTCATGATTAGCTAATATATTTCCAATCAGCTTAACCTGTTCGCTTATCACTGAATTAAACCTAGGTTTCTAAATTTGGATAGAACTTCATGCTTTAGCTAAATATAGTTCAAATCAAGATATTATTTTCTTACTCAGATAATCGAATAATTTTCAGAACCCTAGTTATTTATTTCTTTATCTTGAATTACACATGCTAGCTCAGATACTTCAGATATACATGCTCATATAAATGCATAATTTTACCCGATGAATGTTTTGCTCTCATTTGCATGTTCAGTGTCACGCCTACTCTAGACCCCAAACCGAGACCGACTCGTTGACCTCTCGAGGTCGCAGACACCCTACTTTACGTCATCTCTTACTTTACATAGGTTAATTTAGCAAAAATTGACACTTTTTTTTCTTAACATCCTTATAAAAAACATTTTCATAAATACTTAATTGTTCACCATCAACCATATAACATTAAGAGATAAGCAACTAAAAAATAGTTCAATCTTATTAAGGTTGTATAATTGCCAAAAGGGCCCATCCTACGTCTAAATAAAAACAGGAAAGAAAACGCTAGTGGCACATTCTTCCACTATGATCAACTCTAAAACCAAGCTAGAATATAAACAGCAGCATCCTCCGAAGCTGGGACTACAAAGCTGGCTGAATGCTGAACTCCATATAATTCAACGAATATCCTTTAGGCTTATTTTTCCACCTTGCCTGAACCTAAAGTAGTCAAGATTTTTATACGGTTAATACACACTTTTAACTAGTATGGGTATATAAAGGCACACAATCAAGGACATGCATGAGAAATATCTCTTTCCTAACAACATATTTTTGTAACAAGTCAGTGTCCTTGCCGATTTGAGATTAGGAAGATTTCAAATTGTGATTAGGAAAGTCAAGTGAGCTTTATTACACAGATTAGGAATAGAAAGTTATGCCCTGATAATACATACATCATCATACTTTTCACATTTCACAAGCACATAACATTTACATATCGCACATATCATATACATACAACCATTAATGCTGTAGCACATAACTTCTTATATCATTCAGTCATATGCCATGAGACCTTGTAATCATGGACTTAACTCAGCCATCCATAAATGAGGGCTCAACAGATGGGAACTCCCACTAGGCAGTCTTCCTTAGCAAACATAGAGCCTCTTCGTTCAATCATACGTACGCCATTTTATTTTATTCATTGGCCAGTGTAAACACCATCTATACTAGATGTGTTTAAAGAATTCATTATATTCGTTGTGCAATGACCAGAATGACCTAGATGTCATTACTTGAATCTCTCACTTTTGTTAGCCTATCCTAACACCTCTGGTTTCATTCATTTTATTATGTGCATCTTTGAGACTGGCCTCATTCATTCATTGATAACTTTTAACTTTAAATCTACAGAGATCATGTGAGAATCATGAAATCCATTGGTCCCTCCCCCGACACCGAAAAGAGGGGAATCACCGCCAAGTGACCCATACATCTAGCATCATGGGAAATGACCCCGCCAGATCCCTATATTGGCAGTATACGTTCAAAAACTAGGAGATATAAAGAGACCCATACACGGTAAGTCGGAAGTTTCATCTCATGCGAGTTGTTTTAAACTCCGCCCTTCCTGAAAGAAGGCATCATCGCTCATACATAATGTGTCGGTGCTCAGTATAAAGTTCCATTACATTCATCTCATACATCTTGGAAACTGGCTTCTAGTATGAGGACATCATAGCTCATTAGATGATTTCTTATATCATCATTCTTGTTGACTGTGTTAAGCTCAATACTCTGATTATAGTGTTCATAAAGACTGGTCTATCATTATCTTACACTCTCATAGGTGAGTACGTATTGGTAACATTTTCTTAGGCTCATTTGAGATTGCTCTCATCATTTAAATTAGCCTCTTATCATGTTGTTACAACATTCATCATCATTAGCTCCTTTGTTTTTCATAGTTTACCTCACTCTTATTACGCGAAGTTCAGTTCATCATATCCAATGCACTGGCCATTTAGTCTTTTCACACTTATTAACCTTTAGGGTTTTTATTTTTATGATTTCACTGTTCATCTTCATCATTTTGTTTTCAGCTAATCATATGCCAATGCACTTGGCCATTTTAGTTTATCTTAAACTCAATCCCTAACCCTTCTAGATTTTTAATGATTTCATTTACATCACCTTAGGTTCCTTACTTTTGGAGTTTGTTAGACTTGTGCCCTATACCTACAAGCCATTGGGCTTCCATTCATAGTTCGTTAAGTGATTCTACATTCTAAGATTAATTTATTACAGAGACTTATATGCAGCATTGTATATACAAAGATCTGATTTTTATCTAAGTAGGTGTCTTATTCCGTGGATATTTATTCACATTCACGTGGTGACTGATGTATCAATCACGTAATTTGGGCAAGGGAACCCAATTCTAAGACTGGATACTCATTTACATTTTAATTGATTTTATTTTTTAAATATCCGTAACTTTATGCTCTAGATTTAATCCAAACATTACTCGTATCATTAATAATTTTTCCTACTTAGTCTTCCTCTTATGTTGGCCGCAGGGTTGTGGGTTCTGGAACCCCCAGAAGCTCTTTTTATTTTTCATTAATATTTCATTTGCTTCCTTTTCTCCCAACCAAGAGGTTTGGGATAAACACCCACATCCCCTTGTATTTTTGTTATTTATTTTGCTGGAATAGGGAGTTGAGGGTCGTACGCCCAACAACCTCCTATTTAAACGTAAATTCGATAGAGGCTTGGGAGGTTGTGGGTTCAAACCCCTATAGATCTCCTCCACTTATTGTTAATTAAAATATTCTTACTAGTGTCGCATTGCAGTGAGGTTGTGGGATCGAACCACCAGGCCTCACGTTTCTTTTCTTTATTTTTTATTACCCCTTTCCCGCGTGACTGATGTATGGGTTCGAATCCCCGCCTCCTTTATTTGTTTTAATTATTTTCTCCTCTTTCTCCTCAAGTTCGCGAGTTTCGATCACCCCCAGCCCCCTTTTTTTCTTTTTTTCGCGCGCAACCAGTAGCTAAAGGGTTTCGATCCCTTATCCCCTTCGACGTTTTTTTGGCCTCCTTAACATGTGAGCCTGAGTTAAATTCCCTTGACCTCTCTCATTTTATTTTCATTTAAAACCAAGATTTTTTAATCTCATTGTTGAATAAACTAGAGTACCCCAAATCTGGAAATTTAGTCCCAACTTTATCTTCCTTCATCAACCTTTAATGTTAGCTTCTTAGGGCATTTCACCAAGATTTTAGTGTATAGTTAGGTGTAGTTTAATAGTTACTTTCAACAAGAGTTTTCCTCTCAAAATCAATAACTTCACACCCCATATAAACATCACATTTTGCACAACCTTAGCACATAAAATACAAGAAATAACATGCCTTACACGTCTCCAAAACAGTGGGCAAAACACACTGCGAAACGTGCACACACACACCTCATTTTCGAGCAGACCTTGATTGTCATGTTCGTGATTTTACGCACATAAATATATTCACATTCAATACAAAAACATTATACATGCCTAAATCTACCAGCACACAATACCCAACCTACGAAATCATTTGGAGCTAGTGACAAGGACATGCAATGGGGAACAACATTAGTTTCAGAGTGAGTATCTTGAATCGTAAGGTGTCTCTTGGGAAAGGGACCAAGAGATAAAAAAAACCCATACCTTAATTTGTTTTTCTCAGGACGTGAAGTTTTCTGCCCAATCTTATCCAAAACCACACGTACAACTCACTAAAGTTTCACTACCACACTCGACGGATCTTCTCTTTTGCCTACCGTTTTGTTACGTTGTTTTTCTTAAAATTTCATGTGATTCTCGTGTGAAAACTCTTTGATTTATTTTCAATTCTTGAAGTTGTTTTTGCAAGAACCAAAACCTGAGAGAGAATGATGAATGTGATGTGATTGTTAGAGAGATTATTAGTAAAATAATAGGAGTTTTGTCAAACTAGGACTCCATATTAATTTAAATAAAAACCTGATTTAGTTAGCTTAGTGAAAGGACCATTTTGCCCTTAAAATCTCAGATTTTAAATGATAAATAAATCACTTTAAGTACTTATCCTACTCATTTTTTTAGGGTTGATACATTATCCCCCCCCCCCCTTAGGAACATTCGTCCTCGAATGACATTACCACTACAGATCGCAATGCCAATCAGATCATAATATAATCACTCTGCACAGTCAAGCAATAGAAACAAAATACAGAGAGATAAGGAAACATAGACTTAAGAGTGGGAAATATAACCTCAAGAGCTGAAAAGGTGAGGGTAGCGGGATCTCATGTCGGCCTTAGCCTCCCACATAGCACTCTCAACAAGATGATTTCTCCGCAATACCTTCACTGTGGCAATCTCCTCGTACCTCAGTCGCTTGACATGTCTGTCTAAGATCTCAACAGGTACCTCCTCATAAGACAGGTCCTCATCAACCCCAAACCTTCCACATGTAGAATCGATGTTGGATCACCTAGGCACTTCTTCAACATAGAGACATGAAAGACTGGATGGACATACGCTAGCTACGCAGGCAATGCTAACTCATAGGCCACCTCACCCACACGTTGTAGGATCTCATATGGCCCAACATACTTCGGACTCAGCTTCCCTTTTCTTCTAAATCTCATCACTCCTTTCATAGGTGATATCTTCAAGTAAACCTGGTCAACAACCTCAAATTCTAAGGGCCACTTTCTGTTGTCTGCATATGACTTATGCCAGCTGTAAGCGGTAGCCAACCTGTCCCTAATCACTTTAACCTTCTCTAAGGCCTCATGAATGATCTCTGGACCTAAAATAGATGACTCTCCAACCTCGAACCACCCAACTAAAGGTCTACACCTCCTACCATATAGTGCCTTAAACGATGTCATCCCAATGTTTGAGTGATAGCTATCATCATACGAGAGCTCTATCAAAGGCAGATGGTCATCACAGCTACCTCTTAAGTCAATCACACACGCTCTCAACATGTCCTCCAATGTCTGAATGGTGCGCTCTTCCTGCCCATCAGTCTGAGGATGAAAGGTAGTACTAAGCTTCACCTGCGTGCCCAAGCTTTTCTGGAAAGATCTCCATAAATATGAAGTAAACTGAGCTCCTCTATCTAAAATGATAGACAAAGGAATCCCATGCCACCTCACAATCTCATCAATATAAAGTCTCACATAATCCTCGGCTCTGTAGGTAGACTTCATTGGGATAAAGTGAATAGACTTAGTCAATCTATCCACAATAACCCATATGGAGTCATGTTGTCTTCTAGTCCTCGGAAGACCAACCATGAAGTCCATATTAATGGCCTCCCACTTCCAAGTCGGAACCTCAATAATTTGAGTCAGACCACCAGTCTTAAGATGCTCTGCCTTAACTTCCTAACAATTAAGACATTTAGCCACATATTCTGCAATGTCCTTCTTCATGCCATCCCACCAATAAATCTGCTTAAGATCATCATACATTTTAGTGGAACCTTGATGTATGGGATATCTGGAACCATGGGCCACTACAATAATCCTTGTCCGTAAATTATCTACATCTAGTACACACAACCTGTCCTGGTATTTAAGTATGCCATCACATCCCAAAGAAAAAGACTCATTCATTTGTAACAACACTGAGTCCTTCAGCTCCATCAACACAAGATCAAGATGCTGACCCTTCTTGACTTCAACTAATAAGGATGATTCAGATCTAGGATGAACTGAAACACCCCCACTAGTAGAGTCAACCAATCGCACACCCAGTCTGGCCAGTTTGTGTAACTCTTTTGCAAACTCCTTCTTCTCATCCTCAACGTGGGATTTACTTCCCATGCTCATCCTGCTCAAAGCATCAGCCACAACATTAGCCTTACCTGGATGGTAGTGCACATTCATGTCATAATCCTTCAACAGCTCCAACCATCTCCCCTGACGTAGATTCAACTCCCTCTGTGAACTCGTACTGGAGACTTTTATGATCTGTGAACACATCCACATGCACTCAATACAGATAATGCCTCCACATCTTTAGTGCAAACATCACATCTGCCAACTCCAGGTCATGAGTGGGATAATTCTTCTTATGAACCTTGAGCAATCTGGAAGCATAAGTTATCACCTTACCAGCCTGCATAAGAACACAACCCAAACCAACCCTAGATGCATCACAATAGACAGTGTAATGCTTACCACACTTAGGCAGAGTAAGCACCGGGGCTGAAGTGAGTTTGTCCTAGAGCTCTTGGAAACTCTTCTCACAAGTCTCTGTCCATTCAAACTTGGCTTTCTTATTCGTCAAAGTTGTCAGTGGGGCAGAAATGGAAGAAAAACCTTCCACAAACCTGCGGTAGTAACCAGCCAGTCCTAGAAAGATACGGATATTAGTGGGAGTAAGAGGATTTGGCAAGTTCTTAACATCCTCAGTCTTTCTGTGGTCCACCTCTACACCCTGATCGTACATAACATGACCTAGGAAGGTCACTGATCTCAACCAGATTTCACACTTGCTGAATTTGGTATACAACTGATGTTGTTTAAGTACTTGCAAGGTTAGTCTAAAATGATGTTCATGCTTTTTCTTGGTCTTAGAGTAGATGAGAATGTCGTCAATGAATACTATGATGAAAGAGTCAAGGTATTCACGAAAAACTATGTTCATGAGATCCATAAATGCAGCAGGTGCATTTGTGAGACTAAATGACATAACCAAGAACTCTTAATGACCATAAAGGGTACGAAAGGTTGTCTTTAGGACATCTCCATTCCTAATCCTAAGTTATGATACCCTGAACGAAGATCAATCTTAGAGAAGAAACTAGACCCTTGAAGCTGATCGAATAAATCATCTATTCTGGGAAGTGGATACTTATTCTTTATAGTGAATTTTTTGAGCTGCCAATAATCAATACACATTCTAAGGGTCCCATTTTTTTTTCTTTACAAACAACACTGGAGCGCCCCACGGGGATAGGCTCGGCTTAATGAAACCCTTATCAGTGAGATCTTTTAACTATAGCTTCAACTCTTTGAGTTCTGCTAGAGCCATTCTATAAGGAGGAATTGAGATTGGTTTAGTATCGGGTTCTATGTCGATACCAAATTCAATCTCTCAAAGGGGAGGTAATCTAGGCAAATCTTCAGGAAAAAAATATAGAAACTCATTCACTACAGGAACTTAGTCTATGGAAGGAATGTCATAAGCTAAATCACTAACACTCACAAGATGACATGGTGACCCCTTGGACATCATTTTATTGCCCATAAGATTTGAAATCAAGGGATTAGGACAACTCAAATTGTACCCCTCCCAGACTAACTCTTCTTCATTAGGGAAGCGAAATCTCACCACTCTACTACGACAGTCTAAGCAAGCATAACAACTATGAAGCCAGTCAATGCCAAGAATAACATCAAATTCGTGCATGGGTAGTTCAACCAAGTCCGCACACATAGTCATAACACATACAATTATTGGAAAATCCTTGTATACTCTATCAGTTCTTACATATTCTTCTAAAGGTGTACTAACTACTATAGGATCATGCAAAACATCAGGTAGTATTCCAAAAGTAAGAGCAAGCAGAGGAGTCACAAAGGAAAGAATAGACCCTGGATCAAGTAGAGCATAAACAAAAGTTGAGAATACTTGCAGCATACCTGTGACAACATCAGCGGACATCTCCTGCTCCTCCCTGTCCTTCAAGGCATAGAATTTGTTCCTTTTGGGAGGCTCGGCTGTTGCTGCACTTTGTGGGTGAGGCCTAGGCTGAGCATTACCTCCAGCCTGACCTCTGTTCTGTGGACAGTCTCAGACCATGTGTCCACTCTTACCACAACCGAAGCAGGCATTAGTGCCCTGTCTGCACTCTCCACTGTGAGCTCGGCCACACGTAGCATAGTTCTTCTTAGGATGCTGCATCTCACCTCCATTGCCCCTCTTGGATTCAGGTCAGCCTCCTCTAGGTGTTGTACCCCTCATAGAGTTAGAATTCCGACAACTCTCTTGCCCTTTCTTGAACCTAGGCTGCTCACGGGCGCCAAAATTGTTCCTGTGGCCTCAATGGCTGGGACCTGCCTGATCTTGAGCCCTAGGCCTCCTAACATCACAAACACTTGTCTTCTTGCGTCTATCCTCTACCAGCTGCACATGCACTATTAACCTGTAAAGGTCCATATTATCATGGAGCATCGCAGACCGACACTCCTCCTCCAAGTCTCCATTGATTACCGTGAGGAACCTGCTCATCTCATCCCTGTTGTTCGAAACCTACGAGGTTGAATACCTGGATAATTTCAACAAGGCTCAGTACTCTCCTCACTCTTGCTATTAAAAACTAAGGAAAATAACATACCTTGATATCTTATCAAACTTCAGGGAATACTCTCTGACCGTCATAGAGCCTTGTTTAAGGTTGATGAACTCCTCAACCTTGGCTTCCCTCATCTCTCTTGGGGAAGAACCTTTCCAGAAATATTGTCTTGAACAGCTCCCAAGTGACTGACACCTCACCCAAAACACGGCTATCTTGCCACATCTTGCACCAAGTCTGTGCAACATCCTTGAGCTAATAGGAAGCCAGCTCAGCCTTCTTAGTATCTATGGGCCCCATAGCTACCAGAATCTTATGTACTTTATCCACAAAGTCCTGAGGATCTTCTGATGTTTTATAACCTTTGAAACTAGGAGGGTTCATCCTCGTGAAGTCTCGCAGCCTGTCAGGCATGCCTTGAGCCGTGGGTTTTCTCTCTTAACATCCTGCCGGTTGACTTGAGCAGTCATAGCCTAAGCCTGCATCGTAATGGCCTATGCCATCTGAGCCAAAGATGCCCTCATCTCAGCATCAATCAACTCAGTTGGGTTAAATAGCATGACCACTCCTTCAACTGGAGCCTGGGGTGGATTCTGATTACCTCTAGCAGCTGCTCCTCCCCTCCTCTGACCCTTAGCTCTCCAAGTGTTCATTCTCTGGAAAAAAAAAACAAGGATTGATGTTAGACACGCTCATAACATCGATAACTCAGACATTAGGAAAATCACGATAAGATCAAAATAAGGGAAATTTTCCTACGCATCATGCAGTCTCTAATCCAGAATAGTGGTGCACTTCACTACCATGACTTGGAAACTACTCAATATGGTTGATGTGAACTTATATTCCTCGGAAATTAACCTAGCGCTCTGATACCAACTTTTTCACGACCAAAATCTAGACCCCAGACGAGACCGGCATCGTTGACCTCTCAAAGGTTTCTATTTTTTACACAAAGTGTAGCTTCGGGCCATTGAGATGATTCTAGTCCTTCCTTGAAGAAACATGGATTGCAATTCCCATGTTTGTGAGTCCTCAAGTCTGATGATGAAGATGCTTGATTCTAATTTTAGTTACTTTCCTTATTCAAAGACTATGTTGTAATTGTTATCATAAGCTTGTTGTTGATGTAAGGTCTAAGTCCCAAATTTTCATACTCTTATGTTTAGATGGCAATATGAGACAAGTATACATTCTATTTTTTATATATGAAGTAAAATTGAAGTGGTCTTAGACAAGCTCTTATATAAAATGAATTCTAAGAGCTTGTCTAAGACCACTTCGAGGATAAAGACGCTGGTTACGACTAGGGGGTGTTATCCCGTCGTGACAAACTTCGTATCAAAGCATTAGGTTGAATAATATTAGGAATGATGTCTCACAGAACCACGTCTATATAGACTCTTGTTCATAATTGTGAAGCGCGCTACACTTATGAATTAGATGCTATGTGATGTTTAGGAAATTCTCATTTCTTTGGTATTCTTAAAATGTGGCTAAAAATTTTAACTATGTGCGTCATTTTCTTCTAATCTTTTTCTAGTGGATATAGGATATAACTACTAGAAGGTCAGCCGCAAGAAGGTTTGAAGTGGAGATTGCAAATGCAGGAGTTACTCTCGAAGCAAACCTAGCTCCTCCTCAAGAGCAAGTTCTCTAGGTGTCCAAGCTATGATGGCACAAGAAAATTGAGAAGTTGCACCCCGTGTGAATCAAAATTCTAGTACCCCGTCTTCATATTTGAGGGACTTCACTAGGATGAACCCTCCAATGTTCTTTGGGTCTAAGGTAATTGAAGATACCCAAGACTTTCTAGATTATGTTTATAAGATACTGTATGCTATGGAGGTCATTTCAAATGAGAAGGTCGAGCTAGATTTTTATCAACTAAAAGATGTGGCTCAAACTTGGTATACTCAATGGAAGGACAATAGGACTTTGAGAGTGGGTTACATAAGTTGTAAAGTCTTTAGGAAGGCGTTTATCGATAGGTTCTTCTCAAGGGAGAAAAGAGAGGAAAAAGTGGAAGAATTCATCAACCTTAGTCAAAAGGGTGTGAGTGTTCAATAATAATCTTTGAAATTCATCAAGTTGTCCAAGTATGCTTCGTGTTTGGTGTCTTATCCTAGAGATGAAATGAGTCGTTTTGTGAGGGGTGTGTCTGAATACTTGTGAAAAAGTTTCTTGCGGCAGTGCTTTCATCTTCACATACGAGACATCATTAATCCCGCAACCAGACTATGCCCAAAAGGCATACAAAGAGTAGTATCAGTATAGCCTTATGTACTAGGCATCATGGGTCAACCCGAATACACACCACCTAATATTAGAAATCAACAGGTGAAACATGCAAAAAGACTTATCAATCCTCCACCTTTATATTTTTACTGACCTTACCATTTCGAGTATTAATATCATACTAGTTCACTTGCCTCTAACCCATTACATACTTCATTCGTGATTTTACCTAATCAATTAATACCTTAAGGAAGTTCCAAGTATACTACTAGAAACCAATCAAACCACTAATGACACACCCATACATTTTCCTCATCTCACCTCCCCTTATGACCCCACATTACGCCTATCGAGGCTTACTATCTATTTAAATTACCATCCGTTAACCTCAACAATTATACCCATGAAGTTATTCTTTTAACGTCCATTGACCATCGTGAGTGACATCCACACTAACCCTCCGGTGGGAGAACCATTACTAAAGCCCAACTAAGCAATTTAACCAAAAACTAGTCATTTACGGATACAAAAACAAGTTTGAATGACAATATAATAAATACGGAGTCCCCATCAAACTCCAAAGTTTTAACAAATATCTAACAACTAAAGCTCTACGAATGACAAGTCTAAGCACAAGAAGTACAACAAAAGTCCTTGTCCTCGATCTATAAAAACATACCAAGTCTTGGAGGAAACTCTATCCAAGCACATCAATCCTAGCTTTAACCAATCACTTGTTGGAACTTATACTTGTAGTAAAAACATGAAGAAATATGGGTCACCACACAAAAATATACTAAGTATGATGACCACGCAAAAACATGATTTAAAAATGACATTTTGTTTGAAAGTCATGAAAATGCCATTTTTATGAAACTTTCATACCATAATCATTATAACAAAATGATATTTAACATCAAAACCCTAACCCAACCATGCGTCATATCTTTCTCCACATTTTGAAATATATCACGCGTAAACCATTACCTTCTCCTTAGAGCTCCATCCCAAGTAACCGTTATGTTATACCTTGTGCAATGTATAGATAGCGTCGCATAGCAACATCCACACTAAGGCATAAAACTAAGGTCACCAAAATTGAACTTACTATTCATCCTTTCCACCTTTTCACAATAAGTGTAAAAGACATAAAGATTTCATGAATCACATTATCACATTAGGACCATCATCTAAGACAACGTTAAGTCATACTTCTGCAACGTGCAAGTAGCATCCCATACTACTACTACTTACACTAAGTACTCATTTGGATCCACCATAAACTAGACGCATTCAATTCACTAAGTCATGACTAGGAAAGTAAAGCATAAGTACAATCCAAGTAAAGCATGCACAATCGCATTTAGACTTTAAGTCAACATTCTTCATTAGCTTGCATTGGAACACATTCATTCTTTAAGGACACATTCTTTCATGTAGTCATTAAGACTTAGAGAAGTCACTATGACCCTCATCGATCCTACTCGTGCAATTCATGGATGACATACCATACTAGCACTCAGACATCATAGAACCTCTAAAAAATCATAATCCACATCTCACATGATGGGAATAACCGTTTAACCTATATAGAACATGGGAGCTAAATCATGTAATCTGAGGTACTATCCCACATCGTAAGGACTGGTCTACTTGCCTAGAGTAAGACATTAATTAGCTTAAGTTGATTCACTAGATAGACCTATGTGGGCACATAGTTATGGGATAAAGAGGTTTTTGTTTACTACCACCCCACCTCTAACTGTATGTGGCACCGCTCATAGATTGGCTAAAAACGAGTTTCCCCGCTTCTTACTCAGAGATGAGTAATCCATCCCGTCAATAATCCACTTTGTGTTAGCCTACATTCCCATAGAGTATCTCATACATTAAGGGAAAAGAGATTGTTCTTTAATACCCCGTAAGAGATTGTTCTTAAATACCCCGTCTCAACTTAGGGATGAGTATTCATCCCATCCCAACATTCATTCATTGGATATCTCAAAGAGTATTGGGATTTTTACTAGACACTTTGCCTCAACTCATGGATTTATGATAGTCTTGTTGATCACCCATGCAACATTGTCTCTATACAACAATTCAACAAATACACACTTCAATTTTAATCTAAAGTTTTTTTATATATAAAATGATCTCGAATATGCTGTGCTTCCGATATTATTAAGTTATTCACGCAATAGTTTACTGTATACAATTTATATTTTCATAAACATAAAAACTTTCAAAATCCTTTAGAAGAAACCAGGGGCAGATCTACTAAGAGTAGAGGGGGTGCCACGCCACCACTGGCTTCACCGGAAACTCTAATATATATAGGTATATATCTACAATATAATTACAAATATTAAACGTGCCACCAAGGGAACTAAAAGGCCTTTTGGCGCGGCTGGCTAAGGGTCATAATTTGATATGGAGGTCGCCAGTTCGAATCTTGTTGAGCCCTGTGAGTTTTTTAACTTGCTGTTGAGCCCCAGGTTCCATAAAATGTGATCCATTATAAATATAAGCATTGATATCGTCATTGATTATTTTAAAAATGTAAAAACTTGTCGAGTACGATTATAAATGAATGATGAATATTTATGTTATTTATAGTATAATTGAAAGTTTTAACTTTTTTCACTTTATGATCTCAATCAAATGTGGGGTGAAAATTTGTATTTATATATGGAGGTAGGGAAGGGAAGGAAAAAATTGTAGGTGAGTGTTCAAATAGTCAACCATTTGAAGTTAACTTGTTTTTTTTTTTTTTTCCAAATTTATGTTGAGAAAAAATGTCTTAATGTTGTCGGTTCCTTTGAATTCGACTTTCACAAGAGCATCTAAATTTAAAACGATAAACTTTGTCTTCGTTGAATACAATCTATAAAATTTGAATAAAATGCGGTAAGATTAGCAGATCCATTCGCAAAAGAAGTTTTATATAATAAAATACAAATTATTTTCATCTTATTATTGTTCCTATTTTTCATAGTCACAAAAAGATGAATAATTCGACTTAAGCCTAAAATTAATTTAACCAATGAACCTACTTGGCACCCAGAGACTCGAAATCCTGGATCCGCCTTTGGGTAAGTCATAGTTAATTTAAATTAACATGGTTCATATCAAACAATTTTTAACCCATAATTTCTTACAAGTTACAATGTTCATTAGAAATTTAGAATATCAAAGTAAAATCAAAACTCTTGTCTAATATGAAATCAATCATAACTCAATTAAACATAACAGAACTCAAGAAATATAAATAAAAAAATCTTACAAAAATAGAATTACAAACTTACAATATATAAAAGATTGTGGATAAATGGAGAAAAGTGAAAATAATATCACCCAAAAAGCGGGCAGCGGGCGTCCAAATGACTGGGCTCGAAAATCAGAATGGGGCAATGAACACTATGGAGAAGTTGAACTTGGTGAAAGAAAGGTTTGCTAAAAGTTGAACAGAAAGAGAACACCTTTTTTTAAATGTTTAATCAAATAAAAGATAAGTCTAAGAAGTAATAATTTAATTTGAGTCAATAAAAAAAAATTAAAAAAGGAAAAAAGTATTAGTTGTTTTCCTTTTTTTTTTTTAAAAAAAAAGGCTAGAGCCATTTTTTTCCTTACAGAGGTTTGTAGAAATTTCAAAAAATAATGGAGCAAACGGGAATCAAACCCTTGAACATCAGAGTTCATAAGTCGCCCTCCTACCATGGCACCACGGGTGTGTTTTATATATTTAGTATATTTTATGAACATTTCGAAAATCATCTCAAAATTTTTAATTTTAGTGGGGGGGGGGGGGGGGGGGGGGGGGGGGGGGTGGATACTTTGTTTAAATAAGCTTGTTCAAAATTAAGATTATAATTTTTGATTTTGTGATTTTTTGATTTGATTATTTGATTTCATTAAGATTAAGAAGTTTGTAAATTAATTCATATTTATTTAGAGTTTAGTCGAATTTGTTAACTCATTTTGCTTAAACTCAAAACTCTATCCTTACCTCACCTTAAACCGATTCAAAATGAGGCCCATTTTACAGTCCAATTCCCGGCCCACATCTGTCTAAGTCTGCAGCCCACCAAATAAACCCATTTTCCCTTTTTGCCCGGACCTGGCCCTAGCCTTTTCTCTTTCAATAGAAGAAACTCAGAGTTCATTCCAAGCACGTGAATTCCATCAATACAAAAAATTCACAGCGTTTTCACGATCGACCAAACAACACCAACAGCAGTAGAAAACAACAACAACAACGGCTCCCAAGCGTACCTCTCCCCGTCAAAATAGATAGAAGTCGAGCCAGTATCCTCTTCCTCTGTCCCTTTCTGCTTTTGTAAAGTGTTTTCGGCAGGAGCAGGCCTCCAATGTCGTCCTTGGGACCGGGAGATTACTCTATGTCGACACCAACGAAGTTGAATCGATCCTAGACGTCGATTTCCCTTCCCTTTCTGGAATGGATTTGAAACTTCAGAAAAAGGATGTTCGTCTAATTCGGTGAAAGTTTGAATTTCGATTTGGGGCTTATTTTTGAATTTTTTTCATCCATTTTTCCCTCCAATGGAACCCTAATTCTTCCCTATATATACTCTCATTGGTTCTACTCTTAAAGGGTGATATGGGGGGACTTCTTTTTTCTTCCTTTGAAAAAAAGAGTAGGAAAATCTGTTTGAAGAGCTTGAGTTAGAGATTTCTTAGACAAAAGTTTTTTGGATATTCTAGTTGGGGGAATCTTTTTTTAGCCGGAAATCTTGATCGAAAGCAAAGTATATGCAGAATACTTAGAGAAAGTGGTCAAAAGATATACCAAAGTTTAGAACATAGTTAATCCTAGCCAAAATCTTTCTGCTCCATCTCGTCGCTCGCACTCACGCTAAGTGTAGTCGAAATCGAGATTTCTGCTCGAGTTCGTTATTCACTAGTCGAGGTAGTGGTGAATTTGCTGCACTCTTCGTCCTCGTCTCCAGTTGATGCACTTCGAAAGATAATACCCTCTCCCTCATAATGTCGCTGTCGAATCTTCTTTTATCTTAAAATGATGTTTTCGATGATTAGCGAACCTTGTCTCGTGGCTGTTTGTTTCTTTTTAGTATGGAGTTTATCGTTCTGTTTGTTTCTGTGAGTTGGTCTCGATATGAGCCTAACTAATTTTATTCTTTGTTCTACTCGAAATGGTTTAAAACTTATTCGGATTTCAATATTAGGCTTATATGTTGTACGATCGGAATTATTCATTGTAAGTTTTGTTTCTATGAAGCTTTAATTTTTGGGACTCGCAGCTACCGATTTTTGCCAATTTTTTATTTACTAACCTGTCAAGAGTAAATATGAGCTTTTGTTGACTCCTGCGAACCTGATTATTGTCCTTATTTTTTCACTTTCTGTTGTCTTCAATGCTTAATATTGTATTGGGCTGTTAGTTTCTTCAAATAAATAAATAAATAAAGAATTTGTTTGTTGAGGATGGCCCAATATGAATGAACTAAATGAAAGTTATGAGGCCTGTTTGGGGTTTGTGTTCTTGTTTGTCATGATTTTATCAAAAATTAAAATGGTCTCTTAAGCTTGAGTTTATATTCTTTTAGTTAGATTAGAGCCTTTTGTGGATAGTAATTGTAGTCTGTAGCAAAAAAATCAATAAATAAATAAACAAAACGAATTAGAATCTTGTTAGTAAGCATGCTTATTACTACTCGATCAAATTTAAGAGTTTTCCATTGTCAATGTTAGACACTGCCTTGTTTAAGTTTGTTTTTTTTTTCTTTATTTTATTTTATTTATAATTGATATAGCATGGTTTGTTGGTATTTTGTCTTATTTATGCCCCTCCTTTGATATCTTTACACTCTTATATTGTACATATTCCTTAGACTGGTGTTCATTTAATATTGGTTTCCTCAAGATATCAATTTATTTTCTACATGTATGCAGAGTCATTGTTATTCCCATGCATATGATTTGTCTGGTAATGTACACACATGCTACGCATGCAACTGTCCAAAGTTTTTTTGAAGGTTTTTGTTTAATAACAGATAGTATTAAATAAATAGTATAAAATAATATTAGTATTTACTGTGTACTAATCTAGTCCTATTAGGATTAGTACTCCTTAATCCTATCCTATTAGGATTCAAGTACTCCTTCCTATAAATCTCCTATATATATCTCCCTATTATCCCTTAATTAGGTTAACCTTCAATACAACAATATCTTCATTGATCAAAGAGCCAGAAAACTTAGACTTTCTTTTCTCCTATTTTTTTTTTTTTTTCTCTCTTTAGGGGCACCGATCTTTTCCCTCTCTCTCTTTGGGCGGCGGCAGCCTGAAACACCGAGGTGGATCCTCTCGTTCCCTTCCTGTTGCTGCTGCCGTTAAAACCTTCTTTTCTCAGTCACTTTTTCATGCCTTGGAGTCCTGAAAATTATAACATAAATTCCCTACATGGAAAATCACCGTTCTTACGTTCTAACATACCCACTTACAATCTTACACATAACAACAAAAAAGTGTTTACAACGCCCTTAGGCCATTCTCTTCTCAAATACGTCGGTGGGAAAGCACAGAACCGCCGCCGGCAGTCATCACCGCCCGGACAAATCAAAAAACCAATCCGGCCCATGCCGCCTGGAAAGCCGTGGATGGCCAGATTCCGATCATTTTTGATTGCGGTCATCTCTTCCCACGGTTTCAGAAACACGTCCGATCCTACACAACTTACTGCTTCACCCTGTGGACGGCCCTCCGCACACCCACAGACACGCTCTGCATCAATTCCCACCTCACAAAAATATTTTTTCATTGGCGTGAAAATCGTCTCCACAACAATTACCAAGGCACGTAAACTATTTCGGAGTATTTAGAACGAGGGTTCTCCCCATCTCACACGCCCTCGACCAGGCGCCCGTGAACGAAATCATTCCGAAAAAATCTCTCCTGTGCGTCGTTCGGGGCTCCCATCAGCTTTAACTCCCTCCATTAAAAAGGCGGTTCGCACACAAGTCCAAACGCCCGTTGACCTGGCTACTCTCTTCCCGGGTCCTCTTGGCAAAAGTGAAGAAATCAACGTTGATTGGAAACAAACTTCTTCTCCGAGTAGTCGTTGTTATGGAGCCGGCCACCGCCCTCGAAAAACCGCAAGCCAGAACTATCGCGGGGGGCGTGGTGCGGCCCGGCAGGGAGCCGCGGTGGCTAACGGCAAAAACAACGGAGCCGCGGCTACCGCGGCGGTCCGGGCAGTGCAGTCCGTCCACCGTAAACGACGGTCAGCAGCACGGCAGCAACACAAATCTCTGCACTCCTCGGCAGCGCGAGCATCATCTTCCAGCGGCGGGCAGGGCACTTACGACGGGAATCGTTCCAACTTGTCAAATCGTATAAAGAAAACAGGACACAATCAGACGCACGCGCATCCTCTTTTCTGTTGCTGGTTTCACGGGTATGAGGAGCGCTGAAATACGTGATACTGTGCCAAATGATTCATCTCCATGCCGGCCCTTCCCTCTGAAAGGTGGCTGTTGGTACTGTGGACAACAATGCACGTTAGTCTGCATCTTCCCCAACTAACCTCCAAATCCCTATCAATGGCTCCCAATGGTTTACTGTTGGCACGGTTGGAGTCCCTTAAATAATTTTTCACAACAGCTGGCAACGGGTACCAATTAAAAACCCCCAACCGCTAATCTTTCACCTATGTAAAACCTTACCTAACCCACTCCCTTCTATTGCAACCAACTCTCTCCTTTCATCAACCACTCTTCATCCCACTTCACAAAAGACAATACTTATACTTGCTTTGCTCACTCTGTTCACCTCTAATGATTTTCAGAATCTAACATACTAACCACTAGGGTGATTTTTCAGGGCCCCCTGTGAAGCATGGTTTGGTACGTTCTTGGTCTGCAACAAGTTCGTTAACCCACCCAGTTTCAGAAAGCTTGTCCGGTATAGCTCCGGTGCTCTTTCGTCTGATGGCCACAGTCTGTTTGTGGCCAAACATCCGTTTGGGTCACCCATCTACTCCAATATAATTCGTATGGTCTAATTAGTTTTTCTTCCATTCATGTAACAATTGTGACTCCTGTTAATTGCTAATCTTCATAAATTATTTCCCTTTACTTTATCTGAGAGCGTACAACTGCACAAACATATTTTTCATTTCAACTTATAAATTCATTCTGACCTATGGGGGTCCTACTGCTGTTCCTTCCTTGGGCTGTGTTTTTTTTGCTATTAATTTGGTTTTTGTGGAGATTTTTACAAAATACCACCTTGGTTTGTACCCACTAAACACACTTCACAGGCATACACAATCCTTTGTTCACCTTTGAAAAAAATGGTCAAACACAATCCATTTCTCATGTTACAACTTTTTTCTAAGTGACATGGAAAGGAGTATGGTAAATAACATCTTTGGCCAGTTTCTGCAATCCCTGGGAATTAGAACATCAACCTCCTGTCCTATACCTCCCGACAGAATGGGGGTGGCTGAAGCTTAAATCAACGTCAATCTCAATTGAAACGTGGTTACTCAATCTACAATCAATCTCATCTCCCTGTCTCCTTTGGGTAGAAGCTTCTAGCCACCGAAACTGCCTCATTACGAATGCCCCCGTCACAAAAACACTCACCCACAATCAACCTAATCAACTCCTTTACCATGAACTGCGCAATTATACCACCTCTGCGCTTTGGGTGGTCTTGCCTACCCTTGGCTAACGCCCCTCATATTACTCACAATACAACCCCGATCCCATCCTTGGTTATTTTTTGTGGCTAATCATCCTACCCCTCCAAGGGTTTATCGCTGTCTGGACCCACTAACTCAGAAAGTTTAAATATCCTCTCAGGTCAAAATTTGTTGAAAATGAGTTTCCTACGAGTCTATTTCGTCCTCCACAATACATCATTCATTAGCGTCCCTTCCCTTTTTTCCCAACATACCACAGGGCCCTCACCACCTCCCCCACACCTCCACCCAATACCCCAACCACTACCCCCACCCCTTCACCCGACTCCCCCCCACCAAACCCCCCTCATCACCCCTTCAACGTCAACCCACAACAATACAACACCCCGCAACCACCACCCAGAACACCCACACCAAACCAACCCTTCACCAAAAAACCACCATACCCACACATCTCCACACGATCCGTTTTAGTCCTTCCCCGGCCACCCCCGAATCACACCAACCGCCCGTGCCACCCCCCAATACTCATCCCATGTTTAAACCCGTTGGCAAAAGCCGGTATCTTTAAACCTTTAATAAAACCACAAAACCTTTCAGCTACCATACTAACCAAATCCCCCCCTTCCCGATAATGAACCAACACCTACCTGTGCCTTAAACAATGCTTATGGCGTCATTTTCTGGATGCGAGTTGTAAGGCTTTTTGACTATCAGAAAACTGGGTTCTTGTCCTAAGTCCCCAATGGGCGGCACCAGTGGGCTGTAATGGGTGTACAAAATTAACACATGCAATGGCATTATTTCCCGGTAACAAGAACTCGTTTGGTTTGCTAAAGGCTCATCAGGAGTATGGGCCTTGATTACTCGTAGACATTCGTCCCTGTTATTCCCAGGAAACCATGTATCCCTGGGTACTATCTACTTCACTCGCATGCGAAACAATGGCTTATCATCATTTGGATGTTTTCCCAATGCTTTTCTTCATTGCATGCTTGATGACACTACTCTACCTGACGCAACCACCGGGCCTTATTGAATCCCCGCTTCCCCCTTCCCTCAACCTGTTTACAAAACTCCAGAAGTCTTCGTATGGGCCAAGCAGGCCCCCCGTGCTTGGTACAACACGTCTGAAACGTTCCTCCAGGGAACTCGGCTTCCGTGTTTGGCGTAACATACACGTGTTCTGTTTACTCGACATTCAGCACACGGTACAGTCATTCTTCTTGTTCTTGTAGATGATATCATTATGTCCAGGCTCTACTGCAACTCTCATTCAGAATGTCACTCAGCTTAATTGCATCCTAATAACCTTCAAAATGAAGGAACCTTGGCCGTTAACAATTAAATCATTTTTCTGGGAATGGGAGGTTTTTCTCGGACAGCACGGCTTGTTTCCCCTGCATCAGTCAGAAATAAAGGCTCGAGATCTGTTCAGGAAAGCTGGCTGGAAAAATGCACCAGTCAACCAACACCGATGGTGCAGTCTTCTTCGTCTTACGAATGGAGCCCGACCCCCTTTTTGGCCGATAACTCCAAACCACTTCCGCCAGCCTCAATTGGGCTCGACTACAGTAATCTGGCCAATTACCAAACGCCGTCCCTGACAATCCAGTTTTGCGTGTGTCTAAAATCCGGTGTTGCTTCACGCAATCACAACCGCACTGGGCCTGCTCGGCTGTTGAAGACGACGGCTTGAAGATGTCTACCATTGTCTAAAAAACGCATTCTCCAGGTACAATTTTTGGCACTTTGGGTCGGGTTTACTCAATTCGACCCGGGACTTAGAGCGTCAGGGTTTTCTCAGCATTTTATAGGGGCCATGAATAAAATGGAACAGAACATCTACATCGGGATTTTTCGTTTTTTTTGGGGCCGAACCTGATCTCCTGGTGTACAACAAAACAACCCAAAGGTCCTCGCGGTCCTCAACTGAAGCTGAATACTAACGCGCCCCCTTGCTATTCTTGCTGCTGAGACCATGTGGGTTCCACTATATTATATTCGCGAACCATTCCTCCGCGCCACTCACACTGTTTCCTGTCTCTAATTGTGCCAACAAAACACATTTGTGTGGCCAAGAATTCCGTCCTACACACCAGAATGGAAGAATGTTGAGACCGAGTGTCTCTTTGTTTCGCCGAGAATTTCAAGGAGGGCACCATGAACTGGTGCAGTCTTGTAACCCACTGAAGAACACCGGCAACCGGCTGATATCTCACAAAACCTCTCCGAGCCGACATCACGATTGCCCTCAGTTCCAAACTTCTGTTCTCTTCCTCCGCTCAGTCTCAGACCTTTGAGGGGGGATAATAACAATAGTATTAAATAAATAGGAAAAATAATATAGTATTTTACTCGTGTACTAATCCCATCCTATTAGGACTTAGTACCTCTTTATCCTAGTCCCCCTATTAGGATTAGTACTCCTTCCTAATCTCCTATATATATCTCCATGTTATTCCCCTATTAGGTTCACCCTTCATACAATACAATATCCTTCACTTGTTCCTGTTATTTTGGGTTCAACTTTAATTCTTTAAAAAAAGTAATGTATTTATCGTCTGATTCAACCCTTAGTACTTTTCCCTTTTTAAGTAAAATCTGCTGTTCGTTCACAAGATATATCTTTTTTAATTATAGTCTCTCATATGCCACCCATTGCTATTTTTTGGCATATAAAAATCGTTCTGGACCCTTGTTGGACTTTTTTAACCTCATCCCATTTTGCAATTCCTTCTTGTTGAGTCGGGTAAAGGCGCAACCTTTAATCCCATTCGGGTCACAGCCCCCCTCAAAGATAAATATGGACAGGGTTTGAAAGTAGTAGCGTGCTACTGAAAATTTAATTTTCCAGCCCCCAAAAATAAAAAACAGGCTGATATAAAGGTTGTATACACCAATATACGATCGGAATATACGGAATGCAGTGTGTAAAAAAAGGGTGAAATTGCAGCAGAGAATACAAGTTATAATGTGCTACGAAAATACAAGCTCGGGAGGTCCAAAATGGATTATATATGGCCTGTATACAGTGGTATACGTAAAGGGTATACCAGATTTTTCAGGAAAATAAAATGGACTTAAAAACCTTAAAATTCCAGCAGGCCCATTAACAGGAATTGGGATCAAAGCCCCAAAATTACATCTTCCTCTTTTATCCTTATTATATACATATATATATATAATATATATATATATAATATATTATATATATATATATATATATATATAATATATATCTATATATATATCATCTATATCTATCTATATATATAACTATATATATATAATCCGAAGGGTAAATATTGTTTCATATTTGTTTTATCTTATACTTATTTTAAATTTTTAGTTTAGTCTAACACTTGATCTTTTCCTTTAAGATGATTTCCTCTATTTATTTTTTCCCTTAATTAAATAATTAGAAGAAAATACAACCAAATCAGTACAGAATTTAAAAAAAAAAAAAAGACACTTGGACTACTTATAATTTTAAAATTTAAATTTAAGAAGGTCAATTTTAAGTCAACTCGCCAGTCAACAAAAAACGCGAGTTTAGCGTGCATTCCTTCCGATCCGAGGGCCCTAGCGCCTTCCTCGAATGTTACATTCAAACTTTGAGATTCAAACTTGACCCTTTTCAATTGATTTTTTACCTGTTTTTTAAAATCTTTTGAAAAAAATTTAAGTTTTTTCTTGGTTTTTTTACTAAAAATTACAAGTGCGCAGTCCTCTGTCAATTCGGAAAATTGATTTATCTTAAATCATAAGATTAATCGATTTCTCAAAAATTAATCATTTCTATAATATATATTTAAAGTAAAACACAAGTCAAGTAAATGTTGAAACAGTGAGTGCTGCAATAGTAAGTGATGAAACATCATCGGTTCCACACAATCGTTCAACTGCTGCCCTAGCACTGGCTGAGAAAACTACAAAGTTTTTTGGATTCAACTTCAAGAGATGACAGTGGAAGATGTTCTTTTATCTTACTAATTTGAGTCTTCAGAAATTCATTAGTAAATATGTTCATGTTATGTCAGATGAAACTCCCCCTGAAAAATGATTTTTGGTAACAGAAGCATGGACACACTCAGATTTTTTTGTGTAAATTATATTCTGAAGTGCCTGCAGATGATCTGTAATACTTTTATGAATGTCAAAAGTCAAAACCCCTCCAAAAAACTCTGGTGGCTTTAAAGAAAAAGAAATATAAAACAGAGGATGGTTCGGAATGAAAGAAGTTCATTGGTGAACAAAGTTTCTGGACTATAAGATATCTCCTTGCTGAAGATAATAAATTTTTTAAATGCCTATTTTTTTCAAAATATTAAGGTTTATTTTATACTCATATATTTCTTTAATGTAGGATTGATTGTGCAATGAATGTTTTTTCAGTGCTGTCATATGTTATTTGAGGGGTTTTACCTTACCACCCCATTGTGGAAGGATTCAAAAACTACTTGAAACATAAACGCCAGGAGATGACTTTTCAAAGATCTCATAGTAAGTTTTGTAGAATCACAGAGGATCAAAAGCTGCAAAAGAGGTCACTGGGTAATTCAACATATCTAGGGTAACTATTGTTGAAGTAATATCCACAAAATTAAAGAAAAAGAAAGAACATTTGGTCCAAAATAATCTTCCTAATAAGAATTTAATGAAGTTTGCTTCAATATGTGTAAATTTGGTTTTCTATGGCTACTGAATAACGGGTCCGAAGAAGGACAGAAGTAAGAAGGATCAAAACAAATTTGGTTGAATCCAATGGATAAATTGACTATCTCTATGCAATGCTTTAAATGTACTTGTTGGACATCCAAGAGGATTGTGGATAGAGTCCGGTGCCCTCATGTCTGTTTTTGTGCCCAATAAAGAATTAAATTTTCATCATATACCTCCAGCACCTATAGATGGTATGTTTTTTTATGGGAAACTCCACTGTTGCCAAAAGATGTAAGGACTGGCAAGGTCCTTTTAAAGATAAATCCAAGCAAAGTGGTGACTTGAACGGGTTCTCCTATGTTCCTTGAAAACTGCGCAAACTTGTTTTCTAATTCCATTTCTAACTATCAATAGATTCAATGTGTAATTTGTTTAGATACAATAGTAGTTGCATAAGATGAATGTATGTAGAAAGGTTATCTCAATGATGGCCTTTTCAAACATATGTATTGCAGTTGATATTAATAAAAATTATGCTTCTTCGTCTTGCTTGGAGTCTAAATTTGCATGATGTTTTGAGACAAAGTTAAAAGTAAAACTTCACAAAACTGATTAACTTAAATATTTTGCCTAATTTTCGTCAATAAATAAAATGTTCGTTGAATCTAAGTAATGTTAAGCATCCCATAAAATCTTTGAAAGGAATATTCAAATCCTTGAACTGCTACCCCTTCCATTTGACAAATTTGTGTGACTCAAGTCAACACATCCCCGTTGTGGAAAAAGTACTTACTTCTACCTTTTATTGACAATTGGGCACAATATAATTGTTTATGTTTTTACTGGCTAACTGGTAAAGGATGAAATTATAAATGCATTTAGCATTAAACCTGAAGTTGAAAAATTACTTGGATATAAATCAAAATGATAGAAGGTGATAGAGGTGGAGAATATTCAAAAAACAAAAAGTCTCCATTTGTAGAAATATGGTTTGAAAAATGGAAAATACATCCGTCAATCTGATGGAATTGTGGAAATAACAAATCAAACTTTAAAGGAAATGTATTATATCTACTTATAAGTCAAATTTTTACCACAATAAGAACTGTAGGGGAAACTAATCCTTAACAGCAAATTGCATACCAATAGAGTGGCCTTCACACAAAAACCATGTTTATTACATAGGAGAAATCAAAAGGTAGAAAATCCAACTTGAAATATATCAAAGTGTGGGTGGGGGTGGTCAGACAAGTCTAGGTTCCCTATACCTCAGAGGGTGAAAATGGGTCTAAGACTGGTGGACTGGTGGATTCATTTGATATGCACAATAGTAGGCATGTCGATTTTTTGGTTTTATAAGTGCTTGAACATCCTTATTCATGATAATACGGTAATGGATAAATCAGATAATGCTGACTTTTTTTTAACATTTCTTATCCATAATAAAACTATACTTGAGTCAATCTATGTGGGATCTAAACAAACCCAAGAAGAAAACCAAAAGAGAATGAAAACCAATAAGTAGAGACCAAAGCACAGTACATGTCAATGGCAACTAACTTCATTGGATCTGATTTTTGTAACATTTGTTCTTGACAGTTACCTCCAACATTGAAGGAAGCAATGTTGTTTCCTTAGGGACTCAACCTAATTGGAAAGAGTTGTCAATCGTGAGGATTGAATCAATCCTAAGCATCATAATACCTGGGAGTTTCTTGATCTTCCTCAAGAAATAACCCTTGGTTCAAAATGGGATCTTTAAAAAAGATGGAATGGAACTATTGAAAAAAATAAAGCAAGACTTGTTTGGCCGAAAGCTTTAGAACAAAGAGAAGTTCCCTTTGATTATTTTGCACAACTCGTCATTGAGTAGGATTACTCAACTTCGATGTTAATTTCTCTAGCTGCAGTATACGTTCCCTTGATATTCATCAATGATGGAAACCGCCCTTCTTAAAAAGGTGGAAGCAGGAGGAAGAAATTACATGGACATCCTGAGGATTTTGTGTTTCCTGTTGAGAAAAAAGTTTTTAAAAAACTTATTAGTCACTTTTATTGGAACTAAAACAATAAAACAAGCATGAAACAAATGACATTCCAAAGTTTTTGGATCAACCATTGTTGTCAATGGATTTAAAGATTGATGCATGTATAATTGTTTACATAAAAATCCTCTCGAATCAGAAGTCATTGTTTGTCTATATTTTGGATGACATGGTTGAATATGTATCACAGACATTGCCAATATAAAATCTACTAAGCTTATTCTCACTATCAATTTTGATATGAATATCTACGAGGTTTTCATATCAAAACGAGTTACTGACGTGATATTGGAAATTAAGATTCCTCGAACTCCTATGTTCTAAGCATTTTCGCAAACTCATAACAATCAAAAGGTCCTTGAAAAAGTGTAAGTATTTACTTTCAAAAGGCAAAGACATAATCAAGGTACACTTCATCTTGCAAGTCTAAATGTAAAAGTCAATTCTCAATTGGATATGCTGAGTGTGTTTGGGAAGTTTGTATGTATGTCTGAAATTGGGATGACGAGTAACACGACGATACATAGCTTATGCTATCAGTAACTAAGAGCCTGTTGAGGCTCAAGCTTTAAAAGCCTGGTTCAACTTCCTTAAAAGCTTGATTTTTGAACTTATTTCAGTAGCTTTTTGGCAATACTCAAAATAACTTCATTTTAAGTAAAAAAACTTATTTTAAGAGCCAAAATTTAAAGCTGGGGTAAGATAGGTGCTTTTTTTTTTGTTTAAAGCTTCATCAGTTTTGGGTTTTAAGTTGACCACATTTTTTATCTTTATTTTTTTGCCCTAATCATGTTTATACACTCCAAATTAACAACTAACCCTAAAACCTCTCTTTCTTCCCTTTCGCCCTTTTCCGTTTGGCATAGCACTTCAGTACTTTTATTCCAAACAATAACTGCTTAATTTTAAAAGTAAGTTTCAGCACTTTCAAAGTACTTTTTGAAAGTGCTTTTTAATTAAGCCCAGTCCAACGGGCCCTAAGAAGTCGTACAACAAGTAAATCCCCAATCAAAATCATTGGTTAGCAAGTGACGAGTGTTTTGGATTCCTTAGATGAACACTCTCAAAATTTAATGCTTTGCATTACAACAAATATCCAGCAATTCTTGAAGGATATAGTGATGCGAATTAGATTTTGGGTCAACAGAAATAAAATCCACAAGTGGATATGTTTACTCTATTGGTGAAGGATCAATATCTTGTAAATCATCCAAACAAACATGTACAACTTGCTCTACAATGGAGTAAATTCACCGCCTTAGACAAGACAGGTGAAGAAGTTGAATGACTCCGAAATTTCTTACAAGATATTTCGTTTTGGCCCTAATCAATGGCCCCTATATGCATACATTGTGATAGTCAAGCTATAATAGAAAGGACTGGAAGCGTTATGTATAACGACAAGTCTCGTTACATAAGACAAAGACATAAATCAATTAAACAACTACTCTCTAGTGGAATTATCACAATTAACTGTATGAAGTCAAAGGATAATGTGTCAGATCCACTTACAAAAGGCCTAACTAGAGAGGGAGTTGAGAAATCATCAACAGGAATGGTATTATGGACGAGAACAAGTCATCGTGGCAGTAACTCTACCTAGGTTCAAGGAGATATATATAAGTCATTGATGTCGGTTCAACATTGTCAAAAATTATTTTAATGGTCCATTCTGCAGATAGATACTGTTCAAATAAACTAGGATAACTGGCATAACGACTTTTAATGGTTTTCTATGTTTTTGATACAGGGTCATCAATAGTGTATTATGGGGATAACACTTTTAGAAACCCCTATTGATGGTGAAGTGGTAAGTCGCTTCAAGGAGAATTGGTACGGTCACTTCTTCTAAATCACTTACAATGAAATGTGTTAATGGAATGAAAACGAAACACCCAAGGAGAACCATAACAGTTCAAGGGTTGATTGTGTGACTTATATTGTCTAGGTATACACCAAAGCTCGGTGATTTAAAGATATCAAATCTACCAATTGACAACCCAGTATATCTGATATATGTTCACTACTAAATGCTTAAAAGGAAATCTACTTATCCAAATGCGATTAACCCTTACATACAAGACACACAAGTTTTTGCATATGTTTTAACAATAGTCATTCCCCATTCATGTGGGGGATTGTTGGGCTTAGCAAAATGTGAATGGAAAAAAAAATGGAAATGTGAGGGAACCCAACCAATTTTGGGAAGGAAATGAAAAGTCACTTTTGCAAATGTATATGAAAAGACATTTCTTTCATATTGGGTTGAAGAAAAGAATTTATTGTCCTTATAATTAGAAACACTTTCTATCTTGCTAAAAAGATTAGAAGAAAGTAATCCCCTTCGCGCCTCGTCCCGCTCGCTTGGTCCGGCTTTCGAATTTGAATTGGAATTTGAATTTAAATTTGACAAATGATGTGATTATTAATAAATTTTCTTGTGGCAAAAAATTTATTTAATCAATATGGTTATCAATTTCTTTTCACTTATAAATTATTTAGTAATGTAAGTTAAATAAAAGAACTAATTTTGGAGCAACCAAATTTATTTGAAATCGTGTGCAATCGTAATAACAATATGATTTTGAAAAGTTATTATTTTTTTCAAAAAGACACATCTTTCTGAAAAGTTTTATTTTTCTCAAAAGAGACAACTTTCTCAAAAAAATGGGTCTAAACAAATTTTTCTGAACAGACACAGTTTTTGCTGAAAATGACTATAAAAGGAAGTCAATTTTCATTTTTAAAACACTAAAAAAAAATTCTTCTCTCTGCATAAATCTTCTCTCATAAACAAAAAGTGTTGATCGACTGCGTTTGTGTCTGACTTGTTATTGTTCTTACGTTTGCTGAATTTTTTTAAGTTTGATGTACCGCTACTTATTTAACAGGATTAATTCGATTTATCTTGGGAGAAATTAATCTGCAACCTCAGGTACGATGAGGGAATTAAATTTCTTAAGGAGAGACAATAATTTCTGTGGACTCGATTTAAAAGTTTGTTCTGTCTGTTTCATATTGTTTCTATTTTTGTATTTTTAAGTAAACTTGATACAAATATTATCACTTAGCTCCATCCAAAGGCCTTTGGCTGGTGAGAAACATGTTGATTTTTGCAAGGCGTCATTTTCATCACCGGTATATTTTAGTGATTTTTGACTCAAAATCCATCAATTTTGTTTTTATCAAGAATACTTGCATTCACGGGAACAACGTCCTAACACCCCTTCAATTAGAATTAAAACATGACAATAATTCATAAATTGTAGTCTAATGTGTCGGTAAAATACAAACATACCAACTAATAAAACCTCCAAATTTGAACTATAGTTGCTTGTCCTCAAGCAAAGCATTCACTAAATATAATATTAAAACATAGCTACACCCAAGATAGTATTTGCATAATAACATACATAATTTCAAAGACCTAGAAGCAGGAGATTAAAAACAAAAAGACTCCAAAAAAGCACTACTCACTATTGGTTTCTTCATCATTCACTAGTCAAAGGTTTTGACAAAACATTCTAAGCACTATTATGGGACAATTAATCATTGTTTAAGCACAATCTTAAAGCATCTCAAGTCAATGGTATCAATGTTCTTATTTTGCCTTAAGATTCACGTGAATACGTCATATTCATGTAGTTCAATGAAAATCAAGACATCACAATTCATATGAAGGATGGTGTGATACTCACATAAGAGATGAGTCACATTGAGAAAACCTTTTAAATATTTGGGTAAATGTTGGTCTTAACTTGACTAGGTTGAATAAACTATTTTTTTATGAAATAACTAAAGTTGTCTTATTAAAGTTGGTTCATCCCCTCAATGCATATATACATATCGAGTGAAACTTGACTTGGTTGAAGAATCAATTTTCATGAGTAAATTTTAACCAAAAAATGAAATAAATATTTATTTAAAAACCACCAAAAATCGGAGGAATAAGTATCTTAGAACTATATCCCGGCATTAAGGTGAGTCCATACCCAATTTGGGTGTAATGTATTTTTATGAGTAAATATAACTTAGATCTCGTAACTTTGGTTGGAACTAGTTTGACTCCAATTGGTACAATAAGTTCAAAGTGGTATTATGTTTCACATGTTAGACTTGTAAAGATAAGCCTTGTGTGTAGAACAAGCGGCACTACATGTTCAACAACGAATCTTCATAGTCTCTAGAGATTATAATGTTTGGGTAAAAATAGACCTATACCATAAATATTCTAAAATGAAGTTTTACATCCAATTTAAAAATTTCCAATAGGTCTTGCTTGCTTAAAGGCCTCTGGTAATCATCCATAAACGAACTTTGGTGTAAGTTAGTATAATTACATGTCTTTATTGTTTAAACTGTTGGAATGAAAATTACTTAGTCAGCAGATAATTAATGGAATTGGTAAGGGTTGCTCTCGGGTCCTCCATCCAATTTGTTAGGAAGAGATTGTGAATTGCAGGTATATGGTGTAATTACCCAGCTGATTCATTTTAAAATTTCTTCTTTTTCTCTTTTAATTTTTTTGCTTTAAAATTTGTTATTCTATCCCAAAATTTTGAAGCTACTTTTTTTAAAAATATTCTTATAAAAATTTGGTATAAGTTTATTTTTCTTTAAAATTATCTTTCATTTCTTCTCATCATCAACCTTACTTTAAGTGATTCTTGCAATTTTTTTTTCGTATTATCTAGGGTCAAGTTTATTCTCTCTTTAGAATAATTTAACTATGTTCTAATTTTTCAATTAAATATAATTTATTGTTAAGTAAGGTTTATACCATATATATATATTTTTTTTTAAAAATCATATTTGTGTATGCATAATGTTGAAATTGTGATACTGTATTTTGTGAACAATTTTTGTTTTTGAATTTATACTTTATGTTATATTTTTCAGTTTCATTTGTTTTAGTAATATTTATTTCATTGCAATTCATTTTTAAATTACACTTGATAATTCTCGTTTTTGTGGAAATATTTTAATATTTATGATGTATATTTATATATTGATCTTTTTTTTATCAACATGTAATTTCATGATGGTTTCTATGGTAGAAACTTCATAGTTTTTAATGTCAAATCAATTGAAATATAATAATTTGAAAAAATAGAAATCAATTCTTTTTTCATAATATTAGTTAAGAACATATGTTTAATTAATTAAGAATCTTTCCAAAATATATATATCTTAACATGTAATTTAATATGTTTTGTAAAAAAAATTTATTTGTCCTAGTATAAGTTACGTAGTTTAATATTTTATTTGTTAAAATTAATATAAATTTAGGATTAGAAGTATTTTCATTCAATCAAAACTGTGTGATTTTACTGTGACCATCCCAACAGAACATGTGTAACTATAGTAGTTACACTGAGGTAAAATAACACTCAATATTATTCCTGGGCATATAATGTAGCCTAGTGGTTCACTAGTTCCAATTACTCATTTGGCTTCCACACATACCCATATTCGTCTACTTTGTACATGGGATTATTGGCAAGGGAAAATGTGGGGATTAACAAGTAAATATTGGTCAAAATTTTTTTGCATGTTGAGTGGGTGGAAATATTTTTACTCCTTAAATATTTCGGTCTAGCTATAATATTAGGAAACTTTGAGAAAATATGCTTATTTAAATTCTCCCCCCCCCATTAGAAACGTAATACTCAGGACTTTTTTTGAGATTTTAACTATGTTAGCTTTGTATGAAAAAAACTATTATTTAGCGTATTGTTGACGTTTAGGGACGGGGGAGCTTTAACTTGGCTATGATGAATGCAATTAAATATTTTAATGAAACAATTTACCACTCTATAATGTGGTGTGTTTTTTTTTGCATGGCCCAATATTTTGCTACCTGCTTGAGCATTGGACTATTTTTCATTTGCAAGAAACCGCTAGGACCCTTTAGGGTCCAGTCCTTACCCAGAATTTTTTCATATTCAGGGCTTAATCATGACCTTAATTAAGACAGAATGAGTCTCATACACGACATCACATCCATTGGTGGTAATATGTATTTTATTTATTGAACTCCATGTTGCTTAAATAAGCAATAATTACAGATACAGAATAACTCTCGGGTTCAATTTTCCTCTATTAAATTTTATGGCACCATTTTGACTTTATATTGTACAATAAGAAGTTACAATTTGCATTGTTTTCTTGTTAAGGTATTTGATAGGTAATCTTAGCTTGGTTGGCAATAGACGAATTTACATGTACAATTACTAATAGCACTTTGTCTAAAGATCATTAAAGGTTGGTCGGGAAAATAAGATAAGTTACCTAATATTTTAAAATGAAGTTCTACAACCCAATTTGAATACTGTGATACGGTTTCTTAGCTACATATTAACCTAATATTAGATGTACTCAATTGAATGGGTAATTCTAGGAACTTATCATGTCAGAGTATGATGAGATAATAATCCTTGTTGGAAATAGGCTGCACAACATGCTCAGCAAGTAATATTATCACTTACTGTTCAGATTATAAAGATTGGTATATAAATCAAAAGTGCGTCACTCCCACCGCCAGACCGCCACCCCACAAAAGTCATCCCCCTCCCCGCCACCTCACCCAGGCCATACCCGTTAATTTTTTATAAAACAAAAATATGTTAAATTTTTTAAAATTCCATTTATATTCCACCCCATCCTAGCTGCCACCCCCACCCAAGCCATCCCATCAAAAATAATTCTAAAAAAAATCTTTCCGAAAATATTTCAAACATACAAATTTTCATTTTTTATGTCACCCCTGCCCGGTATAGTCCCCCCCCCCCAGTATCATCACCCCCACCTAGTCCACCACCACCACCACCTTTTTTTTGAAAATATTTCGATTGAATTTTTTTAAAAAATATTACGCTACTACCTATCCCTACATGTCATATTCGTCAGTTTATAGAAAAAGATATTTTTGAAAATATTTCATATTTACAAAATTTTTATTTTTATGTCACCTCCTACCACCTAACCCTCCCCCCTCCCCGACCCTGTCAGTTTTTTTTTTTTTTTAAATATTTTTGAATTCTATTTCTTGTGTTTAGGTCCTTGGTCATATCTCAAGGTCGGATTTTGTAAAGCTCATTGGAGTGTTGTCCTAGTTTGAGTGTCGGGATCGGGTCGTAGATCAATTATCAAAAGTAAAATATATTTTCTGAAAATAATTTTTCATTTACAAATCAAACATCTAGAAAATATTTTTTACTCACCAAAATCAAAAATGAAAAAATAAATTTAAAATTTAGTTGTTTCCCTTGAAAAAAATTTCCTTCATCCCAAACACAACCTTAATCTATTTATGTTTGTGGCACTATTTTATCATATATCTATAAAATAAGTGGCATATGAGATTGTTTAAGTTTAGGGACGAATTTTGAGATTGCCCCATACTAGAGGAGTTCAGTAGTCTTACCAAACTACCAATCATAGGGAGGTTGCCGGTGATCCATCATCTATTTGTACGTGTGATTTCCTATGCCTCATGTATCTTCACATATTTAGGTAATTAAGATATGTGGACGGCGGACACGTCGAGTTAGACTATCTCTTTCAGAGGTTTGGGTATTTAAAAAGTTACTATGAGTATCAACGTGAACTTGATTGTACTCGCACATCATAGGAGCATATGAGGCCAAAATTATTCACTACGGCTTTTTTGAGAGTTATGGTGTTTCCGATAAGGTCCAATTCTATCGACATCAACATATTGACAATTGTTATAAGCGTCTTCAATGATCCATAGTGATTTACTTTGGTGAACATGATCCTCGCCAAAGTCCTATGTTCAATGAAAACATGCATCATGGTACACAATTTCTTCGGAGGATGTTGTATGTTGTTATAGAGTTAGGAAAGGGAAAGTTTCTATTGACGTGATACATAAATTGATTATTAAATAGATGTTCCTAAAAAGATTGAAAAACACGACGATCGTCTTCAAAATTAGAAGGATGCCCCAACAGGAAGGGAAGAATGGCGTACATTTTTAAACAACCTCACTGGAGACTCCATCCAATGGAAGCTCTCTTGGTTAACAAGATTGGCGTATGCAAGGACTTGATACATTTTATTTATCAATTTGATTAGGATCATGGGAATTCAACCATATGCACTTCTACGCGCTATGCGGTAATTTGAAGTTATCCAAGATATTCTGCTATAGGCAATGATTGGAGTTAGTGAAGATGTATTCACTTTAGTCTCGCTGGATCGAATAAAAAATCTACAAGCCGAGTGGGAATCTACAATCGATTTAGAAATAGGCAAAGAAAGATGGTGTACACTAGAGTATTACGCTTGGTGAAATACTATGAGTCATATGGCTCGTCCAAGCGCACACGGGCATTGGGGGTTTGTAGACAGACAACAAATTGATTGGATTCGAGAATTGATGCTACCTCTCATGGGGTTCACTACACCCATGTTCAACCAAATAGTCGCGAGATCCATCAATTATTTGATCCAAGAAGTAGATCCAGAAGAGGATCTTTAAGAGAGTAAGGATGCAGTGGAGTAGAAGTTTGGAAGATAGTTGGGAAGGGGTCTGGGCGAAGGGGCAAGTGGGTTGGGGGAAGTTGTTGGTTATGGGTAGGGGGAGAGGGCGGAGGGGGAATGTGTTGTGGTGGAGGGAGGTTGCCGGAGGGCGGAAGGAGAAGCGGGGGCTAGAAACGGGGGGGGGGCATATGGGATGGTTGGATCATGGGTTGATGGTTTGGTTGGTATGGAGGTGGGTAACTGGGGGAGGATGCCACCCCCTCTCCTACCTTTCACTTTCCTTCACACCTGTTTCATCGATCTATCTCTGTGCCTCCTCTTACGCTCTGGTCGGCACGCCGGAGCGTGTGAGCATCTCCCGCTTCTGGTCTGGGCTCGTTTGTGATGGTGTAGCCCGTATGTACGCACCTTTCCAAATGTGGTGTTTCGATGCTAAATAGGGGTGTAAGGCATCGGAGGACGCGGCTGGGTGCTGTTTGGTGATGTTTTGGTCTGAGTGGTTGGGGAACGTTGTGAGCTTTTATAGTGCCCCATAAAAGACCCTGCGAGGAACCCGAAGGAGGATCCTGACCCATAGAAAGATCTTGAAGAGGACCCATAAGAAGACCAAGAAGAGGACCCTAAAGAAAACCTGGAAGAAGACCCTTAGAGGATCTAGATGAGGTTCCCGAGATGACCCCGAAGAAGATGTGCCGGAAAATCACATAGAGGTTTCTGAGGCGAGTTCTAACATTTATGACCCAATATATAGAGATATTATAGACATATCATCTTAATACAGCCCCGACGAGTCTTTTGAGTACCACCCAAGGCCATATTATAATGGGTATGATGATGATGATGATGCTCCAACCTTGTTATCGTAGATCACCTTTTTTCTTTGAACTCTTTTCATAAGCTCTTCAAAGTACCATGTGGCTTATTCCTTTAGTATGCCTTATGCACCATACTTTCATTTCTTAGGTTTTTGACTTCCTATATTAATGTAACATCCAGGACTACCTTAATCAATGAAGTTATGTTTGCTCCAAAATCTAGAATATGTTTAAATGGTTACCAAACTGATTGCAATGTAGGCCTACCTCAGGCAAAAAGCAGTTCTGCATTAAGACGCGTTTTGAATATCACCAAATTGGCGTATATATGTGTTACAGTTATATTTGTTACATATTTTAATACTTCCAAAACTAAGTTTCCTTTTTCTTTGTCTTATTTTATTCTTCATTATTTATCCCAAAAGTATGTTGATTTGTGTTAACTTACAAACTAGATGAGTCACGATACAACCTTACATCAAAGGGAAAGATAACTGACAAAGGCAAGTTCAATGTTGCTGCAAACATCATGATACCTATTGAGAACCCTAAAGGTTCTCGAAGCATGACGGACATCCAAAATGAAGAGAAAATGGCTCGTACGGAGTAAGAACTCCATATATTGAGAGAAGAATTATGCCAAGTGAGAGACCTGGTAAAACTATCAGCTACCACTTTCCCTACTTTTAAGACGCTTATCTACTTTGCAAAGGCTGACTTGCCTTTTACTGACTTTAGGAAATAAGCCAGAACAAACTCAACTTGCTCCCGCTCACGGTCGAGTTTCACCAGCTTCTCCAACTGGATTTAGTAATGTTCCTAACCTTTCTGATCGCGACCCTACCATACCTACAATGTAGAAGATACTTGGTGTATATGTCGCCGCTACCTATGAGCCACATGTTACTGACGTATATGCCGTTGGAGATCCTACCTTCATAATGACAGCAGTTGTTAATTTCCTGTATGAGGTCGATTAATATGCATAAATGGAGAAATGTGCCCAGTTAAAAAAGGATGCATCAATAAATGCTCAACTTCAAAGTCTAAGAAAGGCATTGAAAAGCTTGCACTTTAATAGGGAAAAAAGAGTCTAGATTATGATGATTGTGCATCCATCTAGACATTGACATGGTGATATGGTATAAACCACCAAAGTTTTACATGTTCGATGGAAAGGTGACCCTCATGCACATTTAAGGGCATATTATGACAAGTTAGTCGGTGTAGGGAGAAATGAGAAGATGAGGATGAAGTTGTTCATCCGGAGTCTGTCTGGAGAAGTATTGACCTGGTATACCCGCCAAGACCCTCACAAGTGGCGTGACTGGCAAGAAATGGTCGAGGACTTCTTAACTCATTTCAGATTCAATATTAAATTACTGCTGACAGATTCTTATTGGCTAATATATAACAGAAGCCATCTGAAAATTTCCAAGAATACGCACGACGCTGGAGAACTGAGGCCGCAATGATACAAGCACCTCTAGACGAGAGTGAACCCTCAAAGTACTTCATTCGGGCTCAAGAAGGTTTCTACTTTGATTAGATAATGTTATTGATGGGCTAGAAGTTTGCCGAACTGGTCAAGATGGGTTAATTTATAGATGGGGGTTTTAAATTTGGGAATATTCAATCTATTATCGCATTGCAAGCTGCAAGTAGGGCTATACAATCGGGTTCCATAGCGACATAAAAAGGAAGAGAGATAATTTCTCAACTGTCGCTTACCAACAAGAAGGATCGCTTCTTCCCTTATTTGCAAAATTGTTTTATTCCATACTCACAGTCGCAAAACCCAGTGTGATATACCCAGACCACTCTATAATCGCACACCTGACCGCATTCCCGTAATCATCCAAGACCATATGTCCCTGTACAGGCACCAATCAACAAAAATAGATCAGGATATGCACCGAGACCACCCCCAAATCTCGCAGCTAGAAATGCTCTCACATATCCATTTATCTCTCCTTATGGATTCTGAAGCTCAGAGGAATGCTTTGATGGAAGTGTTAGATGGATTGAACATTCCTAAAAAGACCACTTGTGAAACATTAGCTGCATCGATTGAAAAAAATATGGAAGTTAACAAAATCTCTTCCCACGATGATGAGGTTCTTGCAAAAGGGGTTGGTCACAACAAAGCTCTTCACATTGCAGTCAAATGTTACGATAAGATTGTGACTGGAGTCATAATTGATTATGGTTCTGGATGCAATATTTGTTCTTTCACCACTATAAGGGATATTGGTGTTAACATGGAAGACATAAAGGAAAGTTGTGCGAAAGTTAGAGCTTCTGATGGAGCACAGATAAGTATCATTAGAGAGATCTATCTCATATTGGAAGTAAGGTTGGCCAAATTCCCTATTCTGTTTCACGTGATAGATGTATCATCGAACTACAACCTGTTGCAGGGAAGACCATGAGTCCACATAGCAAGAGAGGTTTACTCCACTCTTCACCAATGTGTACCATTTGAGTGGGGTCACACATAAGTTACCATCCATGGAGAGCTCAGTCACCCATCCTTTCTGTCAATTTTATCCAAGTCACTGATGATTTAGGCGAAGCCACCTTTCACACTTTGGAAAAGATGCAAGTTATAAGGGTCGGTGAGGAGCAGAGACTTGTAATACAAAGTTGTCAAGTGTGGCAAAAATGGTTGCGTCAGAGATGTTGAATTTGGGTATCATCCTAAGAGTGGACTTGGACCCATATCCAATGGTATAGTCGAGTCGATCTAGTTGAAGCATCAGAGAGGCACCAGCGGACTCAGATTTGAGCTTGCCTTGAGAAGAGACGACCAGGGGTAAAGCAATACAATCTTTGTATAAATCTTTGACTCCGGATCAAGATGGCGTTAATGACATCGTAGAGAGAATAGAAAATTTATTCGTGGCCATGAACAGATAAGAGGAAGAGATAAATCTCAACGAGTTGACCATTCGTGATGTCGAACCTGGATAAACCTTGCAGAATTGGACCATCAGCCCGTCCATGTTTCAACCAGTCCTAGTAGTGTGAAAAGTAAGTCTTATTTTAAACTTTGTCAGACCAAATTGAGCTTGAATCCATGCCTATATTTTGTTGCTTGCCTTCTCTAATCTAGAATTCTTTTTAAATAAAGTCTTATTTCTTTTTACCAAGTTCTTGTTGATTTTATATCTCGTTTGTTTCTATTTATCTTTTTCACAACTTTTCGACAATCATATTAATAAAATACTCGTTCAAAGTTTATACATGTAATGAATCCACCGAGAAAAAGGTGGAAAACAATTTACAAGCTACATCGAAAAATATTGATTAAAACGTGATGCCTGAAAATTACACACATGAGATTGAGAAAGTTTAAAAGTCCAAAGATCCCCCAAAAAATGAAACAGAGGCTTTAATCTTGGGGAGATGAGGACCACTTGAAGGAAGAGGTTCACGCCTACATTTGTGAGGTTAAAAGAAAACAAAGAGTTAATATAGTTTGTTAATAAAACAACACAAATATGTGACTATTTGCTTTGTCTATGAGACAATGCCAGGATTAAGAACTCATATTATCTTGTACAATTTACCAACTGACCCCATTGGTCACCCTTTAATCAGAGAGACAAGAAAGTTCAACCCGAGATGAGTTTAAGGATCAAAGAAGAGTTACTAAGAAGAGAATTGCAGGCAACATTGTGATGTTTTCAAATTACCACCCACATGGTTAGCCAATATGGTGTCGGGGACAAAAAAGGATGGAAAAGATTGAATAATTGTGGACTATCGAGTCTCACGTAGACCAGTCCTAATAATGATTGTCCCTTAACCAAATATTCATTACTCATTGATAACTGTTGCAAAATAATGCTTCAATCATTTGTCGATTGCTTTGCGATATCACCAAATCGTGATAGATGAAAGATGATTGCAGAGAAGACAAGCGTTTACACTTATATGGGTAATGCATTACTACAAAGTAATGACATTTTGGCCACAAAAATGTCTGTGCAACCTACTGAGGGTCCTGACTGTCCTTTTTCATGATATGATCCCCAATGAGCTTTAAGTGTACGTGGATGATTTCGTTAATCAAATCCAAAGAAATTCATACACTTGGGGGGATGACTTGCAAAGGTTCTTTAATGAGGTTTTGCGTCAGTACAATCTGAAGTTGAACTATCAAATGTTCATTTGAGTACTATAGGAAAAACTATTGGGATTCATCTTTAGCCGGAAAGGCCTAGTAGTTGGATCAATCGAGATAAGTCATCTAGCGTTACCCTCCACAGAAGACCAAAAACGACGTGATGAGTTTCTTGGAAGACTTAATACATTAGTTGGTTCCTAGCTCGATCTACAATGAAAGAACCCATATTCAAGTAACGAAAAAGGATTTTGCCATGAAATGGAAAGCGGGATGCCAAAGGTCTTCGATATAAATCAAAAATTAACTTGTCCCAATCCCATCCATATTGGTCCACCAGAGACTAGAAAGCCTGTGTTATTGTTGTATTGATCATGTATAATCTTTGATGTGGTATTGGGGTTCCATGAATGAGATAGGTAAAAAGAAGAGCAAGCATTTACTATCTAGAAAGAATTTCACACCATACGAGGAGAGATAAACCTATGTGGGAACGAACATGTTGTGTTTTAACTTAGATCATCAAGTTTTAGGTCATTAACTATCCTGCATACACATTTTACTTTTGATCTCAAGAACACGGTTCCCTACACCTACATCTTTCATACATCCTTTCAGAACTAGATGCCGCCCCATGTAAGCTTGCAAATTGGAGAATTTTGTGTTGAGCAATTTCATATCGTGTACGTGAACGGAAAGGCCCCGGTTGATCACCCCTCGTAGAAAATTGGTTGACCCAATATTACAATCCACTCACGACCTACTCACCGATAAGAAGATTTTGTTTGTAGGAAAAGACATATCATAATCCTTGATGGATTGGAGTAATTGGCTTTTGATTGAGCGTCCAAACTCTGTTTAGATTTAGGATAGTTGGAGAAGTCTTAGTTTCAAATAGTGTAAGTAATCACCCATCTCCATCCAATAATTGGTTTTATTGTACAAACAACATGACAGAATAAAGTTGTATTCTCCAGGACTCAGATGGTTCGTACCCATGAATAGCAAGAACTCTTGGTGATAGGTGTTGAAACACCCATTTTGGCCTACATTTTAAAAATTTTGTTGATTTGGAGATTTTTTATTTAATAGCAAATTTTGATTCGATACTTTTAAAATTCATACATTTAGAGTCAAATACAAAAAAAAAATTGGCCTTTTCCCACATGTCACTCACAATTTTCAATTTTGCAAATAGTCACACATCGGTATTTATTTTATCCTTTTTGAGGATTTTTGGGTTTCTTATACTAAACTCACTTCATTCAATAGTTTTACAAGAGGATTTGGAGGAAGAAAACAAAAGACTGTACTGCATAAAATTTTGAGAAGTCCTTGGTTCCCAAGTTCACATAAATGTTAAAGTGTTTTGGGGTTTTTTCCGAGTTGAGGGGTTGATTCTTTCTATTTTCAGTTCAACTCGGAGTTCTGGTTCGGGCTGTCCAGAACCGGTAATTTTTTCCTTAACCTTGTCTTTTTAATTCCCAGCCTCTTTTATGGTTTTCTGTTTATTATATGTAGCTGACAGCTTGTTTTGTTTTTTTTATTTAATGTGTTCTAAAAGTCCAATTAATATTTGTGTTTATTGCAGTTTTAAATATTAGCATTAATTTTACGATCGATATTTTATTTTTTATTATTACTATTATTTAAAATTGTTTAGTCCCATTTGCTAGCTTAACTTTTCAGGGTTTTGTGATTATTCTATTTTAATGTTAATTTTTATTTTTATATATTACGTTTTGTTTCCATTTCTAATTATGTTATTTAGTTTGGTTTTTTGTTTACATATTCTCTTGGATAAGTTTTGTCTGATTTTTTGTGAGGTTCAGTTTATATATTTTAGATGTTGCCGGGGCGATGAAAAATCGATCCGTCGGTATTTAGAGGCCCACCCATTTTTAAAAGACAAAATTAAATTAAGTTATATATAATTTTAGTTTTTTTGAATGGTCCGATGAAAATCTATCCGTCGGTTTAGAGTCCTCCCCCTTTTAAAATACGAAATCTAATTTAAGTTTTTATAATATAATTTTTGTTTGAAATTGGCCGATGAAGAACTCACCATCGGATTTCCAAGGCTCGCCATGTTAATAGACGGATTTTTGTTTGTTTAGATTATTTATTTTTTATTATATTTATTGATACTAACTCTTCACTAATTGTGTTTACATGTAACCAAACTTTGCTTCCTTTGAAGTTATTTGAAAGCTCGAATTATATCCTTTTATTTCATTATCATGTTAAATATTGACTGTAGGCCAACTTTAAAAGCACCGATTATTATTTTATTTTTATTGTGTATATTGCAGTTTAATTATATTTTACATTATGTATTTCCTCAATTTGAATAAAAAATGATTTAGTCGGGAACATCAATTGTGGATTTCGAAGGGTGCCTAAACCCCTTCCCTTCGGAATAACTTGAACCCCTTATCTAGAATCAATTTGGTTTCCTAGATTAATCATCGGTTTTTTCTAGTTTCCTAAATTAGGTGGCGACTTTTATTTAAAACTCGTTTATTTTAAAAACTTTGTTAAAATTGAATCATAATAATTTTCGAGTTGCCGCGACTTTCGGCCTGATTTTGATAGAATAGGGAATGTAAACAGAATGGCGACTCTGCTGGGGAGTTTAGCTGTTTTTAAACCAATATGAATTTTTAATTTTTTTTTCAAATTGAGGAAATTTTGTTCTATTGTTTATGCTATCCTTGTATTTTTTTATATTTTTTGCTTATTATTTGTTATTATATTTATTCATTATTTATTTATTGTAATTATTTTTTATTGCATTTCCTACATAATTCCGTCAAATGACAATTAGTTTGGATTAGGACAAAGGAAGTACTGGCTTACTCACGCTTCCCTTCAGAAAAACACTCAAGTCTAAATCTTTGGATCAATATCAAACAATAGTTTTGGCTTGCAGTCAATCCAACGTCGTTTTATTAGCTTCATCAACCCCCGTTGTCTGTCCGCTCGGGGGGTTTTTTTAACCAGTCACTTCTATACCCAGATTCCATAAGTACCCTAGGATAGAGCAAAACCAAATCAAATTAAGCCTCAGCCTAAGATGACTCAACAACCCCAAGGCGGTGTTGATTCCATTAAAGACCCACCTTGAGTCCATACTGGCTTTCTAATCTAAAAGACGACCATAATTGTGTGATTGAAGAATGTATATGTTGTTTAGAAAATCATTGTCTCATAGGGTAGGATTATATATCGGTTTATATAGTTAAAGGACAGAGCTTCAACCCGCTACTAAGCCTATTCGAAGTTGTTGACAATCTGAAGATTACAAAAGGCCAAGAAAGAAGAAGGATCTTTCATGAGGCATAGTTTAGAAGGAATGTACCCCTGTGTGGGACTGATATTTTGTATACATTTCCCCTATTATGTTTCCCATTTAGTTTTTATTCATAAAATTTGTGTATAACTTTTGAGTTTTGGGGTGCAATGAAATATTTCCAATGACGTATGCTCCTTCAAATCGATGGCCTAACCGTAGCATAAAAGGGCACATATTTGTATAGGTGACGCGACAAAATTGGTTGTATGCTATGTGATATATTTTGTTTGTCTTTAACTAAAACAATTTTCCATGTTTTTTTATTCCTTATTTTGTGTGTTTGCATTATTAATTATGTACAGGACTAAAACATTTTACATTTTAGTTTCCTTTCTTTAACAAGCGAAAAATATTATGTTCATTCAGAAATCATTTTGTTGTCCGAAGTCGTCAAGATACACAGGATGAACAAATTCGAGTCTTGTATTTTCACAAGACGTTAATACAAGTCAAAAAACGATAAATAGGGGAGTCTTGACTATAAGGTTCGCATCCTACTTATTTTTTATATTATTTTGCACGCGGTCCCTGCTCTCACATATTTCTCACATCTTTTCTCAATATTTTTGTAGATAACAGTCTTCTACATCATTCTTGGATGGTCTAATAAAATGTCTGGATCTCGTGAAAATTGGACGAGACAAAGATTCAAGAAAACATTCAAAAAGAGTACAACAAATCATTACTGTAGAAATTCGTAGGTTTACATTCAACAGACAGTTAAATATTGACGATAAGAGTCCCTATAAAAACATATTAAAAAAAAATCAACGAATACCAAATCTTAGTGGTGCTAGGCAATGAAATTTCTCTTTGATTTTTTCCCCAATCTTTTAACATATTTTAGACCTAGCTGTCCGACTACGCGTACTTGATTCTCATATTATGAGGATCTAGGCAACCCTCTTGGGTTCGGTATTATCCGTTGGAAAAAAAACGTTTGTGCATAGTTTCAAAGTTATAATCTGCCGAACTACGCCTTACCTGATTCTCATTTTAATGAGATACGTAGGCACCCTTCTTGGGTTTGGTATTATCTGCTCCAAAACAATTAATTTTAATAAAATTTTTTTGCATATTTCCAAGTCATATCTGCACGAACTACGCGTACCTGATTCTCATTTGGTGAGAATACGTAGGCAACCCTTTTTGAGTCGGTATTATCTTCTTCAAAAATAAAAAAAATTAGAAAATAGTTTGTGCATATGTTTCAAAGTTATATCTGCAGAACTACCACACCTGATCTCATGTTAATGACTCCTAGGCAGCCCTTCTCGGGTTTCGTAAATCATTCTTTCAAAAATTAAAATTACTTTGTACATACTGTGAGAGTCAGGTCTTCAGCTTCGGGTTGCGGACCCATTAGTTCAGAGAGGCAGTAATATATTCGATATGATTGAAAAGTACTAGCCTTTGCTGTAACTACAAGATTCTCGTGGTACCTTCTTATCTGTACTTTTGTGATGCTTGAAAATTCTCTTGGCATTCAATCAACGATAGATAATAAACTACCCTTATGTTTGCATGTGCTTGTGTGGTGAGAATTTTGATCAAAGTTCAATTGTGTTACACTGGTTGATCTATAAACTTTGGAACCTGAAATGTTTTCCGAGGCGAAACATGAGTAATGTCTGGTTTTGAGAAAAGATTGTAGGCCTTTTATACCCTATTGTTCTTTCGAAAGCCTTACCAATTACATATCCCAAGTTTCCATTTTGAGCCTGAATACCTTCATTTGGCCAACCACATCTAACCACTACCCTTTTGAGTGCTTACGGGCACTTATCCTCTCGTGTCCAACCTTCTTGAGTGCACAAAGAATTGAAAATTATAGAGGGATCCATGCGTGAATTGGAAAGTCAAAGATTTGAGTCTCTCAAAATCAAGGAAGCAAAGACCTAGAGAAAAAGAAAAAAAAAGTGGAAGAAAAAAGAAAGGCAAAAACAAATTCCTTTACAGGATCAGTGAAAGGTGGGAAAGGAAATATTCTAACAAAAAAGGGAAAAAAAACAAAAAACAAAAAAAAAAAAATAAAAAAAACAAAAAAAAAAAAAAAAAAAAAAAATTGTTTTTTTGGGTTTGTTTGGGTGTTTTGTGTTGTTTTTGTTTTGGTTTGTGTTTTTTTTTTTTTTGGTTTGTGTGTTGTGTGTTGTTTTTTTTTGTGTTGTTTTTTTGTTGTGGTTTGTTGGGTGTGTTGTGGTTTGTTTTTTTTTTTTTGTTGTTTTCTTGTTTCCAACCCAAAAAAAAAAACACAACAACCCCCAACAAAAACCACCCACACACCACAACCCCCCTATATGATAAGATGTGAGTAAAGAAAGCTCTCCAATAATATTAAAAATGGAAAAAAAGAGGATCACGTAACTGCGAATTCAAAAAAACGATGGGGAAAGTTGGGAGAAACAATAATAGGAATCTGAACCAAGGCGACCAATAATGAAGATAGACTAATTCTGTGGTGAACGCTCAGGAGAAATTCAGTCACTTTTAATCTCAAATAAATATCCTCCCATACACCCTAAGCCTACGTTACAAGCAATGCAAAGCCTTACATGATCTCATTCCAAATGTTCTCACATTAGTGGAGATTTACGTAAGGGTCAAGCATATGTATACAGTTGTGTCATTTGAACATTCTTGTTGAGTGTGATGCACTTTAAAAATTTTCCTATATCACATGTTCAATATGTGTGAATAGGACTACCTTTGCTGAGGGCACTTTGACATGGAGGATTGATACAATTCAAATCTTTGTTGAAACAAGTGAACGAATGCTTGTTTGATCCTTAAGTATATTTGAGGCCCCTTGAAGCTGTAAAGGAATTACCTTAATTTCCAAAAAAAAAAGAGATTTACCTGCATCTTACTGTTGGTCACCCAATCGAGGTGAAGATTTGACTATCCATCATTTTTTATTATTATTGAAAAAAAAGAAGGAAATTGTCTTAAGAGTTGTTAATTTATCAAAGGTGTCACTAAGTTAATCTATTGTGTGAGATGCCTATTTTATTTCAATGGATTGTCCATCCCCAAAATGTGATATGTCTTGTTTTAGGCTTTGGGAATAGAGCGAAGGATCCATTTGCATATTCCATCAATGTTCATATTGTGCATTTGTCTACTGATAATCTTTCAGATTATTTGCAAGCCTCATCATCCCAAGCGGTAAACTACGTTGACCTGATTCCTGCTCCAATTGGATACGTATGGCGCCGCCCAAAACGGCTCTGGTTCATATAACCCAGTAAGATTCAAATTTCCTCTTCATAATGGAAACTGGGACAGAATTTTTGAGAGGATCTCAAAATTCATTGAAGTTGGACATTTTCGAGCATCCCTCATCTCGTTACAGTGGAAACATTATCGAGCCCATCCACCGTCGTTAAAGTTTGGAACATTCTCGAGACACTCCACCTCGTTAACACTTTGAACATTAATCGAGCCATCCACCTCGTAACAGTTGTGAACATTATGCGAGGTCCATCCACCTTCGTTACAGTTGGACTATTATCGAGACATCACCTCGTTAAGAGTGTAACATGTATCGAGCCATCCACCTCGTTACAGTTGGAACATTATTGAGACCTTTTCACCCCTCGGTTACAGTGGAACATTACGAGCCATCCTCCTCGTTACAGATTGGAACATTAATCTAGGCCATCACCTCGTTACATTGGACACATTATCGCGAACAATCCCCCTCGTTACAGTGGAACTTATCGAGACCTCACCACTGCCCTAGCACCCGAGACCGTGCCCGTAGTGGAGGGCGTAGTGGGGTGACTAGTGTTGGCTCCCGCTCTCCCCACCTGCAGGGCGCTGGGTCGTTACTTTGGACCAATATCGAGCCACATCCACCTCTTTCCCTTGGGACAGTATCGATCTATCCACCTCGTTATATTAGGAAAATTATGAGTCTCCACCTCGTTACAGTGGGAAAATAATCGAGCCATCCATGCCTCTTTAAAACATGCATCGCGAGAAATCTCATACCTCGCATTAATATGCAGGCATGCGAATAAGGTTTCATACTCGCAAAAATCACTGCATCGCGTATGAAAGATCTCTAACCTCGCAGTTAATATTCCATGCATTGCGAGAAGGTTTCAGACCTCGCAAAATTCCTGCACGCGAGAAGACCATACTCGCATTTAATATTCATGCTTGCGAGAATGTTTCTACCCGCAGAAAATTCATGCATCGCCGAGAAGATCTCATACTCGCAGTTAATTTAATGCATTGCGAGAATGTTTCATACCTCGCAAAAAATTCATGCATCCCGAGAAGTCTCATACCTCACATTTCATATTCATGGCCTTGCGAGAAAAAAGGGGGTTTTTTTCGCATACCTATACCTCGCAGAAAATTCATGCATCGCGAGAAGCTTCCATACTCACAGAAAATTCATAGCATCACTATTTAATTCATGCATCGAGAGTTAATATTCATGCATCGAGAGTTATATTCTTCATCGAGAGTCTTCCATGCTCACTATTTAATATTCATGCATCGGATAAGTCAATTCATGCATCGAGAGTCTTCATGCATCGCGAGTTAATTCACACGCACACTAGTTAATATTCATGCAATTGCGAGTAATATAATGCATCGCGGAATAATATTCATGCATGCAAGTTAAATTTTTTTATCATGTTCATCGCGAGAAGATTCACTTCCTGCAACAGTTTACAAATATCGCAAGAAGATTTTCACATACCTTGCGGAATTTCACGCGAGAAGATTTTTCATCCCTCGCAAAAAAGAAAATTTATGCATCGCGAGAAGATTCAATTCCTGCAATAGTTTACATATCCCAAGAAGATTTCCTACCTTGCGGAATTTATGCATCGCGAGAAATTTCATCTCTCGCACAAAAAAATTTGTGCATTGCGCGAATATTCATTCCAGCAAAGTTTACATATCGCAAGAAGATTTCATACCTTGCGAATTTTTATGCATCGCGGAAGATTTTATCCCCTCGCAAAATTTTATGCATCGCGATAAATCCCAATTCCTTCGCAATTTATGCATCGCGAGAATTGCATCCCGCGCAAATTTAACATCGCGGGAAGATATCCATGCCCTGCAAGCAATCATGCACTGCCCTAAAACGAATCGTTCACTTCAAAGGAAATATTTATCCCTCAACGTCAACCTGACTTAATATCGGGATAGAAATTAAGTGTCGCCACGTAAAACACTGTCTCCCATTTTAAAATTACATTTTTAAGATTTAAGCTGACGAGTTTTATCTCAACTTTGTCAAGAGCTTCAAAGGATTAATTTCTTCAAAAGAAACAAAATGTCAAAAAAACAAGATTAAAAAAAACAGGTGTCAAACTACTTCAACAATGACGAACACATCATGGAACCTTTTGAGACAGGTCTGGGATCGCTTCCACCACAATGCCACCTCACTTCTCTACAAAGGGTCATGTGTTTCGGTCAAAATTGGGGTTGTCATTTTCATTGGGTCCACGATTTCATTTCAATCATCACCACAAAAACGAAAGATACAGCTGTGTGAAGTCCAATTTTGGCCTACATTTTTAAATTCCGTGATTTTGGAGATTTATTTATTTAATAAGCAAATTATTGGTCCGATAATTTTAAATTCATACCTTTAGAGCACATGCAAAAAAGATTGCCTTTCCCACTTGTCCCTCAAACAATTTTCAATTTTGCAATAGTCCCCCACTCGGTATTTTTATCCTTTTTTGAGGATTTTTTTTTTCGGTTTTTCTATATAAACCCACTTATCAATAATTTTAAAAGAGGATTTGGAGGGAAAACAAAAGAATACGCATAATAAAATTTTGAGAATTCTTGGTTTCCATAGTTCAAAAAATTTTAAGTGTTTTGTGGTTTTTGTTTCGAGTTGAGGAGGTGGAGTCGTCTCTTTCAAACTCGGAGTTTCGTTCGCTGTCCCGAAACCAGGTAAACTTTTTTTCCTTAGCCTTGTTTTATTTAATTCCGCAGGCTCTTTTATGTTTTCGTTTATTATGTAGCTTGTTTTTTTTTTTTTAGTTTCATGTAGTTCTAAAGTCATTAATATTTGTGTTTATTGTTCAAAGTTTTAATATTAGCATTATTTTAAACTATTGATGTTTATTTAATTTATTATTACTATTATGTTAAAATTGTTCGTCAACTTTTGCTATCTTAACTTGTTCAGGGTTTTTTTATTATTCTATTTTAATGCTATTTTTTAATTTTTATATCTTAATTACGTTTGTTGTTTCCATTGCTAATTATGGTTATTTAGTTTGGTTTTGTTTTCCATATTCTCTTGTGATCCAGTTTTGTATTTTTTTTTGATGTTCAGTTTATATATTTTATATGTTGAAAGGGCTTATGAACAAATCTTCTCTATCTGTCGTGTTTAGAAGGCCTCCCCACCCTTTTTAAACAGACTGGAAATCTAATTTAAGTTTATATATAATTTTAGTTGTTTGAATGGGCCGATGAAAAATCTATCCGTCAGGTTTAGAGGCCTCCCCATTTTAAAAGACGAAAATCTAATTTAAGTTTATATATAATTTTAGTTGTTTGAATTGGCCGATGAAGAAATCACCGTCGATTTCCAAGGTTTCCCATGTTAATAAGACGGATTTTTATTTTTTAGATATTCATTTTTTATTTATATTTATTTGATACTAACTCTTTCACTAAGTGTGTTTACAGGTACCCAAAACTTGCTTCCTTGAAGTTATTTGAAAAGCTAGAATTATATATTTTAATTTCATTATCTTGTGAATATTGACGTTAGGCAAACTTTAAGCCGATTATTATTTTATTTTATTGTGTATATTGCATGTTTATTATATTTGTACATTATTTTATTTTCCTCAATTTGAAAAAAAAAATCAGTCGGAAACCATAATTGTGGATTTCGAAGGGTGCCTAACCCCTTCCCTTCGGAATAACTTGAACCCCTTATCTAGAATCAATTTGGTTTTATAGATTAATAATCGGTTTCGTAGTTTTCGTAAAATTAGGTGGTGACTCTTTTTAAAACTCGTTTATTTTTAAAACTTTGTTAAATTGGAATCAATTATAATTTTTCGAGTTGCCGCGACATTTTCGCCACTATTTCGATAGAGTAGGGATGTAACATAGGGATTTCTTCTTGTTGGTTCAATCAATGCAAGGAGAAATGGACCACTAAGAATTTCAAGATCCTTACATATTTGGCATTACATAAAAGAGTTTGGAGTAGAAGTTGCAAACGATGAGTCAAGCAATGTCCCTCGAGTCAAAATGAGTTTTGTGATGATTTAGAAACATTTTCCTCGATGATTCAGTATCCAAACAGAGTCACATTGACCCTATCGATATATATATACATGTTCAACATGCATATTGTTACTATGTAGATGAGGAATTGCATGGAAGACCATAGTACTATGACATCAAAATGTTGATAGAAGCATAAGGATATCCTTAAAATGCTACGGGCAAGAAAAAAAGGACTTTAAGGAGGACGGCCAATCATTTCATCCTCAATGGAAAAATCCTATATATGAGAACTTCAGATCTAGGGTTGTTAAGAAGTGTTGACGCCGCGGAAGTGACAAGGCTTTTGGAAGAAATACAAGTACGAACATGTAGACCTTACATGAATGGGTTCACATTGGTAAAGAAGATTTTAATAGCCGGATATTTTTGGATTACCATGAAGAGAGATAGTATCCGCTATTTGCAAAAGTATCATCAATTTCAAGTGCATGGAGACTTTATACGATTTCCACCGAACGAGCTTAATGTAATGGGTTCACCTTGGTCGTTTTCCACTTGGAGTATGGCTGTTATCGGACCCTTAGAGGCTCCCGCAAATGGACATCGTTTTATTCTGGAGGCTATCGATTATTTCACAGTAGAATCTTCGACATACAAAGCAATGACTAAGAAGGTAGTGGCAGATATTGTTCAGAACAACATAGTTTGTTGGTTTAGGATTCCTAAATCAATTATAACAGATAATGTAGTCAACCTCAACAATGATCTTATGTAGGAAACTTGTGAAAGGTTCAAGATTACTCATCAAAATTCCACTGTTTCCCAGCCGATATGATGGAGGTTGAGGCTGCAAATAAAAATAACAAAAGATTTAACCGAAATAGTGAACAATCATAACCAATGGCAATGAAAAGCTACCATATGCTTTCCTTGGTTATCACACCATGATCATAACGTCAATATGCAAAAATCTTTATATTTGGTTTATGGTTCTAGAAGTAGTAATTATACCCTACCTGCTGAGATGGCAATAGACCCACTTTTAAGGATTTCCCCAACAGGTTTGGTCTGGAACGTGCAAAATGAATACCCAGCACGCATGAACAACGTGACATTCATCTGTATAAAAAGGATGTATGCCGTTTTTCATGGACAACTCTATCAGACATAAAGACCAAATCAATTCAACAAGACTTTTAAACCTCGATAGTTCACAAAGGGCCAAGCCACACCGGGCAATAGTATTGAAGAAGCTCTTTTCCTCACCAAGAAGAAGACGAAGGGAAATTTTCACAAAATTTACAATGATTATACATTGTTCATGAGGTACTCTCTCGAAGAGCATAGATCTTAGAAAAAAGAACTAGAGAGTCGACCAAAGCCACCAATTGAGACTCTAGTAAAAATAATTATATTTGAAGACCTCAAAGTAGCACTTACTTTTGTACTTTGCGATTTTCATGTAATAGACCTACCTCTAGACCTTATTTCCTACAGTGGGGATACGTAGGCAACCCGCATCAATTCGTCTTCCTTAGGAAAAACCCAAAATCATCATTTTTCCATGTACTTGAACTACCTCAACCTGATCCCCGATGGATACGTAGGCAGTCTTATCAAATTCAGGTCACTTGAGTTGCATATTTTTCAACTTTTGCTTTTTCATTTGAACTACGTTCTAACTGATCCGCTTGGAAACATAGGAGCCTGAGATAGGCCCGATCCTTTAATTTCCACATTTTTTATTTTCTTTTGTATTTGACCTAACGCTTGGACTAATTGCTTGATACATATGAAGACTGAGTCAGCCTTGTATTTCATATTTCGTTTCCTTTGGTATTTAAACCATCATGAACTCATTCACCTATATACGTAGGTAGCTTAGGTCACCCGATCATTGCATTTCATATTTTACTTTCCTTTGGTATTGAAAGACTCCTGACCTGATTCCTCTTTGATACTAGGCAACTTGAGTTAGGCTCGGACTGTTGCATCACATTGTTGGTGTTTTTACGGTCCTTCTAAGTCTTTCTATTTTAATTGAACTACGTTACAACCTAATATTACTTGGGGACACGTATCATCTTGAGTCCTAGCTCGGACATTGCATTACGTTATTCTATATCTCCCCTTTGTATTTTCGAACTACGTTACGATTTGATTCCTATTGTGGGATCGTAGGTCGCCTGGTCAGGCCCGATCATGCATTTCATGTGTTCACTTCCTTTGGTATTTGAAAGACATCCGCCTGATTTCTCTATGATACATAGGCAGCCTAAGTTAGGCTCGACTTTGCATCACATGTTTTTTACTTTCCGCGTCAGTCTTCTATTGTACTTGAACTCGTTAACGACCTAATATACTTAGGAAAGTCCGCTGAGTCAGCTCGTCATTGCATTACCTGATTCCTATTTTTTTTCCATTTATATTCACTACGTTTACGATTTGATTCCTATTTTGGGGGATACGTAGGCAGCCGGGTCGGGCTTGATCATCCCTACACAGTTTCCATTTTTTACCCGTGAAACAATTCCTCTGAGTTAGTGTAACCTCAAATCTGAAATAACCTTGATTGGTTGCAATATCTGCAAAAGAGTTTGGGAAGCTTCCTTCAGAAAGAGTAAATCTACAACTAGGCTATGTTGGATATAATCAACAAAATGGAAGTTTCGGTGGATTCGTAACAATTTAATATTTTGAAACGACTGGAAATTGATTATGCATATTTATATACCTAATACATATGTGGTATGCTTATTTTCTGGAACCACTCTTTTCAAAAAAATATTTTTTTTTTCTTTTCTTTCTCTTCTACCACCGCCCCCGTACGAAGTCCTCGTTAAGAAACTATGTTCGTGACTTACAAGATGTATAAGGCTTCTAGACATGAGGTTTTATTTCGCGAGTCGATACAATCAACAACCTTCCAAACTAAATTTTTCTTTTGAGTGCGGAATATCGGAAATCAAGAAAATAAATGAAGTCTCGAGGGACCGGACAAAAAATGATATTTCGACTTTCCCAATCATATGACGAAATATTTGTTCCCTCATCTTAATTGGATAGAGTTTTTGTTACAATAACTCCACCATCCTGGAGCTTGAAAAACTAACCTCATCAACAACTCCGGCCAATTAGAGAACCATCGTGCTAACACTGCCAACTCCCACAAGCTGGGATTGTCCATAACAAAGGTGGGTCAAGGCTACATCTACCCGGGGGGTCTTTAGATAGCAAACTTTCGTCAAGGCTCCACGCCCGGGGTGTAATATATAAACTCATCAAGCACCACGACCGTGCCTTATATAGCAAATTTCGTCAAGCTCCACCGACCAAGGTGCTTTATATACACACACTTCGTTAAGCTCACTGACCAGGGGTTGTATATAGCAAGCTTCGTCAAGCTATCGTCGGGGAATCCGCATTAACAACATTTTCATACGCCAACAACTTAATTTACGTTCAGAGTTTTTTACATTCAAAAAAACCCCGCCAGTCCGAACCCCTGCATTACAAGTTACTTTACGCAGTTAGATCGGCATTTACATTACCATAGCTCCGCCATTTGAGACCTCTACATTAAAGTTCCTTACTAAGTCAGATCGGCATTCATTATAACATCCCCGCCCGTCGAGGGCCCTTTACATTACAAGTTATTTTACCGAGTCAAATGCAACATTTACAATACAACAACCCTGCCACACGAGGGGGCCCCCCACCCCCCCCTCTACATTTCAAGTTTCGCTTTAGCATACAACAAAAACATACACAATAATCGTTTTAATACAACACTCTGACTTTACCTTACTATTTCAATTATAATTTTTGAACCGATTTTGCAGGACAACACATTACCACGATTACTCACCCTTTCAGCAGCAGTAAAGTAGGGAAAGTTTTAGTGCAAGTGTCAACACTACTCGCTACGTCAAAGCTCACTTTCAAACTCAATCCTACTCGATTTTCAAGTGTTCAGGTCGCAATCCTACTTAAGCTCTCCTGTATCTCAGTTCATTATAACTCTACACTAGGGCATTTAAAAAAAAAATTCATCTATTTATGTAAATCTTCCGCATGAAGTTGAGACAAGCATTTCCATTTCAAGTTCCTTTAGAACTATATCGTGTCCTCTATCGTGTTAACCTCCTCATACCTTACCTACCAAAGATTTTAGTATCCCATAATTCGTATTACTATGTTCAATACTCTCGAGACACACTGTTTGTCTGGTTTTCTCATGAAGCCTGAGATATGTAGGCAACTCAAAAACCAGAGTTCGGTCACAACTCCATAACAGTCTTGCTAAGTTGTTGCTCAAATTTATTTTGGTATCGCCAAGAATTTATTGTTTCAATATTTTTCTCTTTGTCCACGTCTTCTTTTACTCTCTCCATGGACAGAGAAGGACAAGTTGTTGTCACCCAATTTTGACTCTCCAAATTTAATTAACTAAAGTTTCAATAATAATAATATTAATAATAATAAATTACCCATCTAAAATATATTGTATATGAAATTGTTGAAAACAATATGTTTATCGTGTAAATTTATTTCATAAATACTAGTTTTTAAAAAAGTTAAATATATTCTACAAATTTACTTACGTACTTTCTCATTTTTGATTTTACGACGTCAAATAATTTTTTCTTAAAAGGTTAACTCAATTTTTTTTCAAGAATATAATTTTTATTATTGCAATCAATATTTTCGATAATTTTAAAAAAACTTAGGACTCTTAATCAACTAATAGTTACTGAATTATATATATATATTAAGGATGCATTTTTCACTATATAAATAAAGTACTTGTGTGAAAGTTTTTTTTTGTTTGATAATTCTTTTGATCAATAACATGATATTACTGATAGGAAGTGACTAAAAATTCTCAAATATGAAGAAATGCAAGATGGCATTCCAAGCAAGGAGAAGGGTGGGAAATGTTGATCATCATGAAATGGTATTGATGGTCGTAACCTAGAGAAGGAGATGACCAATCTATGAAACTCAACTTTTTTTGACCATGCTCATGATGGTATTAATATCTATTTTTAGTGTTCCCTTATTACAGATTGGCTTACATTCAAGGAAGCTCCACACCACTAATAAAATAGTTTTCGTGTGTTTAATGGATTTAAGATCTATATTGAGGTGTTCGCCTTAATGTAAAAAATTGACCTAATTCCAGCAGGTGTTCCACACCTCTAAGAAAGTATTTTTCGTGTGTTGATTGAGATTCATCTATTATTGAGGTGTTTTTCTCTTAATGTACGGAATTGGCCTAATCCCAGCAAGCATCCATAATCATAATAAAATACTTTTGTTGTTATTGGGATTTAAGACTATTATTGTGGGTATTCCCTTCATGCTACAAAATTGACCTAAATTCTGGCAAGTAGTTTCCAATGCCATTAGATAAATACTTTCATTATTAATTGGGATTAAGATTCTTCTTGAGATGTTTCCTTAGGTAATGACATTGTTACTAATCTATCCAAGCGTCCACACCACTATAAATACTTTCGTGTGTCATGAGATTAAGATCTATTATGAGGTGTTCCTTAAGTAACGAAATTGGCCTAAAATTCAGCAAAAGCGTCACATCACTAATAAAATACTTTCATTTGTTATTGGGCTTAGATCTATTATTGTATGTTCCCCCCTTAATGGAATGGAATTGGTCTTAATTTCAACAGCTCTGTACAACTTAAAATACTTTCGTGTGTTATTGTGTAAGATCTATTATGGAGGTGTTCCTTACTGTACGGAATTGGCCTAAATTCTAGAAGATCGACAATTTTAAATACTTTCAGTGTTATTGAGATTAAAAGATTTATTATTGAGGTATCCCTTAGTAGACTAAATGGGCCTAAATCTAATAAGTGTTCATGTCCACCAATAAAAATACTCACATGTTATTGAGATTAAGACTATTATTTTGTGGTGTTCCCCTTGAATAGTACGAAATTGGCCTAAATTTTCAACAGCACCACACTACTCTAAAAGTGCTTTTTATGTGGGTTCTCTTGGGAAACAGTGGCATTCCTCGTTTCCATCATCCATAAATTAAATGAACTCTTTAATTTGGTTGGGGTGGGGGGGATTTTTATTTTTATGTCGTCGTTTCGTTGTTGATAGTACTTCTTTGAGATAAAATACTTATTATAAATTTTTCATTATTGTCTAGATATCTTGAAATATCCATATTTCACGGTAAAATCCTCCTCTAGTACATATAAAGTGTGACACCACATGACTAATTAAAAAAAAATATTTAAGACAATCAATTAAAAGTTTAGTTCGGAAGCCTAAAGATATAACATTTTAAAAAATTCCAAACAATATATAAAAATTTTATATTAACCAAAATGGCAAAATCTCGGAACAACAGCGATTTTACTACACTAAAAAAGAATCAAACAAATGCACCTTGGCATCGATTTTTCAAAAAAAAATGGGTGTTTTAGAAATCGCTGCCTAGGCATCGATTTCCATTTTTTAAAAAAAAATTAAAGAAAATCGCTTCTCTAGCAGTGATTTTTCAATTTTTTTTTAAAAAAAAATTAGATTTTTTTTTTAAAAAAAGATTATGTTTGAAATTGCTGCCTTTACATTTCTTTTTTAAAAAAAAAATATATTTTTTTAAAATCACTACTAGGCAGCGATTTCCACTTTTTAAAAAAGAAAAAATAATTGAAGAAAATCGGTGCCTTTTCATTTTTTTTTTAAAAAACTTTTGTTTGAAAATCTTTGCCTTTGGCAGCGATTTACATTTTTTTTTAAAAAAAAATAAAAATATATCAATTGCAGCGAATTTTTTTAAAAAAAAAATTTAAAATCGCTGTCTAGGTAGCGATTTGAATTTGTTTTTTAAAAAAATCACATTTTGCAAAATTTACTGCAGCAATTTTTCTTTTTCCGGTGGAGTAAATCGTTGTTGTTCCTGCGATTTTACCATTTTAGTTAATATAAATTTTTTTATACCGTTTTTTGAATTTTTGTTAATATTTTATCCCCTTTAGTCTTCTCCGGACTCAAGTAAATGTTACTATCTATTACCCTTTTTATCATTACAAAAGTTTTCTCAGAAAAGAACTAGCTTTTATCAAATATTTTAAATTATTTTAGTAAATATTATTTGGGTGGAAATTTCACTATATGTTTGACTTCATTTTGGGGAAACATATTCTTACTTTTTTAAGAATATTAAAAAAAATTTATACCATAAGTGGAAACCTATCCAAACTAATCATATATTTGTATTACCATAGCAAGATAGAAAAATCGATGCAACAAGATTCATGACTTCCGCAATAATCAATAAGATCTTTGTTTCAAAAATTACAACTTACATGACATTGGAGTAATGTGGTAGTTTAGAGTGACACAACAAATATGTCATACATCGGGAAGTAGAAGAAAGCATCTTATTTTATTAATTGAGTCGATTGTTCGTCATTTTCTCAACAACTAGATTCTCGCTTTCAAATTCACCGAACTTCCACAGATCCAGTGTTTGAGGTTCACATAAAAAAATATGTTCATACACGCAAACAACTACTATATAGATATTTTTGTAAAAGATCAAGTTTGATGTAGAATTTGAAATTTTAAAAAATCTCTCCACGAATGAGATTGCAAAATAGTGCACCATCCTAAACATGCTGAAAAGCTACCATATGCTGTTCTTTGGTTTCGACCATTGATCAACGTCATATGCGAAAATTCTTTATATGTTGGTTATGGTTCAGAGTCGTATACCTTCGAAGAAGAAATACCATCGTTAAGGATTATCAACAGGTTGTTCTTGACGATGCAGAATGAATACCTATCACGCATGAACACTGACATTATTCATCGATGAAAAAGATGTGGATTCAGTTTGTCATGCCAAACTCTATCATAACAGAATGACCAACATTCACAAGAAATTAACCCTCGACAGTTCACATCACCACCGGGGCAATTAGTATTGTAGAAGATCTTTCCCTCACCAGAATAAGTCGAAGGGAAATTTTCACAAAATTGACAATGATTTACATGTTTTCATAGGTACTCCTCCCCGAAGAAAAGTATCTTAGAAAAATAACTAGAGAGTGAGAACAACGCACCATTGAGCTCTATTAAAATCTTATAATCTGAAGACCTCGAAGATTGCGCTTACTTTTTGTTACTTTTTGCTTCAATGTAAAGAACTCACCTCTAGACCTTATTTCCCTTACAGTGGGCATACGTATGCAATCCACATCAGATTCCTGTTCTTTTCTTAGAAACCCAAATCATCTTTCCATGTACTTAGACTACGCACAACCTGAATTCCGCTCAGGGATACACGTATGCAGTCCCTTATCGGATTAGGTCCCTTGAGTTGCCTATTTTTCACTTTCTTTTTGAATTTGAAACTACTCTACAACCTGATTCCGCTTGGAAACATAGGCAGCTGATAAAGGCCCGATCCTTGCATTTCATCACCTTTTTTTAATTTTCTTTTGTATTTGAACTACGTCCTGCACCTAATTCTCTTGGATACATGGAAGACTGAGTCAAGCCTTGTAGTTCATTTTCGTTCCTTTTTTTTGTATTTAAACTACATCATGACTAATTCACCTATAGGGACGTAGGTAGCCTTACTCACCCGATCATTGCATTTCATGTTTACTTTCTTTTTGGTATTGAAGACATCCTGACCTGAGTCTCTTTATACATAGGCACCGAGGTTAGGCTGCGGACTTGCATCACATTTTTTTTACTTTTCCCCTTCAAGTCTTCTATTGTAATTGAACTACGTTTACTGACCTATATTACTTGGACAATTAGTCAGCTTGAGTCTAGCTTCGCATGTGTATTTACCTTATTCTATATCTCCCATTTGTAATTCGAACTAACGTTACGATTTGATTCCTATTTTGGGGATACGTGGTAGCCCGGGTCAGGCCCGAATCATTGCATTTCATTTTTTTCACGTTCCTTTGGTATGTGAAGACATCCTGATCCTGATTTCGCTTTGGATACATAGGCAAGCCTAAGTTAGGCTCGGACTTTGCAATCACATGTTGTTACTTTCGCCTTCATTCTTCTTTGTAATTGAACTACGTTAACGACTTAATATTACTTAGTAGTCCACTTGCGTCAATCCTCGGTCATTGCATTACCTGATTCTATATCTTCTTCCATTAATTCTAACTACGTACGATTGATCCCTATTTGGGGATACGTAGGCAGCCTGTGTCGGGCTTGATCAATCCCTACACAGTTTCCTTTTTTTTTACACTTAGAAAACAATTTCCTCTAGTTAGTTTAACCTCAGAATCTGAAGAACCTTTGATCGTTGCATATCTTCAAGATTTGGGCAAGCTTCTTCCTAAGAGTAAAAATTACAACAGGACTTGTTGGATATATCACAAAATGGAAAGTTCGGTGGATTTCGTTAACATTGTATAATTTTCAAAACGCTGGAGAATTATATGCATATTTATATACCTAATACTATGTGGTATGCTTTATTTTCTGGAAAACCACTCTTTTCAAAAAAATATTTTTTTTGTCTTTTCTTTCTACCCTCCCACGCTCGAAGTCTCTCGGTTAAGAAACTATGTGCGTGACTGACAAGAGGTAGAAGGATTTAGACATGAGGTTTTAGTTCGCGAGTCGAACAATCACAACTTCCCAAACTAAATTTTTCTTTGGTGCGGGAATTAGGAATCAAGGAAAATAACATGAAGTCCGAGGAACCTGACCAAAAAAATGATATTCGACTTCTCCCGATCATATGACAAATATTTGTTCCCATCATATAAATTGGATAGATTTTTTAAAATACTCCACCACTGAGCTTGAAAACTAATCATCAACAACTCTCCGCCATTAGAGAACATCGTCTAAACAATGCCAAAACTCTCCCCAAGCCCTGGGATTGTACATACAATTGTTTTCAAGCTACATCGACCGGGCTTTAATAGCAACGTCGTCAGCCCACCGACACAGGGGTGTATATATAACACTCCATCAAGCACCACCGACCGGCCTGTATATAGCAAATTCGTCACGCTCCCAACCGACCAGGGGCTGTCTATAAACAAACTTCGTTAAGCTTCACTGACCGGGTTTTATATAGCAAGCGTCCGCAGCTATCGATTCGGGGGATGCACGCATAACAACATTTTCATACTCCAACAATTAATTTACGTTACAAGTTTTTTTACATTAAAAAAAACCCGCCAGTCGAGAACCCCTGCATTACACGTTTACTTTACCAGTGATGCGCATTTACATACAATAGCTCCGCCATTTGAGGACCTCTACAATTAGAAGTTACTTTAGCGAAGTCAGATGCGGCTTTACATTATAACATCCCCGCCATCGAGGGCCTCTACATTACACGTTAGTTTACCAGTCAAATGATGCAACCTTACATTACAAGCAACCCTGCAACCCGAGGCCTCTACATTCAAGTACTTTTACATACCACAAAACATACATCATAATCGTTTTAATATCACACTCTCTTTATCTTACTCTTGTCAATTTATAATTTTGAACCCGCATTTTTGCAGGACACACTTACAACGAGGAACTCCCTTCAGCAGTAAATAGGAACGTTAGTGCAATGTCAAGCACACTGCGTACTCAAAGCCTCACTTTTCAAAACTCAACCCCTTCGACTCGATTTTCAAAGTTTCAGATCTCAATCCTACTTATAGCTCTCTTATTCTCAGTTCATATACTCTACCAGGGCAAGTTTATTAAAAAAATAATCATCTATTTAAGGTAAGTCTTCCAGAAGTTGAACAAGAGCTGCTCACTTTCAAGTTCCTTTAGACTATCGTGTCCCTCTATAATTCGTGTTACCTACTCATACCTACCACCAACGATTTAGTATCCCCATATTCCGTATACTATGTTTCAATACTCTCGAACTACATGTGTCTGGTTTTCCCATGAAGCCTGGATATGAGCAACTCAAAAACCAGAGTTCGGGTGCACAACTCCATAACATTCTTGCTAAGTGTTTGCTGGTTGCTAAAGTTTATTTGGTGGATCGCCCAAAATTTGATTGTTTCAATATTTCTTTGTCCAACGTCTTCTTTACTCTCTTTCCATGTACAGAGAAGGGGCAAGTTGTTGCGAGAACCCCAATTTTGATGACTCTCCACATTTGAAATTAACTAAAGTTTCAATAATAATCATATTAATAATAATAATTAAACATAATAACATATATGTGTTATGAAATTGGTTGAAAAAACAATATTTATCGGGTAAATTTAATTTCATATATAACACTAGTTTTAAAAAAAAGTTAAATATATTCACAATTTACTACGTACTTTTCTCATTTTTTGATTTAACGTCAAATAAATAAGTTTTTTTCTTAAAAGGTTAACTCAATTTTTTTTTCAGAAATATAATTTTTAATTATTGCAATATATTGTCGATAATTTTAAAAAAAATTAGAATCTTAATCAACTAATGATTACTATTATATATATATAATATAATAAAGATGCCTTTTTCACTATATAATAAAAGTACTTGTGTTAAAGTTTTTTTTGTTTGATAACTTTTGGATACATAAGCATGGATATTACATGATAGGAGTGACGAAATGCATCAAATCTTGAAGAAAGCAAAGAATGCATTCAAGAAATGATAAGGGTGGGAAGGTGATCATCATTGTTGACATGGATTGAGGATCGTAACCTAGAGAACGGAGGATGACAAGTCATATGAAACTCACTTTTCTTTGACATGCTCATTATGGTATTAAGATCTATTATTGAGGTTTGTTCCCGTAATGTTCGGAATTGGCTTAATTCAAGGAAGTCGTCCACACCACATAAAATAGTGTCGTGTGGTAAGGATTAAGATCTCTTATGAGGTGTTCCCTTAATGTAAAAAATTGGCTAATTCCAGCAGTGTCCACACCTCTAATAAAGTATTTTCGGTTGTGGTCATTGGATTAAGATTATTCTTAGGTGTTTTCTTATGTACGGAATTGGCCTAAATCCCACAAGCATCCATATCCTATAACATACTTTTGTGTGTGATTGGGAATTAAGAATCTATTATTGTGGTATTCCCTTAATGTACAAAATTGCCCTCAATTCTGGCAAGGTGTCCATGCCATTAAAAAATACTTTCATGTATTATTGGGGGATAAGATCTATTATTGATATGTTCCTTATGGGGTATGAAATTGTACTAAATTCTAGCAAGCGTCCCACACCACTAATAAAATACTCGTGTGTATTGATTTAAGATCTATTATTGAGGTGTTCCTAATGTACGAAATTGCCAAATTTTCTGCAGCGTCCACATCACTAATAAAATACGTTCATTGTTTATTGGGCTTAAGATCTATTATTGTAGGTTACCTTAATGTATGATTTGGCTGAATTTCAACAACAGCTTCAGTACAACTTATAAAAATACTCTTCGTGTGTTATTTTTCTTAAGATCTATTATGGAGGTGTTCCCTTATTTACGGAATTGCCTAAATTCTAGTAAGAGTCGACAATTATAAAATATACTTTCATTTGTTATGAGATTAAGATTTATTTGAAGTTTCCCTTAGTATACGAAATTGGCCTAAATTCTACTAATTGTTCATGTCACCAATAAAATATCACATGTTTATTTAGATTAAGATCTATTATTGGTGTTCCCTTAATATACGAAATTGGCCTAAATTTCAACAGCGTCCACCCTACTATTAAAGTACTTTTAATATGTGTATATTGTAAACGTGGCATTCCCGTTTCCTCATAAATTATAACCTCTTTAATTTGTGTTTATTTTAGTCCTTCTTTCGTTGTTTGAGAGTCTTCTTTGAGATAAGTACTTTATTAGGATATATTTCATATATGTCTAGATATATGGAAAAATTAGCCATAATTTCACTGGACAATACGCCTACTAGTACTAATACAAGTGTACCACACATGATATTAAATAATATTTAAGGACATCAATTCAAGTTTGATTTCGGAGCCTAAAGGATATAAAGTATTTAAAAAAATCCAAAACGGTATATAAAAATTATATTAACCAAAACGCAAAAGCGCTGGTAACCACATTGATTTACTACACTGAAACAAAATGCAATCAAATCGCAACTTGGCAGCGATTTTCAAAAAAAAAATGTTTTTTAAGAAAATCGCTGCCTAGGCATCGATTTCCATTTTAAAAAAAAAAAATAAAGAAAATCGCTCTCTAGCAGTGATTTTCAATTTTTTTAAAAAAAAAAATTAAAGAAAATCGCTCCCTACGCAGTGATTTTCATTTTTTTAAAAAAAAAAATTAGATTTTTTTAAAAAAAGATTATGTTTGAAATCGCTGCCTTTACATTTCTTTTTTTTTAAAAAAATATATTTTTTAAAATCACTGCCTAGGCAGCGATTTCCACTTTTTAAAAAAGAAAAAAAAATTGAAGAAAATCGGTGCCTTTTCATTTTTTTTTTTAAAAAAATTTTGTTTGAAAATCTTTGCCTTTGGCAGCGATTTACATTTTTTTTTTAAAAAAAATAAAAATATATCAATTGCAGCGAATTTTTTTTTAAAAAAAATTAAAATCGCTGCCTAGGTAGCGATTTGAATTTGTTTTTTAAAAAAATCACATTTTGCAAAATTTACTGCAGCGATTTTTCTTTTTCCGGTGGAGTAATCGTGGTTTGTTTCTTCTGCGCTTTTTACCATTTTAGTTAATATAAATTGTTTTTATACCGTTTTGGAATTTTTGTTAATATTTATTGCCTTAGGTCTCTCCGGACTCATAAATTTACTATCGTCTTACCCTTTTTATCATTACCAAATATTTTTCTCAGAAATATAACTAGCATTTGATCAATATTTTTAAAAAGTAAATTTAGTAAATATTATTTGGGTGAAATTTCACTATATGTTTGACTATAATATTGGGGAAACATATTTTACTTTTTTTTAAGAAATATAATTTATAAACCCATAGTATGCAATCTATCAAACTAATCATGATATTTGTATTAACATAGCAAGATAGAAAATCGATGCAACAAGATTCATGACTTCCGCAATAAGTCAATAAGATTCTTTGTTAACAATTACAACGTCACATGACATTGGAGTATGTGGTAGTGTTAGAGTAGCCAACAAAACATTTTCATACTCGTGAAGTAGACAACACATCTATTTATTAATTTGAGGTCGATTGTTCTCATTTTCATCAACAACTGATATCGCTTTCATCTTCCCCGACGTCCATCATTGATTTGATGTCTCATAAAAAAAATTATGTAATACAAAACAACGCACACAAACTACTATAGAGGATATTTTTGTAAAAGATAACAGTTTGATGTAAACTTTGAAATTTTACAAAGCTCTCAAATAATGAGTATTTGGCCAAAATATTGATTTTTTCTAGTTTTTGTATTTGGCAAAAATCTTTCCGAAATAATGATAATTAATTTACTCAACACAATTTGCATTTTTCTGTCTTTCTTTCTCTTCTCCAAATTTTACTTGGAAAAGTTGTAATGGTCAACTCTTCATAAAATAGTTAAGACCTAATGGAAAATGAGATGGTAAAAATGAAAAAGCACCACCAATTTTCTTGTGCTACGATAATCTATTTATGTTTTTGACTAATGAAAAAAGTCTCAACCATTCCATTTATATTTATGTAATACTAAAATTTAATACGTTATGGAAAAAGGTTGACTAAAAAGAATTTCAAAGATTATACTATATTTTAAATGAACAAAAAAGTAAATACTAATCAAGAAGGTAATTGCTATGAACCATTAGGTCAGTGGTATTGGCAACTTAAGCGCCCTTTTACTAGCCCTCTCAATATCTTATTAATATAGAATGAAAGAGTGGATTTTAAATATGAAAAACTATTTGGCTTATATCGATATTTATCCTTAAAATATGGGTATTTTTATAGCTAAATTACGGTCATATATGAGTATGGCAAGTTTCTCCATATTTTGAGAACTCGTTTGTTTCTAAAAGTTTTAGAGGCTACGTTTCAACGTTCATACATGGATCCGTATTAATTTTCAAAAGTCACACCCTCGACCCACCCACGCCCCCGGTACCACCCACAAATAATTTTATTTTTAAAAAACCAGTATTTTTACTCTCCCCTCTCACCGATCTTTTTTTCACCACCCCCTAACTCTTTACCCCCACCCCCCCCCATCCCCCCCTGGCATTCCCCCTCCCCTGTCCCCCACCGCACCGCGTTTGGGAAAGCCCAAAAAAATTAGCTTGTTTTTTAAAAATGTTTTTCAATGTCAAAATTCATTTTTTCATTCCCTACGATCGGCCCCACCATCTCCCCCCCCCCCCAAAAAAAAAAAAAAAATTAAGTTTTTATTTTTAAAAATATTTTCAACTTCAAAATTTTATTTTTTACCGGGCTATCCTAGACCCCCTCCATCGTCCCTCTCCCCCCTAGTCTTCCCCCCCTCCCTCCCCAACACCGAATTTTTTATTTTACTTTTTTTTTTTTATTTTAATAAACAATAAAACTACATGAAGCTTTAAAAAACATATTTCAACTAAAAAATAGTAAAATATTTTTTCTCCATATTGATTCCGAAGGAAAGTCTACTTAATAATGGAAATATAGGTAAATTATATTTTAATACTACCCCAACTCATTAATACCCAAGTACCCCAATCAATTTTTACCGATATCAACTAGGAAAAATTAAATAATTATCCCATTTTTTGCTTATTCATTTTTCAACCCCCCATATTTGAATCCAAGCCGCTCATTTGCCACCATGTTGCATCAACAAATATTGGCAAAAACCAAAATAATGGAGCAACAGAATAAGTCAAAACTTCGTGTGGATCCAACAAGAGAATCATTGCAACAACGAAAAAAACCAATTGCCTGAAATTGAAAAGCCCAGATTGAAACAACCTTTGTCATGGGCTTCGATACTCACGATTTCTATTATTTGTTCATGTTTCTTTTTTAAGATTAAGTTGCCTTTAGATTATTTCTTTATTTTGAATATGAGCAAAGGATAACATTTCTTTTACCTATTATATTTTCAATTAATTTGTTTTGAAAGATTTACTTTTTTTTTTGAAAGTTTAATATTTATTCATTCATTTCATAATTGATTAGGAGTAAAGATGATACTCCATGTCCATCATTATTTATAATAACTGCATCTTATTTTAAGCAAAGGATTCTTTTTTATCTGTTGACAATATTTTTTAATAGTCCGTTTGAAGCTGAAGAAATTAAATTGTTTCTTTTTTTAAAATGATAAATTTTACCATTTTCGTGAATAAATAATAGCCTAACAAAGATTTATAACTTATTAAATCCCTAATTTATTTATTTTTTATTTAAACTGGTGTGTAATCAAGAATTCACCATAAATAGAATGAATAACATACTCAATTAGATTATATACACCCATTAAAATCTTCTTAAATTTAAGGAGGTGGTCGCCTCATTTTGGATATATATATATATATATATATATACTAATATATATATATATTATATATAGATATTATAGATATATATATACCATAATCTTGTTATGAAAATCTTACAACTATGCATTGCCTAGTCACAACCTTATAAGAAATGTTGGTGCTCAGGCACACTATTCAACTTGGGAATTTTCCGATATCATCTACTTCTAATGTCTGTCCGCATTCAAAAAACAATTTAATGCTACACTCTTTATATATTTATTTCTCATGTGTATTCTAGTTCACATCGCCGGTTTCTTAATCAAACCTAGGCTAACTGATAAGAAAAGAGAGTTATTTCCTTACTCCCACCTTCCGTCTCCTTCTTAAAAATGAACATGTGAGTCAATCCCTTTGTGCAAATGCAACTAGATCCAAATGTCTTATCCAATCACACTTACTTAGCAATTGATCGAGACTGCTGATGACGGCCGTATTAACTGAAACTCCATTTGCAATTGCTCATGTTAGGACCCCAAAAACTTAACCGTCAATCTTAATGAAGCCAATGTCTAGTGATTCCCAATTGGTTCTAATGTGGTGAGTGAAATTGTAAAGGGAGTTTTTGAAGGAATTAAATTCTTGTCGAGAGTCCTTCCGAAATAATGGCATTGTCTTTGATTTTCCCATGTCCTTGAAAGGATATATGGGATCAAGAAACCTTAGCTATGTGGTAGTAGACATGTTAAGGGGTCGATTCCTTGTCAATGGTGATTTTACTTAAGGTAACTTTTGTCATACAAATATTAACTTACTCATTTTATATATTATTACTGCAAACTTTCTTCTCTATATCAAAATAGAGTTATTTATATTAATGGTTTATGCTTGATGACAATGATCAATAAGTATGTGGATATTACATGATGGAGTACGAAGAATGCATCAAATATTGTAGAAATGCAAAGAGAAGCAATTCCCAGCAAGGAAAAGGAGGGGAAGGTGATCATCATTTACATGGTATGATCGATCGGACCTAGAGAAGGAGATTACAAGATGCATCATTTCTAGTGCTGGTTTAGTACACAATATTATTCCTATCTGGGATGAGATCTATTGTTGAGTGTTTCCCCTTAATCTATGTGAATAGGATCTTAATAAGATACTTTCTTGTTACATTAAAGGAAAGAAGCATTCCTCATTTTATTCAACCTGTATTATAAATTAGTAGCCTAAAACTACAGAACAATCAGATGAAACAAACAGTAACTATAATACAATAAGTAATCGCAACCGAGTCCACAGAAACTACTGTTTTGGCCTTGAAGAAATTCAATCCTCTCACACTGCCCCTGAGGTTATGGATAAATTCTTCCAATAAAATGGATTAATCCTGTGTAAAGAAATAGGCGGGGCTCCTCAAATGTCTTAACTGTCAGCGAACTTCAAATAGGAACAGTCCACAGAGCGAAGTCAATCACATTTGAGGTTATTTTAGGGACAAAATTTAATGCAGGTAGGCAAATTCGGTGTTTGAAAAACGAAAATTAACTTCCTTTTATATATCCATTTTCAGGCAAGAAACTTGTTGTTCAATACCCATTTATGCAGAACGTTTGTGTCTTTTGGAAAAATAACAACTTTAAGAAGAAAAATGGTCTGGTAGAAAATACGGCTTTTCAAAGAGTACACTTTTTAGAAGTGTATATCCGTTACCACCCCGCAATTTATAATAGAGATAATATTTAAAGCCGAACCCGGACGACGACGACGGCGCGAGGGTGCATCTGCTTCTCTTAGCTCTTTAGAAGTAATGAAGTGTTTTCCTTATATAGGAACAATTTTGTGTAGATATTTGTTTTAAGAGTATTTGTTTGATTTAGTCAAGAAAGATTTTGTTTAAATGGAGTCAATATGTATCCTGAATCTTAGGGCTGAATTAGCAGCTTTTGTGGTCTGTTAAGCATGATATTTGTTAGCCCTATTTTTGGGCATTTCAGTGTTGTGTACACCTCTATAAGAGTAGCCTTTATGTTTGATCCAAAAGGGTGAGAAATTTCAATTCGCGTTCTTCTTGCTTTCTTTTCCACGATATACACACCTTATTTGTTTCATCAGTGGTATCACGCTAGGTTACATAAATATGGCAGCAACTAGCATTCAATGGACTTCCTCAGACCACTTCGTCGCCACAGCTATTCCGCGCTTTCGATGGTCACTAGATCATGGAGCATGCTCGATGGAGACTTCTTGAGGTCTCAAGGAGTATTGGATGTTGTTGAATTGGAGTAGCAGAACGCAAGCACAGGACTACGGAAGCGTCAGAAAACAGAATTTAAGTCTTAAATTAAGATCTAATGGTCTAAAATATCTATTTATCTATCGATCTGTCTCATTTGAGAGCTATATTTGCAAAGAAACCTGCAATAAAATTTGGACTTCCAAGAAGAAGAAGTATCAATCAAGGCCATGTGAAGGCAAAATTGGGAAAGGTATCGACTCCAAGGCCTCCTAACTGATTTGAGACATGCTTATAGAGTCATTGGAGAGTCAGTTGGCAATTTCTTTTTCCATAACTATGGAGAATTGGGCAATCAAGATGAAATCCATGGAAGCAAATGCGGATGTCACCATTGTTGCGTTAATCCTTCGATCAATGACACCGAAGCTTTAATTTTTTGTCTGCTCTAAATCGAAGAAATCGAAGGATATTGTGAACTCTCCTCCCATTGATGATTAACAAAGTTCTTTATTAGTTCATGAGCAAAAATCATCCAGCAGGAACCAAAAAAGAGCACGCGCTGAAAAGGCAAACCACATATATCCCTTCTAAACAAGTGGAGGTCGAGCAAAGACGCGATGTCGGAGTAGGGGAAGATGGAAGCTACACGTCGAAGTAAACAACAGTACCATCCCCCCCAGGGGCAGAATGATGATCATTTCAACATAGAGGAAGGGATGTGGAAGGACATTACTCCAACTTCAAGAAACGTCACCAAAGTCATGTAGAACAAAACAAATGTTGAGTGTCTATTGCTGCTCATAGGTATGGTCATTACCAATTAGAATGTCAACAACTTAAATAGAGCTGAGGCAGACGTATCTAACTTTGGCAGAAGAAGAAGAAGTTCTCTCTTGATGGTGTGTTATGCAAGTGAGAACTCGACAATCGTGTGTATTTGGACACCTGGGTGTAGCAACCACATGTGCGGAGACAAGATATCATTTTTCTAATGGATGAAAGCTTCGCAATAACCGTCAAGTCGGTGATGAACTCTGTGTATCTGTCATAGGGAAAGCAATGTCACTTTACATGACAAAGTAAACTCTGTTCCCACACAATTTCTACATGTGTTTTATGGTCCAGAATTTTAAAGACCAATTTACTTATATTGGTCACCTACAAAGAAAGGGTATGAGATATCCATTAAAAATGGATTATGTCGAATTGAAGATGCAAGGCTTGGGTTGATTGCTCAAGTTAGCAGACAACAAATCTATGTTTTCCTTCCCTTCAGTTGGGCAGAGTTTGAGATCTTCCTGCTTCTGCGGCCAACGTAACAATATTCACGTGGTTATGTGGCATTTTCCGTTATGGACCCTTGAGGCTTTGGTGGCTTAGGAGCACTTTGTAACGAAAGAATATGGTCCAGTGGCCTCCCTCAAATTGCGCGCAGTCTCTTTCTCAATTATGTGAGGAATGTGCATTGGCAAGTAGGCAGCAATATAATCATTTTCCTAAGGGAAAATCCATGGAGAGCCAAAAATGTGTTGGAGCTGGTGCATTCTGATCTTGCGGCCCAATTAATTAGCATATTCAAATTGGTGAGGTAAAAGATACATAATTACCTTTCATTGATGATTTTAGGGCGGAAACCATGGGGTCTATTTTTGCAGGCCAATCTGATGCTTTTGAAGCTTTTCAAAAGCTTCAAATTATGTGGAGAAAGAAGCAGAAGCCAAATCACAGTACTTCGCACAGATCGAGGCGGGGAATACATTCAGACGGAAATTTGCAATTTTGGGTGAAAACAATGGCTTAAAGGCACTGACAGAGCCTTCCGCCCCACAACAAAATGGTGTCTGTGAGCGCAAAATCGCTACTATAAAATGAATATGGTGTTCGCATTCTCTTGACAAGAGCAGTGTTCCAAAAGTTTCCCGCCTGAAGCTGTTAACTGGAGGCATTCATATTTTGAATAGAGTCCATCATTAATCTGTTCAAATATGACACCGGGAGGAAGCTTGGAACGGTCGAAAAGCTAATGTTGAATCATTTCAGAATTTTTGGTGCATTTGTTATGCCCGTATTCGCGATCAAACCAGAACCACGCTTGGTGACAAGTGAGAATGCATTTGTGCCTTGGTGTTAGTGATTGTCTTAAGCTAAAACTATATAATCGATCAGACCAAAAAAATTGTCATTAATCGAGCGTAATAGTCGACAAGAAAATTTCTGACATGGATTGAATCGGTTCTCAACGACAAATTCCATTCGGTCAGACTTTGGATGGGGCAAGATGAAGAATGAAAATCACAAAATTGTGGTATTGCATCAACCATCACTGCTCAAGATGAACAAGTGTTGACTCAATTCTCGAGCAAGACCAATATGGATGGATATATGAGTAACGGGAATCGGTCGAAAATTAGGATCCAGGCTGTTCATTTTGCTCTTTTTGCGAGTGTGATCCTGTAACTTTGAAGAAGTTGCGAGTAAAGCAATCAAAATGGAGAAAAGATATGGAGGGAAGATCTTGCAGGCTATTGAAAGAAATAACACTGGAAAGCTTACTTGCTCCGAAAGAGTCAGAAAACAATCGATGTGAAGTGGATTTTTAGATACGGGCAAGTTGAAGACAATGGTGAGAGTGGACAAGTATAAATGGTCTCGCGTGGTAGCAAAGGTTACGGCCAGAATTCGTGTAGATCTATTAAGAAGTTGTTCGCTGCCTTAGCAGCAGATACAATCAGATTATTGATTTCATTGGCACACAAAATTCGTGGTCGCATTTTCCCGTTGGATGTCAAGAAGTCGGCTTTCTTGGTCAACGGATAACTTGAAAGAACAGGTATTTGTCAAACAACCTCTGGTTATGTTAAAGTAGGAGATGAATTCTAAAGTGGTATCAGTGAAAAAAGGCTTTAATACGACTTAAACAAGCCCCACGAGGCTTGTATAGTCGCATTGAAGCCTATTTTGAAGGAAGTTTTTTCTCAATGCCCTTATGAGCATACTCTATTGTTAAAGTTGAATTAGGAAGATTCTTGTTTTGTCCTTATATGTAGAGACTTGATTTATACTGGAAATGATTGCTGCTATGTTTGAAAAATTGAAGGGCAATCCATGATGTCTTGAATTTGATATGTCTGATCGTGGATGATTCACGATTTTCTTGGCATTGAATTGGTGCAATCTGCTGCTAGGTAGTTTTATTACTCAAGAAGTATGCTCGAGAAATCCTTGACAGGTTTGGATGAATAACTGTAATCTGTCCGAACTCCAACTGAATCTGTCTTCAACTTGTGAAATATCCAGAAGAAGAGATGAAATTGGACAAAACAGAATGTTCAAACCAATTGTGGGAAGTCTATGTATTTGACTACTACTACTAAGACCTGACAGAATGTATTCTGTCAGCCTTGTTATAGGTATAATGAATGGCGCCTCAGGAGATTCAAGCTTGCAGCTGCCAAAATGATTCTCCGTAGTGCAGGGAACATTGATGCGGAGTGTTTTACAAGAGAGGAACAAATCAGATTTTTTTGGTGTTTAACTGAAGTGCATTATGCCCGAGCACAAAGATGGCAGAAAATTACTTCGATATGTGTTCATGTTGGGTTTCTGGCTGTTGCGGGGTCTTTCTAAAAGCAATCTAACTGGGCACTGGAGCAAACTCACTAGGCAGAATGTGGTAGCTACTACAGCTTGGGCCTGTCAGCTTTCTGGTTCAGAGGAATACTTGAGGAGTTTTGCAGTTCAAGCAAGAGGACAACGACAATTTATTGTGACAACACAGCAACACGCAAAACGCTCCAAAAATCCCCGTGTTTCATGGCAGGAACAAACACATATATGTTAGGTTTCATTTCTTAAGGATTCTCACAAAGTGAAGTCATTGAAGTTCTCCTACTTAAGAGTGAGAACAAATTGCTGATTAAGGACAAAGCCTTTGAATTATATCACATTCGCAGAACTCAGGTTTTGAATTTAGTCAATAAAAGTAGTTTAATGGAGTCAATATGTATCCTGATCTTTATCTAGAAGGGACAGCTGGTAGTGGTCTGTTAACAATGATATTATAGTTAGCCTATTTTTTTAGTCTATTAAGTTTGTGTACTAGCTCTCTTAAGAGAGCCTTTATGTTGATCAATAAAGGGTGAAGAATTGCAATTCTCCTTTCTTGCTTTCTTTCACTGATATACACAATGAGTTTTCTCATCACTTTCCTTTCTTTTTGCCGATATGAGAGAACTGACTTTGCATTGGCAGGCGTGCAATGCCTTTTCATTTTTCTCCGCCAAATAGTTTTCGTTACTTTTTTATATTCTCGTCTTTTCTTTCACCCTTCACGACTTGCGAATCCACACGCATTTCGCCTCCTAAATAAATGTACTTTGTTATGTTTATTTCGATCCTTACTTCTTGGTGATTGCAACTACTTTTTTTTGATCTAAGAAATTATTATTATTATAAGTCATATATTTCTAGATAAGCTGAACAATATCCATAATTTCACGTCGAAAATACTCTTTCCCCCTTTCCTGGTACATATTAATGTCCAACACATGATTAATTAAGAAAAAGTATTAATTAGATGCTAGTCTATATACCACTATTGCCCTTTTGATCTTTGACAGTAATGATTTAAGTACCAACAATTTTCTTGTGGCTAGGAACAATCATTTACTTTTAGACTATAAAAAAGTCTCCAATCATTCACATCATATGACTATTAGAGATTGAGGGTATTTTTGTTATCTCTAATTTTAAAAAACATAACATAAAAATCGATAACACTTTCATCGATTATTTTAATGTCCTGCATGAGTTTTTTACTTTTAATGTTTTACCTTAACACTCTAATTCATGATCTAATATTAAATATATTATGCGGTGGCCCTGGTTGTCCCGTTTCTCTTCCTTGTTGTTGTCGACTTGGTGGTACTATTAAAAATAATGGGCGAAGATCTGGTCATGTTCTCCTTTCACCACGCTTTCTTTCTAAGTGTCTTCATGAGTTGAGGCTGGTCAGCTATGTGAGTTAATTCTCCACTTTTGGCCGTCTACATATAGAATTTTGTATCATCTTTCTTCGCCAAATTACAAGAAGAGGGGATGTAATAAGATTTTAATTGGGTTATTCTCTGTGGAGTCAAACTCGTCCTTGCCAGCATAAACTACAGATTTAGATTGGGTCTTGAGTAAAATGTGTCCGCTCGGACGCGTCTCTAAGTCTTGGCCAAGGTGCCTTCGGCGTTTTAATCAAGTACTCGCACAAGTGAGAGGAATGCTTTATTATCTCTCTGTTTGGTGCCCGGCAGGGAGTGAGAGGGGAAGGGCTGAATGTTTTCAGCGGGGGGTGGTTGGCCGGGGGAGCTGGAAGGGGGGGGCGCCAAGGCGACAAGGGGGCGGTACATTGAGCTGCAATTACTGATAAAAGGGCAACTGGACTGGAGACTGGAATGGGGCAGGAAATCATTGTCAATGCGGATGGGTCCGCCGCTAGTTCAAGGCAGGCACGAGGGGGGGAGCGGGGCTCAGGCGGGGGTTGCGTGAGGACCAAAGGATAACAAAGCGGGAGGCCAAAAGGGAGGTGAGGTGAAGAGATAGCGGGCTGTTCGAAGAGGCTATGAAAGGGGGAGGCCGGGGGGAGAAGTATGAAGGAAGAGTGAAGGGAGGGGGTGAAAGGCCCTATTGCTAGTGGGCTCTCGCATGTGGCGAGGACGGGGGGAAGGCCGCGCTTGAAACAGGCCTCTGCCACGATACCAGTGGCTTTCATCACTGTTATATATTGTTGATTCTATTATTTTGCCATTAAGGAAACATATAGCAATTCCTAATAGAGGAGAAAAGACAAGATTTGACAAAAAAAATTACTAAGAGTTCCAACTAACAGGCCACTTGAAAATAAGCAGTGACTCGAGATTCTCAATCGCTCTTTTTAGTGAAAAGAAGTAGCATGGAAAGCGAGCGAGGACAAGCCGAGCTGAATTGAAAGGAGGTAGATCAGAACCCAAAATAATATAGCAACATAAATTCAATTTTATGTTTTTCTAAAGAGGAGATGGTGCTAAACTTAGGTCCATTGATGGTTCTTAAAGGGTACTTGACCTAGAAAATACAACATATTTGTTAGTGTTATCTATGTTTAAGAATCGGTGGTAATATCTGTTGACACCCAATTTTAACCCTTATCGGTATAAATTAGTTCTCGAGCCTCTTAAATTTTTGAAATAATTTAAAATAATTAGTTTTATAAATTTTGCGAAAAATATAAATTTTGCATTATTTTAAATACTTTTGCCATTTTCTTATAACCACACGAAGTGAGTGCCGAATAAATTCTGAAAGATTATTCAAAAAGACATAGCGTAAGAAACATGCTTAGAGGTTTGCACTTGAACCATAAAATAAGTAAATTTGTTTCGACTAGAATTTTATTCAAAGCGGAGATACCAACATAAACAGGGCAAGATACACTAGGCAGAGATAACCTTAGGGAGATCAAATCACCACGAAATCATCACAAGGAAACGCCACTACGGCAAGCGACTTATCTAAATGAAACCAAACTAAAATCAAAATAGAAAAAAAAAAGGTAACAGAACTTAGACTAACTTGTTGTCATCCCCATTATTGGACTGAATCTGCGCAAATAAACTTTAGGACATGATAAACTAACATGCTAATTTTGGAGACTGAAAATGAAGACTAGACCTTGATAACGACTCTATAAAACAACCAAACAGATAGTTGAAATGGGCAGCAAAAATGAGACGCATGAACTCAAAAACAAGAGCAAATGTACACGCGAACTTGGAAAATTGAAGCATTAATTTTATTCTTTCACCATGGTGAAGGAAAGAAGGACATAGTGAATTCCAAGCAGTAAAATGAACCAGATGACATGCCAGAAATAAACTCAAGGAGAAAAACGAGCATACAGGGAACTTCAAGTGCAAAATAAAGGCCAACAAATATTTAAATCTTTAACTCGGTATTATGCTCTGAAATGACTAAGAATATACACATCATCACTCATTTAGTAGCAACCAACAGCCAGCAATCACACATAGAAAAAGAGATGAAATACTATGCGAAAGATAAGATATTACCTTTCTAACTGCAGCGACTCCAGGACAGCACGAGTTTAAAGATGGGGACAACTACCACCACGCAAGCACAAACACAAATTGAAACTCAGTCAACAGACCAGTGATGGGTGAAAAAAAAACTCGACCCTAAACGAGCTGACTTTCTTCCAAAATTTCTTTGACTTAAGAAAAAAAATTCCTCTCAAATTCCCTTTTTTTTAAAAATCCCCTTTTTCAATGTAAAGCAAATTCAAAGAACAGAAAAAAAATTCCTGAAAAAATCCCCCTTCTCTCCACAGCGAAACAATTTTTCTTTTTTTTTATATGAAAAATATAATTTTGTATAAGTCTCCAACCTTTTTAGAGTCGCCACTTAATTTTTAAGAAAAATGTTGTTTTCAAAAGATTTAATACAAGAAACCTTTTGAAAACATTTAAAAGGGTTCGGGGGTTCCTATGAACGTCTTAGGATGGTTTTGAAAAGCACCTAAGACGTCCGTTAACATATGGTTATCCAACAATCAACTATTTAGCTTCACTTAGTTGAAAATTGTTTGAAAGTGAGCTTCTTAATTTTTATGTAAGCGAAACTTATAAATTTGAAATATTATTAATTTCAAGACTTGGTTCAGTTTTAAGTTAATAAAACAGTATGGCCTTCGACGACGACTTAGAGTTTTTTCTAATTTTAAGCTAACTACAAATAAACGCAAACACATAGATGATAAGGTAAGAGGAAGAGAGAGAGATTTGGGTCCAAATCCGGGTTCTGTTCGTCTTGATTGGAATTTTGGACCCACCTGTTTTGGGCTTTTTGAACCAATTTTGGTTTTGGGCTCTTGGCCCACTTCACATGTACCTGCTCTAAATTCTAAAAATACAACAAGTAAATAATTAAGTGGGTTTAGGCCCAACAACAACAAAATACAAATTTTAAGAAAAAAAAATAAAGTTTGGGTCCTAATGACCCAGTTTTTCAACTCTTCAATTGACTCCATATTCTTCAATTTTGAGGGCTTGTACATCAATTTTCGGGTGGGAGTTTCGAAAAGAAGAGTTGAGCCTTTGTACAAGAAGTGGGTTTGACATAGAGAGAAAAGTGAGAATTGGACCACCAGCCCGTCCGTGTTTCAACCAGTCCTGGTAGTGTGAAAAAGTAGTCTTAATTTTAAAATTTGCATGACCAAATTGAGGCTTGAATCATGCCTAATATTTTGTTTCTTGCCTCTTCTAAAATCTAGAATGCTTTGAAATAAAAGTCTTTATTTTCTTTTAAAAAGTTCTTGTTATTTTGTATATCTATTTATTTTTATTTACCCTTTTTACTTTTCGACAATCATATTAATAAAAATCCTCGTTCAAAGGTTATGACTTGTAATGAATCCACCGAGAAAGGTGAAAACAATGAACAAGATCACGAAAAATATGAAGAAAGCATGATGCCTGAAAATCTACCACATGAGATTGAGCAAGTTTAAAGTCAAAAGAAGCCCAATATGGATGAACAGAGGTTTTTAACTTAAGAGATGAGGAAACATTGAAGGAAACACGAGTCAGCATACATTTGGAGGTTAAAAGAAAACAAGAGTTAATAGAGTTGTTTAAGCAGTATGTTGACGTATTTGCTTTGTCTTATGACGACATGCCAGGATTAAGAACTCATATTATCTTGTACAAATTACCAATTGACCCCATTTGTCCACCTGTTAAGCAGAAGACAAGAAAGTTCAAGCCCGATATGAGTTTAAGGATCAAAGAAGAGGTAACTAAGAGAATTGGAGCAAACATTGTGAGGATTTCAAATTACCACACATGGTTAGCCAATATTGTGTCTGGGACAAAAAAGGATGGAATGATTAGAATATCTGTGGACTATCGAGATCTCAATAGCACCAGTCCTAAGAATGATTGTCCCCTTCCAAATATTCATATACTCATTGATAACTATGCAAAATATGACTTACAATCATTTGTCGATTCCTTTGCGGATATCACGAAATCGTGATGGATGAAGATGATGTAGAGAATACAACGTTTACACTCTATGGGGAATGCATTACTACAGAGTAATGACATTTGGCCACAAAAATGTCGGTGTAACCTACATGAGGGTCATGACTGTCCTTTTTCATGATATGATCCACAATGAGAGTGAAGTGTACGTGGATGATGTTGTTATACAATCCAAAAGAAATTCATACCACTTGGATGACTTGCGAAGGTTCTTTAAGAGGTTGTGTCAGTACAATCTGAAGTTGAATCTAGCAAAGTGTGCATTTGGAGCACCTACAGGAAAAACTATTGGGATTCATCGTTTAGAGGGAAAGGCATAGAGTTGGATCAATCGAAGATAAAGAAAATCTAAGAGTTACCTCCACAGAAGACCAAAAACGACGTGATGAGTTTCTTGGAAGACTTAATTACATTTGTCGGTTCATAGATCGATCTACAATGATAAGAAACCCATATTCAAGCCACTGAAGAAGGTGTTGCCACGAAATGGAAAATGGAATGCCAAAGGTCTTTCGATAGAATCAAAAAGTACTTGTCCAATCCATACATATTAGTCCCACAAGAGCCTAGAAAGCCTTTGTTATTGTATGTATCTGTCATGGATAATGCATTTGGATGTGTATTGGGGCAACATAATGAGATAGGTAAAAGAGATAAAGTCATTTACTATCTGAGAAAGAAGTTCACACCATACGAGGCGAGATAAACCTTGTTGAAACGAACATGTTGCGCTTTAACTTAGATCATGCAAAAGTTTAGGCATTAACTATCTGCATACACCACGTACTTGATCTCAAGAATGGATCCACTAAAGTACATCATTCAGAAACTAATGCCCACATGTAAGCTCGCAAAGTGGCAAATTTTGATGAGCAAGTTTCATATCGTGTACGTGAAAGGAAAATCCCTGGTTGATCACCTCGTAGAAAATTTGGTTGAACCAAGATTACAAGCCACTCACGACCTACTTCACCGATAAAGAGATTTTGTTTGTAGGAGAAGACATATCATAATCGTATGATGGATGGATAATGGTCTTTGATGGAGCTTCAAACCCTATTAGAGTTAGAGTTGGAGCAGTCTTAGTTTAAAAAATAGGTCAGTATCACCCAATCTTAGCCAAGATTGGGTTTTATTGTACCAACAACATGACAGAATAAATTTTGTATTCTCGGACTCAAGATGGTTGTAGACATGAACATCAAAGAACTCTTGGTGATAGGAGATTCCGGCTTTTTGGTTCATCAAGTGCAAGGAGAATGGACCACTAAGAATTTCAAGATCCTTACATATTTGCATTACATAAAAGAGTTAAGTAGAAGTTTCAAAACGATTGAGTTCAAGCATGTCCCTCGAGCTCAAAATGAGTTTTTTTGATGATTTGGAAATATTTTCCTCGATGATTCAGTATCCAAACAAGAGTAACATTGACCCTATCGATATATAGATACATGATCAACATGCATATTGTTACTATGTAGATGAGGAATTGCATGGAAGACCATGGTACTATGACATCAAAATGTTGATAGAAGCATAAGAATATCCTTAAAATGCTACGGGCAAGAAAAAATGGACTTTAAGGAGGACGGCCAATCATTTCATCCTTAATGGAAAAATCCTATATATAAGAACTTTAGATCTAGGGTTGTTAAGAAGTGTCGACGCCGCAGAAGCGACAAGGCTTTTGGAAGAAATACATGTACGAACATGTGGACCTTACATGAATGGATTCACTTTGGTAAAGAAGATTTTATTAGCTGGATATTTTTGGATTACCATGAAGAGAGATAGTATCCGCTATGTGCAAAAGTATCATCAATGTAAAGTGCATGGAGACTTTATACGATTTCCACCGAACAAGCTTAATGTAATTGGTTCACCTTGGTCGCTTGCCACTTGGAGTATGGCTGTTATTAGACCCATAGAGGTTCCCACAAATGGACATCGTTTTATTATGGAGGCTATCGATTATTTCACATTAGAATCTTCGACATACAAAGCGATGACTAAGAAGGTAATGGCAGATATTGTTCACAACAACATAGCTTGTTGGTTTAGGATTCCAGAATCAATTATAACAGATAATGTAGTCAACCTCAACAATGATCTTATGTAGGAAACTTGTGAAAACTATTTATCACCCCATGATCAGAACGTCATATGCGAAAACTCTTTATATGTTGGTTTATGGTTCAGAAGTAGTAATACCTGCTGAGATAGAAATACCATCTTTAAGGATTATCCAACAGGTTGGTCTGGACGATGCAGAATGAATACCTAGCAGGCATGAACAACTGATATTCATCGATGAAAAGAGGATGACTGTAGTTTTTCATGGCTAACTCTATCAGAACAGAATGATCAAAGCATTCAACAAGAAATTTAAACCTCGATAGTACACACCGGGGCAATTAGTATTGAAGAAGATCTTTCCTCACCAAGAAGAAGCCGAATGGAAATTTTCACTAAATTGACAAGGATTATACATTGTTCATAAGGTACTCTCTCAAAGAGCAGTAATCTTAGAAAAAATGAAGTAGAGAGTGAGAACAAAGCCAACCAATTGAGACTTTATTAAAAATATTATATCTGAAGACCTCAAGATTAGCGCTTACTTTTGTACTTTTGCATTTTCAATGTAATAGAACTACCTCTAGACCTGATTTCCTACATTGGGATACGTAGGCAACCCACATCAGATTCGGTCTTCCATAGAAAACCCAAAATCACCATTTCCATGTACTTAGAACTACGCTCAACCTGAATTCCCTCGGTGGGATACGTAGGCAGTCCTTATAGAATTAGGTCCCTTGCGTTGCATATTTTTCACTTTTCTTTTTGAATTTGAACTACGTTCTAACCTGATTCCTCTTGAAAACATAGGCAGCCTGAGATAGGCCCGATCCTTGCATTTCACATTTTTTTAATTTTCTTTTGTATTTGAACTACGTCCTGACCTAATTCCGCTTGGATACATAGGAAGCCTAAGTCAAGCCTTGTATTTCATATTTCTTTCCTTTTGTATTTAAACTACATCCTGACCTAATTCACCTTAGATACGTAGGTAGCCTTAGTCACCCGATCATTGCATTTCATATTTTACTTTCCTTTGGTATTTGAAAGACATCCTGACCTGATTCCTCTTTGATACATAGGCAACCTGAGTTAGGCTCAGACTTTACATCACATGTTTTTTACTTTTCCTTCAAGTCTTCTATTGTAATTGAACTACGTTACGACCTTATATTACTTGGACACTTAGTCAGCTTGAGTCTAGCTCGGTCATTGCATTACCTTATTCTATATCTCCCATTTGTAATCGAACTACATTACGATTTGATTCATATTTTGGGGATACATAGGCAGCCTGGGTCAGGCCTGATCATTGCATTTCATATTTTTCACTTTCATTTGGTATTTGAAAGACATCCTGACCTGATTTCTCTTGGATACATAGGCAGCCAGAGTTAGGCTCGGACTTTGCATCACATGTTTTTTACTTTCCCTTCAAGTCTTCTATTGTAATTGAACTACGTTACGACCTGATATTACTTAGATACGTAGTCAACTTGAATCAAGCTCGGTCATTGCATTACCTGATTCTATATCTTCCATTTATATTCGAACTACGTTACGATTTGATTCCTATTTTGGGGATACGTAGGCTGCCTGGGTCAGGCTTGATCAATCCCTACATAGTTTCCATGTTTTTACCCTTAGGAAACACTTCCTCATAGTTAGTGTAACCTCAGAATCTGAAGAACCTTGATCGTTGCAATATCTGCAAAAGAGTTGGGGAAGCTTCTTCAGAAGAGTAAAAGCTACAGCAGGACTATGTTGGATATAATCAACAAAATGGAAAGCTCGATGGATTTCGTAGCATTTCATAATTTTAAAACTCTGGAGAATTTATTATGCATATTTATATACCTAATACATATGTGGTATGCTTATTTTCTGGAAAACCAACTCTTTTCAAAAAAATATTTTTTTTCTTTTCTTTCTACCCTCCCACCTACCAAGTCTCTCGGTTAAGAAACTATGTGCGGGATTAACAAGGTGTAGAAGGATTCTAGAGATGATGTTTTAGTTTGCGAGTCGATACAAATCAACAACCTTCCCAAACTAAATTTTTCTTTGAGTTCGGGAATATAGGAATCAAGGAAAATAACATGAAGTCTCGAGACCTGACAAAAAATTATATTCGACTTCTCCCAATCATATGCCGAAATATGTGTTCCCTACTTTATTTTTCAGAAGTACTTTAATTTGAAATCTTATGTCTGAGAATATTTCACTTTAATTTTTGCAGGTGCGCTCAAGATCCGGATCAAATGTTGAAGAATAGAGTGCCCTCATATTAAAATAGGATAGAGTTTTGTTAAAATAACTCCACCAGCTGGTGCTTGAAAACTAACCTTATCAACAAGTCCGTCAATCAGAGACCATCGTCTAACAATGCCAAACTCCACAAGCCTGGGATTGTACATAAAAAATGTCGTCAAGCTACATCGACCGGGGGCTTTAGATAGCAAACTTTGTCAAGCTCCACCGAACAGGGGTTGTATATAGAAAACTCCATCAAGCACCACCTAGCGAGCCTGTATATAGCAAATTTTGTCAACCTCCACCGACCAGGGGCTGTATATAACAAACTTCGTTAAGCTTCATTGACCAGGGGTTGTATAGAAAGCTTCGTCAAGCTCCACCGACCGGGGACTACATATAGCAAAATTCGTCAAACTCCAACAATCGAGACTAGCAATGTCACCAAAGCTTCATCGATCGGGGGCATGCACGCATAACAACATTTTTATACACCGACAACTGAATTTACATTACAAGTTTTTACATTAAAAAAACCCCGCCAGTCGGGGGCCCATGCATTACAAGTTACTTTACACAGTTAGATGCGACATTTACATTACAAAAGCTCCGCCATTTGAGGACCTCTACATTTAGAAGTTACTTTACAAAGTCAGATGCGGCATTTACATTATAACAGCCCCTCCAGTCGAGGGCCTCTACATTACAAATTATTTTACGCAGTCAAATGCAACATTTACATTACAACAACCCTGCCAACCGAGGGCCTCTACATTTCAAGTTACTTTACCTACAACAAAACAGACATCAATAATCGTTTTAATATCTACACTCTACTCTTTACATTACTATTTCAATTTACAATTTTTGAACGGCATTTTTCAGGACAACACATTACAACGAGGAACTCCGTTTTAGTAGTAAAGTAGGGAAAGCTAGTGCAATGTCAAGAACACTAGCTACGTCAAAGACTCACTTTCAAAACTCAACTCGACTCGATTTTCAATGTTCAGATCTCAATCCTACTTATAGCTCTGTTATTCTCAGTTCATTATTACTCTACACTAGGGCAGTTTAAAAAAATTCATCTATCTACGTAAAGTCTTCCGTAGCAGTTGCAACAAATCATTTCAAATTCAAGTTCCTTTAGAACTATATCGCAGTCCCTCTATTCGTGTTAATCTCCTCATACCTTACCACCAAAAGATTTTAGTATCCCCATAATTCAATATTAACTAAGTTTCAATAATCTCGAACTACATGTGGTCTGGTTTCTCATGAAGCCTGAGATATGTAGGCAACTCAAAAACCAGAGTTCGGTCACAACTCCATAAACATTCTAGCTAAGTTGTTGCTAAAAGTATATTTTGGTGGATCGCCAAAAATTGGATTGTGTCAATATTTCTTTGTCCACGTCTTCTTTACTCTCTTCCATGGACAGAGAAAGGGGCAGGTTGTTGGCACCCAATTTTTTCTCTCCACATTTAATTAACTAAAGTTTCAATAATAATAATATTAATAATAATAAATTAAAAATAATAAAATATATGTGTATTATGAAATTGTTGAAAAAAAAATATGTTTATCGGGTAAATTTATTTCATAAATACTAGTTTTTTAAAAAAGTTAAATATATTCTACAAATATTACTATGTACTTTCTCATTTTTTGATTTTACGTCAAATAAATATTTTTCTTAAAAGGTTAACTAAATTTTTTTCAAGAAAATATAAATATATACATATATATATTACTAACCATCCGATCAAATGATTGGACGACCGAGATCAAACCCAGACTTTTCAACCTTTCTAAAAATAGACGCTGCTACCTACGCTGCCCTTTCCCAGATTTCAGCCGCCCACGACTCCTCTTCTTCCTCACAGTTATCTCCATAAACCCATCTCTCCCATCACTTATTCCTCAATCTAGCCATAGCCTATGACTTCCCAAGACGTCTTCCCCATCAACCGCCCTATGTGATTACTCAAAAGCCCCATACGCTTCTTCCCCTTCCCCTTTCGGCTCATACCATTAAGAAAGGCCGTGAATCACCAGAAATCAACAATATTCAGCTACGCTCCTCTGTCATCCATCAATCACGACCCCCTCCTATCAACTTTACATCTTCCCCATCACCTTTTTCTGTGGAAAAATAGACCCCTAAGCTGCTACACTTCTTCTCTTGCCGAGTTTTGTTTGAAATATTTTTTAAATTTGTGATCTAAAAGGGTCCAACAGATCAAAATCTGAAAAGTGATGATTTGATTTTGATGTCAAGTTGCAACTCTCTGTTTTCCAACATTATTTTTGGACTCTCTTTTTCACTTATAAAAGGATGGAGTTTTCACATCCCAAACCAGATAGAAAGGGACAGAGAAAGATACAAAAACAAAGGAGAATCGATTAACATCCATCAACATTAGAAAATCATTTTGAGAAAACAAATTTTAAAGGTTATCTTTTTTCTCTCTTCTCGTTCTTCTTCGAGTTGTACTTCAAGTTCGAAGTCGAAATCTCTTGACGTCAAAGATCTAGTTTGTTGCTCAACTTAAGGTACCTTTTCCTTTATAATTTTTTTGAATCTTTATTTAGTTAATATGTTTATTTACCAATAAAATTAGATATAGTTTTCTCTTTCATCTCATTTTCTCAAGTGTCGTACGCCTTCTCGTATATGGTATTGTTTTGTGTGAATATGTGTATCGATGTTGTTTTGTTTGATTGAATTCCCTAGGAATTTTGCTTTATGTATACTTAGCCATAACTTCACATAGTTTTATATTATTGCTTGTAAAATCAAGATTTATTAGTTTCCTTGTCTAGCATGATATAAATATACTTTTATTTTTTGTTTTCAGAATGATGTGAATTTTCTGTTGAACTAAGAAGGTAGTGTGGAGCTAACAAGCAGCTGATCACAGCTTAATTAGTTAATTTAACTAACTATACAGTTAATTCTAGAAGACTCTTAGTTAGTTAGGAATTTGTATTGTATATAGATATATAGAACATGTATGTGATGAATGGTATGATGAGATCAATAATATTTCTTCTTCAATTTCTGTTCATTCTGTATTTTTTTATTCTTCTGAATTGATTGAGTTGCATGATGAAGATCATGGAGTTGAACATGGTATCAGAGCATCACACTGCTTAACTCCATTTTTATGATTTTCTTTTCTCTGCAATCATTAGTTTCATCTTCTCCTTCTTCGTTAGCTTCATCTTCTCCTTCTTCATTTTTTTCTCTCTGTAAATTTGTTTCAAATCAAAACTATGTCAACTCTAAATGAAGTTGATAACACTACTGGAAGTGGCTCGACTAACACTGTGGTGACAATTGATAACATCATCCACTTTTCTTCAATCGTGCGACACACCAGATAGATCCTTAATCTCTATTAAGTTGACTGTTCCTGAAAACTATGCTCTGTGGAGCAGTTCTATGCGTATTAGCTTGCTTGGAAAAAGTAAGTTGGGATTTGTAACTGGTAAGTGTTCTATAGAGTATTTTGATGCTTCCTTACTTTTGGGAAAAGTGTAATGCTATAGTTCTATCATGGATTATGATTCATTTAGCACTGAATTGCTCAGTGGAATTGTATATGCATTTAGTTCCTACAAGGTCTGGTTTGATCTTCAATAGAGATTCAATAAAGTGAATGGATCTCGTATTTTCTTCATAAGCAACTAGCTACCTTATCTCAAGGAGATTCCTAAGTTTCTAGTCATTTCTCTAAAATGAGGGAATTAAGGGCTGAATTTGATGCACTGATGCCTTGTACGAGTTGCTCTTGCACTGAATCAAAAAAATATATGGAACACTTTGACTATCGGAGGCTTCTTCAGTTTTTGATGGGGCTACATGAGTCCTATTCTCAGTCTAGCAATCATATTATGATGATGACACCAATACCTTCCATTAACAAGGCATATGCCATGATACTCTCTCAAAAAGTAGAAGATCCCTAACATTTTCATCTAGTATTGAGAACTTAGAGGGAATGACACTGTTTAGCAGCACTCAAACTGTTAGAAATGGCAACAATTATCCAGGAGGAGGTCGAGGAGGTTCAGGTCCTTTACCAAGTCATTACTCATCTAGACCTTATAATGGCAGATCTAGGATAGGAGATGTTATTTGTGATTTCTGTCACATTCGAGGCCATACGAGGAATGCTTGTTACAAACTGCATGGATATCCAGCAGACTACAAGCCAAAGAAGAGATATGGTACTGAAAGTAAATCTGCAAGAGATACATCTGGATCTGGTAGTGATAAACTTAGCAATGTAAGTAGTGGTACTGCTAGTGCTTCTGTCAATTTTGCAGGAACTTCAAAATTGTAACAAGGTGAAGAGTTTAGCCAGGATCCAAATGAGATAATGTCTGGACTACCTAAATTTACCAAAGATCAATACAACAAAATTTTGCAACTACTTGACTCTAATCAAGAGGGCAAATACTCATCTACGGCAGCAGGTATGACTAAATCTGAGGGTGCAGGGTACCGGATTGTAGATTCAGGGGCATCCAATCATATGGTCAATTCTCTACATATGTTAACTACATCTAGAAATGTATCACACTTTAGTGATACTAAAGTTCACTTACCAACAGGCAGGCTAGCCAATGTGCATCATATAGGTTCCTCAGTGATTCTACCTCAGACTCAACATATTTCTAATGTGTTGCATATACCAGAGTTCCAATATAATATATTGTCTATCTCTCAATTAACCAAGGTATTGAAGTGGGCAGTACTTTTCTATCCTGAATTCTGTGTTTTTCAGGACCCCTAAGTGGACAGGTTAAGGGGATTGATAGAGAGAAGAATGGCCTATACATCTTCACTACTAACACATCTATTTCACTGTCACCTACTTCTCAAGCTAATGAACTCATTGGTGTAGATACCAAGCACATTTTAGGGCATGTAATTGCAACATATGTTGCAAAGAACAGGACACTACCTTCCTCTATATGGCATATGAGACTTGGGCATATCCCAGCTGCTGTGAATTTTTTAACTCATCCATGAATTCCTTATTACAATCCTTAGGGATTGTTCATCAAAGTTCTTGTGTATTTACTCCTCAACAGATGGTGTTGATGAGAGGATACACAGACACATATTGGAGGTTGGAAGAGCTCTAAGGTTTCAAGCCATAATTCCTTTGAGGTTTTGGGGGGAGTGTGTTACTACAACTACCTATATTATCAATCGATTACCCTCTTCAGTTCTTAAGGGCATATCTCCATTTGAGGTTCTGCACAAACGTTCTCCTTCTTTGGATCATATGAGAGTATTTGGCTGCTTACGATATGTTACTCAAGTTCGAAAGGTTGATAAGTTTGCTCCTAGGGCCAATCCTGCTGTCTTTCATGGTTATTCATCCACTAAAAAAGGCTACATTATGTATGATCTTAGTACCAAAGTATTTTGTGTTAGTAGAGATATAGTCTTTCATGAAGATATTTTTCTATTTCAACAAATGTCTGCAGATGTATCTCTTTTGTTTCCTGTATTAGAGCCACATTTGTAGTCTTCAACAGAATCTACCTCATCTACTACAGTTGTTGTTCCTGCTTCTTCTACTGTCGAGAGTTGCTCTTCTTCTACTTCTTCTGCATCTCATGTGTCTTCAGCATCTCCTTCACATGTTTTTGTTCCTGAAGTGAGAAGATCTTCCATACCTCATAAACCATCTGTTTGGATGAGTGACTACATTTGTAAAGGTCATGGCAATGCAAATTGCTTCTATCCTTTGTCTCAGGCTCTAGGTTATGATCATCTCTCACCATCATTTTGTGCAGCCTTATCTTCCTATTATGCTATCATTGAGCCAACTACATATCAGGAAGCTGCTCGGGATCCTAAGTGGATTGCTGCTATGAAAGTTGAAATTCAGGCATTAGAAGATAATGCCACATGGAGTATAGTACCATTGCCTCCTGGTTAACATGTCATTGGTTGTAAGTGGATCTTTAAAGTCAAATACACTGCCTCAGGTGCTGTGGAGAGATATAAGGCACGTCTTGTTGCTAAGTGATTCATTCAACAATAGGGGTTAGACTACAATGAGACCTTTTCTCCCGTAGCCAAAATGGTTACTGTCAGGTCTATTGTTGCTATTGCTGCTGCCAAAGACTGGCCTATTTTTCATATGGATGTACACAATGCATTTCTTCACGGTAACTTACTTGAGGAGGTTTACATAGAGACTCCTTCTGGTTTTGCACGCAAGGGGGGAAACCATGTCTGCAAACTCCATAAGTCACTTTATGGCCTTCAACCGGCTCCAAGACAATGGAATAAAAAACTAACAGATGCATTGATTCAACTTGGGTTCTCTCAAAGTCACTTTGACTACTCTTTATTGACTAAAGTAGTTGCAGGAAATATAGTGATTGTTCTGGTATATGTGGATGACCTACTAGTAACTAGAAGTAGTGTTCAATTGACTACACAAACAAGAAATGATCTTAAGCTGAAATTTAAGATGAAGGATCTAGGAGAATTATATTTTTTTCCTAGGAATTGAATTTGCAAGATCCAAGAAAGGAATTGTTATGAGTCGAAGAAAGTATGCATTGAATTTGGTAGCTAAGATGGGGTTAAGTGGTACAAAGCCATTCACAACACCACTAGAAACAAATCTTAAACATACATCTGTTGACTATGATTCAGTCATTAATAGTAGTTCTGAAGAAAATGATGATAAGCTTCTCATTAATCCTGGTCAATATCAAAGGTTAGTAGGCAGATTACTCTACTTAACCATGACAAGGATTGATATAGCATATGTGGTACAAGTTCTAAGTCAGTTCATGCATAAGCATAAACAGACTCATTTGGAAGCAGTTTAAGGGTAGTTAAATATATAAAAGGAACTCTTGGACTTGGTTTACTTATGCCTACAAATAGCTCATGCAAGCTTGAGGCATTTTCTGACTCTGATTGGGGTGGATGTTTGCAAACTAGAAGATCAGTCACAGGTTACATAGTTAAGTTTGGAAAAGCTATTGTTTAATGGAAGTCAAAGAAGCAAGAGATAGTTGCGAGAAGTTCAGCTGAAGCAGAATTTAGAAGCATGGCATCTGTGGTAGCAGAATTAACATGGTTGGTTGGACTGTACAAAGAACTTGGAATAACAGTTGAGGTTCCTATACATCTTTATTGTGATAGCAAAGCAGAAATTCAAATTGCAGCCAATCCTATTTTTCATGAGAGAACAAAGAACATTGACATTGATTGTCACTTTGTGCGTGAAAAAATTGTGCAAGGAATGATACAGACTCATCATGTTTCTACAAAAGAACAACAGGCAGACCTACTTACCAAAAGCTTAGGAAGGCAACAACACAGTCATTTGATGTCCAATATGAGATTAAAAGATATATATCAGCCATCAACTTGAGGGAGGGTGTTGAACTAAGAAGGTAGTGCGGAGCTAACAAGCAGCTGATCACAGCTTAGTTAGTTAATTTAACTAACTATACAGTTAATGCTAGAAGATTCTTAGTTAGTTAGGAACTTGTATTGTATTATATAGCACATGTATGGGATGAATGGTATGATGAGATCAATAATATTTCTTCTTCAATTTCTGTTCATTGTGTATTTCTTTCTTCCTCTGAACTGATTGAGTTGCATGATGAAGATCATGGAGTTGAACATTTTCATCTAGAATAAATTTAATCTCCTGACATCTTGATATCATCCTTTCTTTCTTTGTTTAAATCTTATGTTGTGTTAGCCTAAGTTTAAGAACGTAAAACTCCGCGATCATTTAGAACTTATAGCTGATGAAGTTTTAAGAGTTTTGAGCTCGGAAGTGGATCTTGCTTATTTGCATATATCTATATTTTTTAATGTGGTATGAACTTAAGTTGAATGTGTTGAACAGCCTCTTTAGAGTCAATTTTTAGGTACAGTTTGTAAATTTACCTCATGAGTGATCTGCATACATAGCTTGAAATTAAGCTAACTTTGGATTATTTATTCACTAAAATGATCGGATTCAAGAGCCTTACACTTTTTCTTTTTCTGATTTTCTTATCTGATGTAATTTTGCGTTGTAGTACTAATATAACTCGTTTTATTACCATAAGAACTCTTAAATTACACAATTATGAATTTCTCTATGGTTAATCTTTTCCATAAAATCTTATGAACCACGTTCTGCTTTCATAATAAGCAAAACAGTACCACTACATCTTTCACAAAAAAATAGTTTAGTTGTTGTTTATTAGGAAGTGCTTATTGGTTAATTCTAATCTTTCTATTCTGTACATATACTGAAGCAGTCCCTGATCGCATGTTAGTTCGAATAATTTAAATGAAATATGAAATCTATTTTTAAGCATGATCAGCAATTAAATATGGAATCACTGTAAAACTTGCACATCGATACAACTATCCAAGTGATTTTTATACGCTCGGTTCAATGGCATCTTAAGGTCGATCAACAACTGATTAAAGTTTTAGTATAATAATTCCTTAAATGTCATCAAGTCACTGCAAGGATAATATTATGTATATTTTTAGTGCTAAATGATAAAAATCTGCAGCTCTACAACTACTTTAGCGCAGATTTTTAGTGCAGAAATGTGTATTTTAGAACCAAAAAATGTTATGCCTTGAGAGTTTTTATGATGAACAAATTTGGGTTAAAAATGATGTATTTCTCGTTTTAAAATAATGCACATTTTAAAGTGAAAAAAAAACAACGCCGCTTTAAAGGATAGCAACTTAGGTACAAAAAATGTAAATTTTTTAGGGAAAGAACCCTCTATTTTTTATAAAGAAAATATATTTACTATTATTGCTATCTCTATTTTTTAAATCACATATGATCAAAAAATATTTTAATTTCTTAACTTGTTATTTCAAGATGTTAGACATGCCAACAGGTTAAAAATACAAGGAAGATATGTATATATTATATACATAAAGGTACAAATTCTATATTTTTCTATATTTCTTAACACGTAACTTATTATTTTGTTACACTTCATATATTTTCTTCTCATATCTAGTATCATTTTTACAAATGTTACTTATTTTCTTTTTAACTATCTTTTTATATACACATTATTTTTAACTACATACTTACACCCAATTTTATTTATTTCCTTTTACGTCTTAAATCTATATATAAGTAAAATAAAAAAAAACTATATTTTCAATATTTATTTTGGATATATTTATATAATACACATCTCTACTCTTTTAACACAAAATTGTCATAAACTTCTAGCGCGTTTATATATTTTTCTTACCATATAATAAACATACTAATATTGATTTTATTTAATGGACATATATATGTCGTACCTTCTTTTTTACTCTTTTTAAAACTAATAATATTTAATTACTATTGATTTTAAATCAAATAAATTAGTAAGCTTTTATAATTATATTTTCCAACATTGAGTTTAACGACTATCGTTGGATAGACTCTGAGGGATGCTTAATACGTTCCCCTCAAGTAACCAAAACCTTTACTCCGAATCTCACTGGTTTCGCAAAATCAAAATAGAGTTTACATTTACATATTTAAAAAATGGTTTTCATATAATTTTCCTTAAAATTTCGGTGGTGACGCTAAAATAAATTATTTTTCAAAAAAATCGGACTGTTATGTTAATTATTTTCGATCGGTTAGAAAATAGGTTGCAACAGTAACAAAAATACTTTCTTCCTACTGGGACTTATTATTGCAATGTGGAAGCAGGTGGGAGTGCCAATTTTGACACCGAAGGCGATAATTCCTATGGATATCCCCGTTCACCCTTTTTTGTTTTGGGAAGGTTCTACTCCTGGGAGCAAGAGGAGGAGGACCATCCGTGCTAACATTAGTTAGGAGGTTGCCGAGGTGGATGACTAGGGAAGTGATGATGGAGAAAGCAATGACGCCCGTCCCACCCAGTCCTAAGTCCAACTATTTGGAGCCCGTGTGGAAGAGGATCTGGCTACCGTTAAGAGGCTCTTGCGATGTTCATTTCCTGATACTACTTCAGTTCTATTCAGTGTTGCACTACATGTTGAGATGCTCCGTCTCCAACTTCGTCACGAGAGGATGAAGGGTTTGGTGAGGGATCGTCTTATGGCCCGAACGTAGAATACTATTAAAGTAATCTTCTCTTGTGTTGACCTTGACAAGGACATTCGTTGACTCGAGCAAAAGAACTATGTGGAGTTCCATATGATGTATGAGGCCTGCACTGGTATGAAACCCCAAGAGGACCTCAACTATGACGTGGACACCACCCAGTCCAAGGGTTCTTGACTTGTTTTTTGCCCTTCTTGGGCTTGTAATTTAGGAAAAAACTTATTTTTCTTCTATTTTTCCTTATCTTTTTGTAAGCACGTGGAAGCTTGTTTTCCTGCATTTTCTATAGTTAATGGTGAATAACTATGTTTTATAAACTATTCTTGATTGCTTAACACTGATTGAATCGAAGGGTTTAGCTCGGATATGTTTTGGGTGTGTATAGATGTCTGGGGAAAACATGGGAGACAGGATAAGAATTGCTCAGATACCCGTGAGTGAGGCTTTTTTTTCCTTGCCCTGTCCCGCGCTGGTAGGAAAATCCCTCTTTGGCGGGAATAATCTCACCCCAGCGACTCAGACAGAACCATAAGCCACGCGAATGATTTATGGGTTCTTTTTTACTTTTTAAATTTCACAAAGGTTCCCAACTTTACCAAACAGTTTTAGGATACTTCTCTGAACTAAGAGAAACCCTTGACTACTCTAAGTATAAACCACAATACACAAACAGTTTGTTCCTATAATTTCGACACCACAACTCTACACATCCCCAGGATACACCCAGACATTCACGCGGTTATTATATAAATTCAATACACGTTCATATATTCCTCACAAATCACCTCGTAGTTTTATCTAGACCCCCTCATGGAATCTAGTCATTGCCTTCTTTTCACAACCGGTTTCACGATATGCAAGCATTTACAACTAAAGTAAATTCAATCAATTTGTCCAACACATTGCACATATCAAAGTTAGACACACAATTATAGTGCACATAGCCACATCGTCACAATCAAGCAATTATAACCTTCACATTCAAAGTTAATTCGGGAAACAAGAAGCACACATTCACATACTTCAAGTTATAACTCATAAATAAGTCCAAATTCTTAATTATTTTCTTCGTTGCCTGGATGACTATTACTGATCATCCATATGTTTACACCGCCCTAGGGAAAGATTCCTATTGGAAACTTCTAAGTTCTAATTTACCTTGCTTCTGTTTCTTCAGTTGTGATCACGACGTTCGGCTCACTTTGTTGAGATACAAATTGGAATCAAGAAATACCAATTGGAATCAACTCGTATCACAAGCGACACTCGCACGAAATGAGAGAAAAAAATGAACAACTTCCTAAAATGCTTCCTTTCCTCCTGAATATAAGATGTGGACGTCAACACTCCAATCCGCAAGAGTCTAGTCCATATTTTGTTCTTGTATTGGGTCATGAATCAACCCACTTAGTTGTTAGAACTGGAAATAAGCAAGTGTAAACGCGAAAGCTAGCAAAGCAAACCTCGAAAGACCACGAGTAAGAAGACAACGAGAAATATACCAAAAGACACAAAGATTTAACGTGGTTCGGTCAATCGACCTACATCCACAAAGGAGTTGAGCAATCCACTATAAATATGAGAGTACAAAATACAGAGGGATACAACCTCAACCAAATCACTTGGAATACATGGGAGGTTCACACAAGTGATAACATATCAAGCTTGTCACCCATAAATTCTCCCTCTAACCAAAACTCTCAAAGTCCTTAAGACTACATTGTGAATGTTGATTAAGTTAGAATGAACATGCCTCTATTTATAGAGTCTTAAACCTTTTCCTACCAGAAAAAGGATTAGTCAATCCAAAACCTTTTCCTAAAAAGAAAACCTATTTATGGTAAGAAATTTAGGGCAAATAAAACCCAACAAATCTCCCCCTTGGCCTGAATTTCTGACAAAATAAATTTGTCCACCTTCTTCACTTAATCTTCAACAACTTGTTTCTCCTCTCCATAATCTCCTTTGCAAAATTTATGTCTCAACACAGAAAACCTCTCTGAAACAATTTCTCCAACAAAATCTTCATTACTGTCAAAAAAGTTGTGGCTAGAACTACACCCGTCAAGATGAACACCTCTTTCTAACCTGGTTCAATCATCGATTATCGAACCACTGAACCTGACTCCATCATTGAATCTGGATCTGATACCACTTGTTAGGACCAAACATAAGCAGGTGTAAACGCGGAAGCTAGCAAAGAAAACCTCAAAAGACCACGAGTAAGAAGACAACGAGAAATATACCAAAAGACACAAAGATTTAACGTGGTTCGGTCAATCGACCTACGTCCACAAAGGAGATGACCAATCCACTATAAATATGAGAGTACAAAATACAGAATGAAACAACCTCAACCAATTCACTCGGAATACATGGGAGGTTCACACAAGTGATAACGTATCAAGCTTGTGACCCACAAATTCTCCCTCTAACCAAAACTCTCAAAGCCCTTAAAGACTACATTGTGAATGCTGATTAAGTTAGAAGGAACATGCCTCTATTTATAGAGTCTTAAACCTTTTCCTACCAGAAAAAGGATTAGTCAATCCAAAACCTTTTCGTAAAAGGAAAACCTATTAATGGTAAGAAATTTAGGTCAAATAAAACCTACCAAATCTCGCTCTTGGCCTGAATTTCTGACAAAAAAAATTTGTCCACCTTCTTTACTTAATCTTCAACAACTTGCTTCTCCTCTCCATAATCTCCTTTGCAAAATTTGTGTCTCAACATAGGGAACCTCTCTGAAACAATTTCTCCAATAAAATCTTCATTACTGTCAAAAAGGTTGCGGCTAGAACTACACCCGCCAAGATGAACACCTCTCTCTAACCTGGTTCAATCATCGATTATCAAACCATTGAACCCGACTCCATCATTGAATCTGGCTTGATACCACTTGTTAGGACCAGAAATAAGCAGGTGTAAACGCGGAATCTAGCAAAGAAAACCTCGAAAAACTACGAGTAAGAAGATAACGAGAAATATACCAAAGGACACAAAGATTTAACGTGGTTTGGTCAATCGACCTACGTCCACAATAGAGATGAGCAATCTACTATAAATATGAGAGTACAAAATACAGAGGGATACAACCTCAACCAAATCACTCGGAATACATGGGAGGTTCACACAAGTGATACCATATCAAGCTTGTGACCCATAAATTATCCCCCTAACAAAAACTCTCAAAGTCCTTAAGACTACATTGTGAATGCTGATTAAGTTAGAAGTAACAAGCCTCTATTTATAGAATCCTAAACCTTTTCCTACCAGAAAAAGGATTAGTCAATCCAAAACCTTTTCCTAAAAGGAAAACCTATTTATGGTAAGAAATTTAGGGCAAATAAAAACCAAAAAATCTCCCCCTTGGCCTGAATTTCTGACAAAATGAATTTGTCCACCTTCTTCACTTAATCTTCAACAACTTGCTTCTCCTCTCCATAATCTCCTTTGCAAAATTTATGTCCCAACACAAAGATCTCTCTGAAACAATTTCTCCAACAAAATCTTCATTACTGTAAAAAAAGTTGCGGCTAGAACTACACCCGTCAAGATGAACACCTCTTTCTAACCTGATTCAATCATCGATTATCGAACCACTGAACCTGACTCCATCATTGAATCTGGCTCTGATACCACTTGTTAGGACCAAAAATAAGCAGGTGCAAATGCGAAAGCTAGCAAAACAAACCTCGAAAGACCACGAGTAAGAAGACAACGAGAAATATACCAAAAGACACAAAGATTTAACGTGGTTCGGTCAATCGACCTACGTCCACAAAGAAGATGAGCAATCCACTATAAATATGAGAGTACAAATACAGAGAGAAACAACCTTAACCAAATCACTCAGAATACATGGGAGGTTCACACAAGTGATAACGTATCAAGCTTGTGACCCATAAATTCTCCTTCTAACCAAAACTCTCAAAGCCCTTAAGACTACATTGTGAATGCTGATTAAGTTAGAAGGAACATTCCTCTATTTATAGAGTCCTAAAACTTTTCCTAAAAGAAAAGGATTAGTCAATTCAAAATATTTTCCTTAAAGGAAAACCTATTTATGATAAGAAATTTAGGAAAATAAAACCTAACAAATCTCCCCCTTGGCCTGAACACATTGCACATATCAAAGTTAGACACACAATTATAGTGCACATAGCCACATCGTCACAATCAAGCAATTATAACCTTCACATTCAAAGTTAATTCGGGAAACAAGAAGCACACATTCACATACTTCAAGTTATAACTCATAAATAAGTCCAAATTCTTAATTATTTTCTTCGTTGCCTGGATGACTATTACTGATCATCCATATGTTTACACCGCCCTAGGGCAAGATTCCAATTGGAAACTTCTAAGTTCTAATTTACCTTGCTTCTGTTTCTTCAGTTGTGATCACGACGTTTGACTCACTTTGTTGAGATACAAATTGGAATCGAGAGATACCAATTGGAATCAACTCTTACCACAAGCGACACTCGCACGAAATGAGAGAAAAAAATGAACAACTTCCTAAAATGCTTTCTTTCCTCCTGAATATAAGATGTGGACGTCAACACTCCAATCCGCAAGAGTCTAGTCCACATTTTGTTCTTGTACTGGGAGACCACTAACAAGGGCTCTGATACAAACTTCTCATGAATCAACCCACTTAGTCGTGCGGGCACCCACTCTAATATCTAAGTAAGAGAACCCTCATATACCAATTGTCAAAACATGCGGAAAGTTTTTTATAAATAAAAATATACTAACAAAATTTTATAAATAAGAACTTTTAACACAATTTGGTTTAGACTTGTAAAGTATTAACACCCCCAAGGATTTAGTCTAAACAGGCATAAGAGCTACTAAGAGTATGAAACCAAACATGATAATGAAAAGACATCTTCCAGCATCTAGAAGGAAAAATAGATGTTGCTGGAGATTTCTTCGTCTTCACCTAATGAGACATCACTGACCCTACATCCAGACTATGTCAAAAAGACATTGCAATAGTAGTATCAATAAAAAAAACTACACGTACTGGTAGGCATCATCGGTCAGCCTGACGTCCACCGCATAATATAGGAATTCATCTAATAAGAACATGCAACAAGACCACTCACTTATCCACCTTTACCTCTCTTGAATACCTCATAAATACACTAGAACCCTTACTACTAACCACCTTCCCGATCAATCTACTTACTAGGTTTTTTATCTTAGCCCAAAAACATCCTAACGCATAAAAGAGTCCACAAATACAACTACTGGGGAAACATATGATCATGTATGAGTCTACATAAATTGGGAGAAAAATCAAAAATATGTGGTTAAACAAGTAATATCCTTACAACAAACTGATGTTTTCTCAAATATTGTTTAGTGATGTTGATTGTATAACCACGACTCTTCATCATACTTCTCTTATCACCACAATCAGTTTATGTGGACTCTTAAATCATCATATAACTTGTTTTTATTTATCTGGATAAATTTCAAAAATATAATTTATTATTAATTAATTGTTGTCTTTTTTAAATCCTACTAGTTTTGGACAATATATAAGTGTCATATTCTAGTACGCCCAATATCGACAATGCTTTAACATAGACATAAACCCGAATATACCTTACTAATGTTAGACTGTAAATCTCATTGATCATACACACACTAGACACATAGATATACATCAATTGTTTAAGAGGTATATATGTCTTGGCGACCAGTACATATTTTCATATACATATTTCACAAGTAACATTTGATTTTTTGATATACAACCAGTACATATTTTCATACATATACAGGTACACATGCATCAAAATGCACAAACTCACATTATGACCTTTTTTTACAACTCATACTTCTTTAATTATTCTAATTCATACATTAAATTTATTGCATCACGAATATTATGAATCTTCATTTGCTAATAATACTCCCTCTAATAGAGAACATGTACGACTCGATAATAAACATTAATAGATGGCGTAAAAAAGGCATTTCAGCTTTTCATTGATCTACATTAGATCATGACTAGTTACCATAATCGTTGAAACTAAATTGACCAAAATACTAGCAGTAAGCTTGATTACAGTAGCAAAAAAAAAGGGTAGCTTGATTACAAAAGCAAATTCAATCATATTTGTTTACAATTTATTGTTGTTAACACATGTAGTTCTCTTGTGTAGGATTCTCTTAAAAATTGAACATTTGTTCCTTTTCTCACTCTTGAAATTCTCACCGATGCCTTTAACATGTTTTCTTCACATTAAGCAATTCTGCTGGAACACACCATTCTGACTCGAAGGGGCACCATTAATAGAAGTCATGTATGTAAGAAGGTACACTTCAACTTTATACAAAGACGAAGAGTACTCATGGATGCTCATACCATAATCATTGCCATGCTTCGATCACTAAGCGGTCATCGCGTGAGCGCAGTGTATCTTGATCAAGTCATATTCCCTACATGAACATGACATTTTCAGTAGGTCCACATAGGCAGTAACACTCGCACCGAAAATGGTAAATTGATTGGCGTCCTCGGTTACATTCTCCACATTCAAGGAGTTACCCCCGGTCATTTGTTTTCTTGCAATTTTTTCAGAGTCGGCACCATTTGATCACCCATTGATTTGTGTATATATGCATGTCTCTCCCTAAACAATTCTCCATACCTCTTAGTAATCAAATTAAATAAAGATTCAACGGGATGCTTCCTTTCATCTATCAACATAGCATTGACTGACTCGACTATATTCGTGGTAATAACATCATATCTATTGCTAGGAAAATGTGCCATCTCCACTTCTCAAAACAAATATCATGCTCAAGGACAAGGGGCTGCAACGGGGCATTTATTCTTGAATTCTAAAAAATGATTATCAAACTCCTCCAATGAAAAAGCTTTTGGCACATTATAGTAGTGATAAAGTTAATCTCCACAATGATGATTTACACAGATATTGTCACCGAAGTGACTCATACAATATCTGTGGTGAGCATGATTGTAAATGTTCACAATATCGTTGGCGATACTCTTGTGTCTATCAGAAATAAAACACAAACTGGTTTGTCAACCTCAATCTCCTTCAACTTCACAGAGAAGAATGTTTAAGATGGATCATTTTCTTTGTCCACGACACAAAAGGCAATCGGACAAACATGATTTTTCGTATTTTGTGCAACAACCGTCAACAACACACCCTCGTATTTACCATGTAAATGAGTGTTATCAGTCATAATTACCTTTCTCATGTGGGAAAATCACTTAATGCAAGCACCAAACGCCACGAAATAATGCATGAACGTATGACTATCTTCGTTTATGATCAGACAATAACTAGAACCAACAATAACTGTGTCAAACACGTAAGAATAAGCCGGTAAACATTAATGTTTGTTATCCGTTGTATCTCGAACCATTTTCTCGGCAGCCACACCACCCTTCCAACATTTTCAATAGATTGGACTATAATGAAAAGAATTACACACATCTCTTTGAATCCTTTAACATTTGGACTCTTGTCATCATGATACATATATACACAAAGTGAAGCAATCACTTTGATTGAAATTTTTCAATGGCTAAATGTTGGCATGTTCAATGCCACAACTATGTTCGCTAATGTACTTATAGATACAAAATCTATGTGAACACTCACATTTCCTCGCCCGGAACATCCATACACAGTTGGAGAGATACACATTCACCTTTAATTATTTAGTACAACTATTCAGAATAGCAAAATCAAAGGATTTCTTTTGCAGCCGCTTTGGATAACAACAATTTCAACTCATTCTTCTTACTAAAAGTTTGGTTTGTACATAATTTAGTTTCATCGGAGAAGGAATGGTTGGAATGTGATTTCAATTCCATTTGTCCCTGCATTTCTTCACAACATTTGGTTGAGGATCTTCCGCATCTATCAGCTGATTTTCCACATTAGTTGGATCATCATGTATATTCATTGAATGATCACCTAAGCTCTCATTTGAATTATCACTCAAGCTCTACTTTCAATGATCATCCAATCTTTCATTTCCAATGGAATCATTGTCGCAATTAAATGAATTTGTTGGTTCAATTGGAGGCCTCGCATTGATGTTTATCCTCAATGTAGGCCTAGAGCCATCAAGACCAATATCTAACATGCAGAAGCTCACACGTCTATCATTTATTATGAATGTGGGATGTATTTTTTCTCTTCCCTTCATTTGATAGCTAATCACCAAGTCATTTGGCTCGCAAGTTAACTTATCGGCCTGAATTACACTTGCAATCATATCGTCATATGAACCATTGGACACAACGTAATTGGAACTGTTGTCTTACTAATAGATTTCCAATTCAATATTTTGGGAGTCTCCTCCCATACTCCCACATAACAACCACCAGCAACAACAAGTTCAATTCCTTCCATTATCGACTGCAAAGTATATACTAGATTACAGTATCAGTAATTAACGATCTATGAAGTTTGAGACCATATAGAAACGCGACTGAATGAGATCGTGGTTCAAAATGCAACTCATGCAATGGGGTGAAACACATTTTTAATGCTTTTGTACAACTAAAATGTATCTCTAATGAGTTATTAAGTATTTATTATGGAAGATTTTTCAAATATCTAAAATAGCGAAAAAATCATTTTGAAGTTTAGTTTTTGAAAAAGAATGAAGTAAACATGACTATGGAGCATTAAATGATGATGATTTTATCATGAAAATGGATATTTTGGCCGGAAAACTCGCAAGATTCATCAGTTTCGACAGCAGCAAAATGATCTCTACTCTGCTCTTCTTTCCCATTTGTTTGGATTTTTTCTTCTTTTCTTTCTAATATAAATTTTAACAAACGCAAATAGATATATATTATTCCAAACTACTTGAAAAACATGGGGATCAAAGTGGAGATATTAAAACTTAGTGAGGTCTTTTATATGTGCCAATTAGGACACATGGATGATGTCATTAATAGTGATATACCACAAATTTTTCAAGACTTTCGTCTTAATGTTCAATTAAGTTTGGAGAGTGACTATTTTTCCAACTCTCCCCAGTTACCCATTAGGTGCAGTAGAAAAAACTAGGAAATATAAAACTTTGTGGGACCAACAATGCATTGTTATTTATCCGGATTTGACTTCTATAGATCGAAGCGTCAGTAATAACTTTAGCACTCTTTATTAATATATATATTTATTGCCGCTAAAAGTTATTTTTGTTATAGTGCATTATTTCTCTGTGGATATTTTTAATAGTCTGTGAAACCAAAAAGAATGTTCAATTTTGTTATTTAAAAAAATAAATTTTAAATAACCTAGGTTATTATTAATGAGATAGTGCGACAAATATTTATAACTTTTTTTAAAACATTATTACTTAGTTTTTAAAAAATAAATAACATTTAAACTTCATGTCTAATCAAGAATGAAAACATAAATAGAAATGAAGAAAGCATGATTAGATTATGTACAGAACCCGCTCCCCCATATTACCCCTTCTTTCCATTTCGTCAAGTGCACCCCTAGATATACGGATCTGGCTCCCCTCTATCACCCCTTCCCTCCATTTTGTCAAGTGCATCCCTAGATAAGCGACACATGTCTTATTTAAAGTTTAAAGATCAAGATTATATTATATCAACAAATACCATAACCTAGTTAAGTCAACTAATTAGAAAACTACTCTCTGAATTCGGTAACAATTACAATATATTCCATACAAAATTTAATATTTATAATATCATTAATTTCATATTATATTTTTATATTTAAACATTAAAATTTATGATATTTAAGGTGAGAATCAACTAAATAATTTTATGTACTAGTAAACTTTATTCTTGAAATATTATACTTGTTGAGAAAAAAAAATAAAGAATTATCAATACTTAAAAAAAAAACTATAAAATAAAAGACACAAAACAAAAATAAAAAATAAAATACAAAAGATTTTTAGAATTAAACTATATCAAAACTATTCCGAAGGAGAAAATGTGGTTATGGTACGTTTGAAGGGAAAAAATATACGTTTTCTGTAAACATTATTTTATATTTTTTTGTGTGAAATAAATGAAAACACTGTTTTAAATACAAATGTTTTTGAAGAGTGTTATTTATCACATTAAATATAAACAGTTGATGTTCAACAATTTTAATATAGACAAAAAAGAACAAAGAATTATCATATTGAAAAAAAATATTAAATAAAGGTCACGAAACAAAAATAAAAAATAAAAGACAAAAGATTTTTAGAATTAAACTATATCAAAATTATTCCAAGGAGAAAATGTGGTGATTATACGTTTGAATGGAAAAAGTATACGTTTTCTTAGAATATTCTTTTTGTGAAATAAATGAAAACATTGTTTTAAATATAAATATTTTTGAATATTGTTATTTTTCACATTAAATATAAACGATTCATGTTCAACAATTTTAATATTTAAATATAAAAATATAAGATGAAATAAATTTTATTAATATATATAAAATTTTGTATGAGATAGAGAGTAGTTTTCTAAAATTAGTTGACTTATGTCTTAACTATGATTATAATATTTGTTAATACAGTATAATTTTATCCTTTAAATTTTAAATAACACACATATCACTTATCTAGTGATGCACTTGATGAAACAGAGGGAAAGGATAATGGAGGGGGCAGATCTATTATATATACCCAGTTAAATCTTCTTAAATTAAATGAGGGTGGGTCCTATCATTCTTCTACTATAGTATATATAATGTTGGATCAGTACCTCATCCAGTATTATCTTTTCATAAAAATCTCACAAATATGACATTGCCCAATGACAACATGACTAGAGAAATGTTGGCTGCACAGGCACACATATGGAACCATACATTTAGTTACGTCAACTCCATGTCACTCAAATGTGCTATTCAACTTGGAATTCCAGATATTATCCACTCTCATGGCCGGGCCATGACCCTCTCTGATTTGGTGGATGCTCTCCCCATCAATAATAATGTTAACCTTGGATTATATCTTTCGTCTCATGCGTATTCTAATTCATGGTGGCTTCTTTAATCAAATAAAGGTTAATGATAAAGAAGAGGGTTATTTACTTACTCCAGCTTCATGTCTCCTTCTTAAAGATGAGCCTTTGAGTCAAGTCGCCTTTGTGCAAATGGAACTAGATCCAAATTTCATAGATCCATGGCACTCACTTAGCAAATGGATTAGGAGTGATAATGACGACTCCAGTACTCCATTTGCAATTGCTCATGGCAAATCCCTATTTGAATATGATGAGAGACAACCAAATATTAACCGTCAATTTAATGAAATTATGGCTAGTGATTCCCAATTACTTATAAGTGTGGTGATTAAAAATTGTAGAGGTGTTTTTGAAGGATTAAAATCATTTGTGGATGTTGGAGGTGGCATAGGAATCGTGGCTAAAGTTATTGCGGATGCATTTCTTGAAATGAATTGCATCGTCTTTGATCTTCCACATGTAATTGAAGGTTGTGAAGGGAGTAAGAACATAAGCTATGTGGGAGGAGATATGTTTAAGTTCATTCCCTATGCTGATGCGATTTTACTAAAGGTAATTTTGTAATACAAAGATTTATTTTCACTATATAAATAAAAGTACTTGTGTTAAAGTTTTTTTTGTTTGATAACTTATGATCAATAAGCAGTGGATATTACATGATTGGAGTGACGAAAAAATGCATCAAAATATTGAAGAAATGCAAAGATGCAATTCCAAGCAAGGAGAAGGGTGGGAAGGTGATCATCATTGACATGGTATTGATGGATCGTAACGTAGAGAAAGGAGATGACAAGTCATATGAAACTCAACTTTTCTTTGACATGCTCATGATGGTACATGTTTCTGGGAAGGAAAGAAATCAACAAGATTGGGCAAAACTCATCTACGGTGCTGGTTTTAGTGACTACAACATTATACCTATATTGGGATTAAGATTTATTATTGAGGTGTTCCCTTAATGTACGGAATTGGCCTAACTTCAAGCAAGCGTCCACACCACTAATAAAATAGTTTCGTGTGTTAATGGGATTAAGATCTATTATTGAGGTGTTCCCTTAATGTACAAAATTGGCCTAAATTCCAGAAAGTGTCCACACCTCTAGTAAAGTATTTTCGTGTGTTATTGAGATTAAGATATATTATTTAGGTGTTTTCTTAATGTACGGAATTGGCCTAAATCCCAGCAAGCATCCATATCACTAATAAAATAGTTTTGTGTGTTATTGGGATTAAGATCTATTATTGTGGTATTCCCTTAAGGTACAAAATTGACCTAAATTCTGGCAAGTGTCCATGCCACTAATAAAATACTTTCATGTATAATTGGGATTAAGATCTATTATTGAGATGTTCCGTTATAGTATGAAATTGTACTAAATTCTAGCAAGCGTCCACACCACTAATAAAATACTTTCGTGTGTCATTGATATTAAGATCTATTATTCAGGTGTTCCCTTAATGTACGAAATTGGCCTAAATTTCAGCAAGCGTCCACATCACTAATAAAATACTTTCATGTGTTATTGGGCTTAAGATCTATTATTGCGGTGTTCCCTTATGTATGGAAATGGCTTAAATTTCAACAAGCGTCAGCACCACTTATAAAAATAGTTTCAAGTGTTATTAGTATTAAGTTCTATTATGGAGGTGTTCCCTTAAGGTACGGAATTGGCCTATATTCTAGTAAGCGTCCACAAATTTATAAAATACTTTCATGTGTTATTGGCATTAAGATTTATTATTGAGGTATTCCCTTAGTATACGAAATTGGCCTAAATTCTAATAAGTGTTCATGTCACCAATAAAATACTCACATGTTATTGAGATTAAGATCTATTATTGTGGTGTTCCCTTAATATACGAAATTGACCTAAATTTCAACAAGCGTCCCCACTACTACTAAAGTACTTTTATGTGTTATATTGAAAAAGTGTCATTCCTCGTTTCCATCATAAATTAAATGAACCTCTTTAATTTGGGTTTTATTTTATGTCATTCTTTCATTGTTGAGAGTACTTCTTTGAGATAAGTAACTTATTATGATAATATTTCATATATTGTCTAGATATATTGAAAAATATCCATAATTTCACTGGAAAATACTCCTACTAGTACATATAAAGTGTACAACACATGACTAATTAAAAATAATATTTAAGGACATCAATTAAAAGTGAGTTCGGAGCCTAAAGGGTATAAAATATTTTAAAAAATTCCAAAACGATATATAAAATTTTATATTAACCAAAACGGCAAAATCGCTGGAACAACAGCGATTTACTACACCAAAAAAAGAAATCAAATCTCTATCTTGGCAGAGATTTTCAAAAAAAAAATTAAATAAATATTTTTTTAGAAAATCGCTGTCTAGGCATCGATTTCCATTTTTGAAAAAAAATTAAAGAAAATCGCTCCCTAGGCAGTGATTTTCAAATTTTTTTTTTTAAAAAAATAGATTTATTTTTAAAAAAGATTTGGTTTGAAATTGTTGCCTTTGGCAGCGATTTCCATTTTTTTAAAAAAAAAGTATATTTTTGTAAAATCGCTGCCTAGGCAGCGATTTCCATTTTTTAAAAAAGAAAAAAAAATTAAAGAAAATCGCTGCCTTTTCATTTTTTTAAAAAAAAATAATTTTTTGTTTGAAAATCTTTGCCTTTGGCAGCGATTTACATTTTTAAAAAAAAAAAATTAAAAAATTGAAATCGCAGCGATTTTTTTAAAAATAAAAAAAAATTGAAAAGCGCTGCCTAGGTATTGATTTGAATTTTTTTTTAAAAAAATCACATTTTGGAAAATCGCTGCAGTAGCAGCGATTTTGCTTTTTTCGGTGCAGTAAATCGCTGTTGTTCCTGTGATTTTGCCTTTTTGGTTAATATAAAATTTTATATACCGTTTTGGAATTTTTTTAAATATTTTATGTCCTTTAGTCTCCTCCGAACTCAAGTAAATGTTACTATCTACTATTATCCTTTTTATCATTACTAAAATATTTTCTCAGAAATATAACTAGCATTTGATCAAATATTTTTAAATCATTTTGGTAAATATTATTTGGATGAAATTTCACTATATGTTTGACTATAATATTGGGGAACATATTTTACTTTTTTTTGAAATATAATTTATACCCATAAGTATGAAAACCTATCAAAACTAATCATATATTTGTATTAACATAGCAAGATAGAAAAAAAGGACGCAACAAGATTCATGACTTCCGCAATAAGTCAATTAGATCTTTGTTTTAAAATATTACAACGTACATGACATTGGAATAATGTGGTAGTTTAGAGTGAGCACGACAAAACATTTTCATACATCGTGAAGTAGACAAAGCATCTAACTTTATTAATTTGAGTCGATTATTCGTCATTTTCATCAACAACCAGATTATCGATTTCATATTCACCGAACTTCCATCATTGATTTGATGTTCACATAAAAAAACTATGTAATACAACGCAAACAACTACTATAGAGGACATTTTTGTAAAAGATAAAAGTTTAATGTAGAATTTGAAATTTTAAAGCTCTCAAATAATGAGATTTGGCCAAAATATTGATTTTTTCTAGTATTTGGAAATTTGGCAAAAATCTTTCCGAAATAATGATAAATTATATGGACTAACACAATTTGACAATTTCTTCTCCAAATTTTACTTGGAAAATGTATGGTCAAACGGCTTCATAAAATAGTTAAGAACCTATGAAAAACGAATGGTAAAAATGAAAAAAGCACCACCAATTTTCTTGTGCTACGAGTAATCTATTTATGTTGGACTATGAAAAAAGTCTCAACCATTCATTTAATATTTATATAATAATTAAAATTTTATGGGAAAAAAGGTTGAGCAAAAAGAATTATCAAAAAAATATTATATTATATTTTAAATGAACAAAATAAGTAAAGTAAATAATGAGAAAGTAATATGCTATAACCATTAGGTGCAGTTAGTATTGGCAACTTAAGCCCACTTTTTACTAGCTCGCTCAAATATCTAATTAAATATAGATTGAAAGAGTGATTTAAATATGAATAATATTTGGGCTTATATCGATATTTATCCATTAAAATATGGGTATTTTATAGGTAAATTACGGGTCATATATGAGTATTGCAAGTTTTCTCCATATTTTGAGAACATCGTTTGTTTCTAAGTTTTAGAAACTATGTTTCAAAACTTTCATATATGGATCCCTTTTAATATTTCAACCCTCGACCCACACGCCACCCCAAAAAAATAAGTTTATTTTTAAAAAATATTTTGAACTACAAAATATCATATTTTTTTCACCCCTACGCTTGACCCCCACCCACCCACCCATCCCCTTACCAGCCCCTCACACACACACACACACACAAAAAAAAAAATTAAGTTTGTTTTTAAAAAATGTTTTCAACTTCAAAATTTCATTTTTTTCATCCCTACTATCGTCCCCACCACCATCCCCCCCCCCCCCCCCCCCCCCAAAAAAAATTAAGTTTATTTTTAAAAAATATTTTAACTTCAAAAGTTATTTTTTTACCCTACCCTAGACCCCCTGCCATCGTTCCCCTCCCCCTATCTGCCCCCCTCCCCAACACCGAATTTTTTATTTTTACTTTTTTTTTTACTTTTATAATACAATAAAACTACATGAAGCATTTTCAACATATTTCAACTAAAACAATGAGTTAAATATTTTTCTCCATATTGAATTCTTAAGGAAAGTACTAATTAATAATGAAAATATAGGTAAACTAGTATTTTACCCAACTCATTTAATACCCAATCAATTTTTCCCCTTATCAAATATGAACAAATTAAATAATTATCCATTTCATGCTTATTCATTTTCAACCCGCCCACATTTGATCCAAACCACCCATTTGCCACCAGGTGCAACAAACACAAAGTTGGCAAAGACCAAAATAATGGAGCAACAGAAAAGTCAAAACTTCGTGGGACCAACAAGAGAATGCATTGCCAACAACTAAAAACCAATTGCTGAAATTGAAAAGCCTGATTGAACAAGACAAGTTGTAATTGGCTTCGATACCCATGATTTCTAATTATTTGTTCATGTTTCTTTTTTAAGTTGCCTTTAATTACTTCTTTATTTTGAAATATTAGCAAAGGATAAAATTTTCTTTTACCTATTATATTTTCAATTAATTATTTTGAAAGATGTAACTTTTTTCTTTGAAAATTTTAATATTTTAATTCATTCACTTCATAATTGATAGGAGTAAAATGATACTCACTATGTCAATCATTATTTTATTAATAACTGCATCATTATTTTAGCAAAGTGATTTCTTTTTTATCTCTTGTCAATATTTTTTAATAGTCCGCTGAAGCATGAAGAAAGTTAAATTTTTTTTAAAAAAAATATAATATTTTACCATTCGTGAAATAATTGATAGCCTAACAAATATTTATAACTTATTTAAATCCCTAATTTATTTATTTTTTATTTAAACTTGGTGTGTAATCAAGAATTACACCATAAATAGAAATGAAGAAAACTAAATTAGATTATATACACCCATTAAAATCTTCTTAAATTTAATGAGGGTGGTCCCTCTCATTTTTTGTTATATATATATATATATATATATATATATATATATATATATATATATATATATTATATATATATATGCCATGATCTTGTTATAAAAATCTTACAACTATGGCATTGCCTAATCATAACATGACTAGAGAAATGTTGGCTGCTCAGGCACACTATTCAACTTGGAATTCCAGATATCATCAACTCTAATGCTGTCCCCATCAACAATAGTGCTAAAACTCTGGATTATATTATATGTCTCATGTGTATTCTAGTTCATGCAGGTTTCTTTAATCAAACCTAGGCTAATGATAAAGAAGAAAGAGAGTTATTTACTTACATGTGTATTCTAGTTCATGCAGGTATCTTTAATCAAACCTAGGCTAATGATAAAGAAGAAAGAGAGTTATTTACTTACTCCACCTTCACGTCTCCTTCATAAAAATGAACGATTGAGTCAAATCCCCTTTGTGCAAATGCAACTAGATCCAAATGTCATGTATCCATCACACTTACTTAGAAAATGGATCAAGAATGCTGATGACGACCGGATTACTCCATTTGCAATTGCTCATGGGAAGGACCCAAAACTTAACCGTCAATTTAATGAAGCCATGGCTAGTGATTCCCAATTGGTTATAAGTGTGGTGATTGAAAATTGTAAGGGAGTTTTTGATGGATTAAAATTATTGTCGAGGCACTTCTCGAAATAAAGTGCATTTTCTTTGATTTTCCACATGGCATTGAAGGATATAGAGGGATCAAGAACCTGAGCTATGTGGGAGGAGACATGTTTAAGTCTATTCCTTGTGCCAATGTGATTTTACTTAAGGTAACTTTTTCATACAAATATTACTCCATTTTATATATTATTACTGCAACTTTCTTCTCTATATGAAAATAGAGTTATTTATGTTAATGGTTTATGCTTGATGACAAATGATCAATAAGTAGTGGATATTACATGATTGGAGTGACGAAGAATGCATCAAAATATTGAAGAAATGCAAAGACACAATTCCAAGCAAGGAGAAGGGAGGGAAGGTGATCATCATTGACATGGTATTGATGGATCGTAACCTAGAGAAAGGAGATGACAAGATGGATCATTAACCTAGTGCTGGTTTTAGTTACTACAACATTATTCCTATTCTGGGATTGAGATCTATTGTTGAGTTTTTCCCTTAATCTATGGAATAGGATATTAATAAGATACTTTCTTGTGTTACATAGGAAAAGTGGCATTCCTCATTGTTATTCAACCTGTATTATAAGATTAGCCTCAAATTTCTTTAACTTCAGCGAACTTCAGAACAGGATCAATTCACACAGACTTAGTCAATCAACATTTGATTTATTTGAGAGAAATGACTTTTCATTTGCACATTGCAAATGACTTTTCATTTTCCCTCCAAAATAGTTCCGTTACTTTTCATATTCTCTCTTTTCTTTTCCCATTCACACTTGTTAAATCCAACACTCATTTCCCTCCTAAATAAATGTACTTTGTTATGTTTTATTTTCGATCCTTACTTCTTTGGTGATTGCAACTACTTCTTTGATATAAGTAAATTATTATGATAATAAGTCATATATTGTCTAGATAAACAGAAAAATATCCATAATTTCACTCGAAAATACTCTTTCCTGTACATATTAAGTGTCAACACATGATTAATTAAGAAAAGTATTAATTAGATGCTACAATATATCCACTATTGCCCTTTTGATCTTTATAATTAAATGATTTTAAGTACTAACAATTTTCTTGTGCTATGAACAATTATTTTATTTTAGACTATGAAAAAAGTCTCAATCATTCACATAATATGACTAGATAGAGTATGAGTGTATTTTTTGTTATCTCTAATTTAAAAAATCATACATAAATCGATAACACTTGTCATAGATTATTTTAATGGTCCTGCATGATTTTTTTAGCTTTTAATGTTTTACCCTAACAACTAACTACTTCATGATCTAATATTAAATATTAATTAATAGGGGAAATGTTGTAAAGTTTTCTCTTCATTGTGGTTGTCGACTTGATGGCTACTTTAAAAATAATTGGGAGATCTGGTTATGTTATCCTTTAAAAGATTTTCTTTCAAAGTGTATTCATTAGTTTTTGCTTTTCATCTATGGTGAGTTAATTCTTCACTTTTTCCCTTCCTAAAATGTAGAATTTGGTCTAATCTTTCTTCGTTCAAAGTACAATAAGATTGTATGTAATAAGATTTTAATGGGTATTCTCTTTTGAGTCAACTCTTCCTTGCAGCAGAACTACAGATTTATATTGTTTCTTGAGTAAAATGTTTCACTCTCTGAAATTTCTCTAAGTATTGCCTTTTCTTCTTCAGTTTTAATCAAGTACCGCACAATTTTGAGGAATTCTTTATTATCTCTCTGTTTTCCTCTTCAATTTATTTAGATTTTAATTTCTTAATTTTTCATCTGTTATGTGTTTTTCTTTTGAGCTTTAATTTTTTTTCTCCAATTTCTACAATTGCTTTAGATTTAGTTCAATGACTGATAAAAGTTTCAACTTTGTACCTGGAGTACTTGAATGTTGAAGTTAAATCATTGTCAATGCTTATATGTTCCTCGCTATTTCAATCTCATTCACTATTGTGTATTCTGTGCTCATGCTATTGTTATTCTTTATAGACAAAGTATAACAAATCTTTATGCCGAAAGTTATTTGATTTAAGATATCCTTCTTTCGAAGATGCTATGAAATGTGTATTACCTGTTTGATAAAATGTATGAATGACATATTTAAATTAGTTGTGAAATGCCTATTGCTTATTTGCTCGCATTGGCGATTACTTTTGAAATTCCTCGCTTGAAAATGCCTATTAAAGCTTATAACTTGGCTTTACTATTATATGTTGTTGATTCTATTGTTTTGCCATTAAGGAAACATATAGAAAATCCTAATAGAGGAGAAAAGAGAAGGTTTGACAAAACAAAATTACTAAGAGTTCCAACTAACAGGCCTCTTGAAAATAAGCAGCGACTCGAGATTTTCAATCGCTCTTTTTAGTGAAAAGAAATAGTATGGAAAGGGAGCCAGGACAAGCCGAGCTGAATTGAGAGGAGGGAGATCAGAACCCAAAATAATATAGCAACATTAATTCAATTTTAAGTTTTTCTAAAGAGGAGATGGTGCTAAACTTAGGTCCATTGATGGTTCTTAAAGGGTACTTGACCTAGAAAATACAACATGTTTGTTAGTGTTATCTATGTTTAAGAATCGGTGGTAATATCTGTTGACACCCAATTTCAATACTTCTCGGTATAAATTAGTTCTCGAGCCTCTTAAATTTTTGAAATAATTTAAAATAAATAGTTTTATAAATTTGCGAAAAATATAAATTTTGCATTATTTTAAATACTTTTGCCATTTTCTTATAACCACACGAAGTGAATGCCAAATAAATTTAGTAAGATTATTCAAAAAGACATAGCGTAAGAAACATGCTTAGAGGTTTGCACTTGAACCATAAAATAAGTAAATTTGTTTCGACTAGAATTTTATTCAAAGCGGAGATACCAACATAAACAGGGCCAGATACGCTAGGAAGAGATAACCATAGGGAGATCAAATCACCACGAAATCATCACAAGGAAACGCCACTACGGCAAGCGACTTATCTAAATGAAACCAAACTAAAATCAAAATAGAAAAAAAAAAAGGTAACAGAACTTAGACTAACTTGTTGTCATCCCCATTATTGGACCGAATCTGAGCAAATAAACTTTAGGACATGATAAACTAACATGATAATTTTGGAGAATGAAAATGAAGACTAGACCTTGATAATGAATCTATAAAACAACCAAACGGATAGTTGAAACGGGCAGCGAAAATGAGACGTATGAACTCAAAATCAAAAGCAAATGTAAACGCGAACTCGGAAAATTGAACAAGATGACATGCCAGAAATAAACTCAAGGAGAAAAACGAGCATACAGGGAACTTCAAGTGCAAAATAGAGGCCAACAAGTATTTAAATCTTTAACTCGGTATTATGCTCTGAAATGACTAAGAATATACACATCATCACTCATTTAGTAGCAATCAACAGCCAGCAATCACACATAGAAAAAGAGATGAAATACTATTGCGAAAGATAAGATATTACCTTTCTAACTGCAGCGACTCCAGGACAGCACGAGTTTGGAGATGGGGACAACTACCACCACGAAAGCACAAACACAAATTGAAACTCAGTCAACAGACCAGTGATGGGTGAAAAAAAAAACTCGACCCTAAGCGAGCTGACTTTCTTCTAAAATTTCTTCGACTTAAGAAAAAAAATTCCTCTCAAATTCCCCTCTTTAAAAAAAAATCCCCTGTTTCAATGTAAGGCAAATTCAAAGAACAGAAAAAAAAAATTCCCGAAAAAATCCCCCTTCTCTCCATAACGAAACAATTTTTCTTTTTTTTATACGAAAAATATAATTTTGTATAAGTCTCCAACCTTTTTAGAGTCACCACTTAATTTTTAAGAAAAATGTTGTTTTCAAAAGACTTAACACAAGAAACCATTTAGAAAACATTTAAAAGGGTTCGGGGGTTCCTATTAACGTCTTAGGAAGGTTTTGAAAAGTACCTAAGACGTCCGCTAACATATGGTTATCCAACAACCAACTATTTAGATTAACTTAGTTGAAAATTGTTTGAAAGTGAGCTTCTTAATTTTTATCTAAGCGAAACTTATAAATTTGAAATATTATTAATTTCAAGACATGGTTCAGTTTTAAGTTAATAAAACAGTATAGCCTTCGACGAGGACTTAGAGTTTTTTCTAACATTAAGCTAACTACAAATAAACGCAAACACATAGATGATAAGGTAAGAGGAAGAAAGAGAGAGATTTGGGTCAAAATCCGGGTTCTTTTCGTCTTGATCGTAATTTTGAACCCACCTGCTTTGGGCTTTTTGAACCATTTTTTGTTTTGGGCTCTTGGCCCACTTCACCTTTACCTGCCCAAAATTCTAAAAATACAATAAGTAAATAATTAAGTGGGTTTAGGCCCAACAACAACAAAATACAAATTTTAAGGAAAAAAATAAAGTTTGGGTCTTAATGACCCAGTTTTTCAACTCTTCAATTGACTCCATATTCTTCAATTTTGAGGGCTTGTACATCAATTTTCGGGTGGGAGACTCGAGAAGAAGAGTTGAGCTTTTGTACAAGAAGTGGGTTTGGCATAAAGAGAAAAGCGAGAATTGGACCATCAGCCCATCCGTGTTTCAACCAGTCCTGGTAGTGTGAAAAAGTAGTCTTAATTTTAAAATTTGCATGACCAAATTGAGGCTTGAATCATGCCTAATATTTTTTTGCTTGCGTCTTCTAAAATCTAGAATGCTTTGAAATAAAAGTCTTTATTTTCTTTTAAAAAGTTCTTGTTATTTTATATATCTATTTATTTTTATTTACCTTTTTCACTTTTCGACAATCATATTAATAAAAATTCTCGTTCAAAGGTTATGACATGTAATGAATCCACCGAGAAAGGTGAAACTAATGAACAAGATCACGAAAAATATGATGAAAGCATGATGCCTGAAAATCTACCGCATGAGTTTGAGCAAGTTTAAAGTCAAAAGAAGCCCAATATGGATGAAACAGAGGTTTTTAACTTAGGAGATGAGGAAACATTGAAGGAAACACGAGTCAACATACATTTAGAGGTTAAAAGAAACAATAGTTAATAGAGTTGTTTAAGCAGTATGTTGACGTATTTGCTTTGTCTTATGACGACATGCAAGGATTAAGAACTCATATTATCTCGTACAAATTACCAATTGACCCCATTTGTCAACCCGTTAAGCAGAAGACAAGAAAGTTCAAGCCCGATATGAGCTTAAGGATCAAAGAAGAGGTAACTAAGAGAATTGCAGCAAACATTGTGAGGGTTTCAAAATACCCCACATGGTTAGCCAATATTGTGTCTGGGACAAAAAAGGACGGAGAGATTAGAATATATGTGGACTATCGAGATCTCAATAGCACCAGTCCTGAGAATGATTATCCCCTTCCAAATATTCATATACTCATTTATAACTGTGCAAAATATGATTTACAATCATTTGTCGATTGCTTTGCGGATATCACCAAATCGTGATGGATGAAGATGATGCAGAGAAGACAACGTTTACACTCTATGGGGAATGCATTACTACAGAGTAATGACATTTGGCCACAAAAATGTCGGTGCAACCTACATGAGGGTCATGACTGTCCTTTTTCATGATATGATCCACAATGAGATTTAAGTGTACGTGGATGATGTCGCTATCAAATCCAAAAGAAATTCATACCACATGGATGACTTGCGAAGGTCTTTAAGAGGTTGCCTCAGTACAATCTGAATTTGAATCTAGCAAAGTGTGCATTTAAGTACATATAGGAAAAACTATTGGGATTCATCGTTAGCAGGAAAGGCATAGAGTTGGATCAATCGAAGATAAAGGCAATCTAAGTGTTACCTCCACAGAAGACCAAAAACGACGTGATGAGTTTCTTGGAAGACTTAATTACATTAGTCGGTTCATAACTTGATCTACAATGACAAGAAACCATATTCAAGCTACGTAACAAGGATGTTGCCATGAAATGGACAGCGGAATGCCAAAGGTCTTTCGATAGAATAAAAAAGTACTTGTCCAATCCATCCATATTGGTACCACTAGAGCCTAGAAAGCCTTTGTTATTGTATGTATCTATCATGGATAATGCATTTGGATGTGTATTGGGGAAACATGATGAGATAGGTAAAAGAAAGCAAGCCATTTACTATCTGATAAAGAAGTTCACACTATACGAGGCGAGATAAACCTTATTGGAACGAACATGTTGCGCTTTAACTTAGATCATCCAAAAGTTTAGGCATTAACTATCTGCATACACCACGTACTTGATCTCAAGAATGGATCAACTAAAGTACATCTTTCAGAAACTAATGCCCACATGTAAGCTCGCAAAGTGGCAAATTTTGTTGAGCAAGTTTCATATCGTATGATGGATGGATAATGGTCTTTGATGGAGCGTCAAACTCTATTAGAGTTAGAGTTGGAGCAGTCTTAGTTTCAAAAATAGGTCAGTATCACCCAATCTTAGCCAAGATTGGGTTTTATTGTACCAACAACATTACAGAATAAAGTTTGTATTCTCGGACTCAAGATGGTCTTAGACATGAACATCAACGAACTCTTGGTGATAGGAGATTCCGGCTTGTTGGTTCATCAAGTGCAAGGAGAATGGACCACTAAGAATTTCAAGATCCTTACTTATTTGCATTACATAAAAGAGTGGAGTAGAAGTTTTAAAAGGATCGAGTTCAAGCATATCCCTCGATCTCAAAATGAGTTTTTTGATGATTTGTAAACATTTTCCTCGATGATTCAATATCCAAACAAAAGTCACATTGACCCTATCGATGTATAGATACATGATCAACATGCATATTGTTACTATGTAGATGAGGAATTGCATGGAAGACCATGGTACTATGACATCAAAATGTTGATAGAAGCATAAGAATATCCTTAAAATGTTATGGGCAAGAAAAAATGGACTTTAAGGAGGACGGCCAATCATTTCGTCCTTAATGGAAAAATCCTATATATGAGAACTTCAGATCTAGGGTTGTTAAGAAGTGTCGACGCCGCGGAAGCGACAAGGCTTTTGGAAGAAATACATGTACGAACATGTGGACCTTACATGAATGGGTTCACTTTGGTAAAGAAGATTTTATTAGCCAGATATTTTTGGATTACCATGAAGAGAGATAGCATCCGCTATGTGCAAAAGTATCATCAATGTAAAGTGCATGGAGACTTTATACGATTTCCACCGAACGAGCTTAATGTAATGGGTTCACCTTGGTCGTTTGCCACTTGGAGTATGGCTGTTATCGGACCCATAGAGGCTCCCGCAAATGGAAATCGTTTTATTCTGGAGACTATTGATTATTTCACAGTAGAATCTTTGACATATAAAGCAATGACTAAGAAGGTAGTGGAATATATTGTTCACAACAACATAGTTTGTTGGTTTAGGATTCCAGAATCAATTATAATAGATAATGTAGTCAACCTCAACAATGATCTTATGTAGGAAACTTGTGAAAGGTTCAAGATTACTCATCAAAATTCCACTGTTTACCGGCCGTAGATGAATGGAAGGTTGAGGCTGCAAATAAAAATATCAAGAAGATTTTACGAAAAATAGTGAAAAGTCATAAACAATGGCATGAAAAGCTACCATATGCTTTCCTTGGTTATCGCACCATGATCAGAACGTCATATGCAAAAACTCTTTATATGTTGGTTTATGGTTCAGAAGTAGTAATACCTGCTGAGGTAGAAATACCATCTTTAAGGATTATCCAACAGGTTGGTCTGGACGATGCAGAATGAATACCTAGCAGGCATGAACAACTGACATTCATCGATGAAAAGAGGATGGATGCAGTTTGTCATGGCCAACTCTATCAGAACAGAATGACCAAAGCATTCAACAAGAAATTTAAACCTCGATAGTTCACACCGGGGCAATTAGTAATGAAGAAGATCTTTCCTCACCAAGAAGAAGTCGAAGGGAAATTTTCACAAAATTGACAAGGATTATACATTGTTCATAGGGTACTCTCTCGAAGAGCAGTAATCTTAGAAAAAAAGAACTAGAGAGTGAGAACAAAGCCAACCAATTGAGACTCTATTAAAAATATTATATCTGAAGACCTCAAGATTAGCGCTTACTTTTGTACTTTTGCATTTTCAATGTAATAGAACTACATCTTGACCTGATTTCCTACAGTGTGATACGTAGGCAACCCACATCAGATTCGGTCTTCCTTAGAAAACCCAAAATCATCATTTCCATGTACTTAGAACTACGCTCAACCTAAATTCCCTCGGTGGGATACGTAGGCAGTCCTTATCGAATTAGGTCCCTTGCGTTGCATATTTTTCACTTTTCATTTTGAATTTGAACTACGCCCTAACCTGATTCTTCTTGGAAACATAGGCAGCCTGAGATAGGCCCTATCCTTGCTTTTCACATTTTTTAATTTTCTTTAGTATTAGAACTACGTTCTGACCAAATTCCGCTTAGATACATAGGAAGCCTGAGTCAAGCCCAGTCATTGTATTTCATATTTCTTTCCTTTTGTATTTAAACTACATCCTCACCTAATTCCGCTTAGAGACGTAGGTAGCCTTAGTCAGGCCCGATCATTTCATTTCATATTTTACTTTCCTTTGGTATTTGAAAGACATCCTGACCTGATTCCTCTTTGATACATAGGCAACCTGAGTTAGGCTCGGACTTTGCATCACATGTTTTTTACTTTTCCTTCAAATCTTCTATTGTAATTGAAGTACGTTACGACCTGATATTACTTGGACACGTAGTTAGCTTGAGTCAAGCTCGGTCATTGCATTACCTTATTCTATATCTCCCATTTGTATTCGAACTACGTTACGATTTGATTCCTATTTTGGGGATACGTAGGCAGCCTGGGTCAGGCACGATCATTGCATTTCATATTTTTCACTTTCCTTTGGTATTTGAAAGACATCCTGACATGATTTCTCTTGGATACATAGGCAGCCTGAGTTAGGCTCGGACTTTGCATCACATGTTTTTTAGTTTCCCTTCAAGTCTTCTATTGTAATTGAACTACATTACGACATGATATTACTAAGATACGTAGTTAGCTTGAGTCAAGCTCGGTCATTGCATTACCTGATTCTATATCTTCCATTTATATTCGAACTACGTTATGATTTGATTCCTATTTTGGGGATACGTAGGCAACCTGGGTCAGGCTTGATCAATCCCTACATAGTTTCCATTTTTTTACCCTTAGGAAACACTTCCTCATAGTTAGTGTAACCTCAGAATCTGAAGAACCTTGATCGTTGAAATATCTCCAAAAGAGTTGGGGAAGCTTCTTCAGAAGAGTAAAAGCTACAATAGGACTATATTGGATATAATCAACAAAATGGAAAGCTCGATGGATTTCGTAACATTTCATAATTTTAAAACGCTGGAGAATTTATTATGCATATTTATATACCTAATACATATGTGGTATGCGTATTTTCTGGAAAACCAACTCTTTTCAAAACAATATTTTTTTTCTTTTCTTTCTACCCTCCCACCTACCAAGTCTCTCGGTTAACTAACTACGTCAAAGACTCACTTTCAAAACTCAACTCGACTCAATTTTCAAAGTTCAGATCTCAATCCTACTTATATCTCTCTTATTCTCAGTTCATTATAACTCTACACTAGGGAAGATTAAAAAAATTAATCTATCTACGTAAAGTCTTCCGTAGAAGTTGCAACAAAGCCTTTCTCATTCAAGTTTCATTAGAACTATATTGCGTCCCTCTATTCGTGTTAATCTCCTCATACCTTACCACCGAAAGATTTTAGTATCCCCATAATTCAATATTAACTATGTTTCAATACTCTCGAACTACATGTGGTCTAGTTTCTCATGAAGCCTGAGATATGTAGGCAACTCAAAAACCAGAGTTCGGTCACAACTCCATAAACATTCTTGCTAAGTTGTTGCTCAAAGTATATTTTGGTGGATCGCCCAAAATTTGATTGTGTCAATATTTCTTTGTCCACGTCTTCTTTACTCTCTTCCATGGACAGAGAAAGGGGCAGGTTGTTGGCACCCAATTTTTACTCTTCACATTTGTTTCAATAATAATAATATTAATAATAATAAATTAAAAATAACAAAATATATGTGTAGTATGAAGTTGTTGAAAAAAAATATCGGGTATATTTATTCCATAAATACTAGTTTTTAAAAAAAGTTAAATATATTCTACAAATATTACTACGTACTTTCTCATTTTTTGATTTTACGTCAAATAAATATTTTTCTTAAAAGGTTAACTCAATTTTTTTCAAGAAAATATAATTTTTATTATTGCAATAAATATTTTTGACATTTTAAAAATAATAGGATATATATATATATATATATATATAATTAGTAACTCATTAGTTGATTATGATTTCCTAATTTTTGTAAAAAATGTCGAAAATATTTATTGCAATAATAAAAATTATATTTTCTTGAAAAAAAATTGAGTTAACCTTTTAAGAAAAACATTTATTTGACGTAAAATCAAAAAATGAGAAAGTATGTAGTAATATTTGTAGAATATATTTAACTTTTTTTTAAAACTAGTATTTATGAAATAAATTTACCCGATAAACATATTTTTTCAACAATTTCATAATACACATATATTTTATTATTTTTAATTTATTATTATTAATATTATTATTATTGAAACTTTAGTTAATTAAATGTGGAGAGCCAAAATTGGGTGCCAACAACCTGCCCCTTTCTATGTCCATGGAAGAGAGTAAAGAAGACGTGGACAAAGAAATATTGACACAATCCAATTTTGGGCGATCCATCAAAATATACTTTGAGCAACAACTTAGCAAGAATGTTTATGGAGTTGTGACCGAACTCTGGTTTTTGAGTTGCCTACATATCTCAGGCTTCATGAGAAACCAGACCACATGTAGTTCGAGAGTATTGAAACATAGTTATTATTGAATTATGGGGATACTAAAATCTTTTGGTGGTAAGGTATGGGGAGATTAACACGAATAGAGGGACACGATATAGTTCTAAAGGAACTTGAATGAGAAATGCTTTGTTGCAACTTCTACGGAAGACTTTACGTAGATAGATGAATTTTTTTAAACTGCCCTAGTGTAGTGTTATAATGAACTGAGAATAGGAGAGCTATAAGTAGGATTGAGATCTGAACTTTGAAAATCGAGTCGAGTTGAGTTTTGAAAGTGAGTCTTTAACGTAGCTAGTGTGCTTGACATTGCACCCAATTTTTGCTCTCCACATTTAATTAACTAAAGTTTCAATAATAATAATATTAATAATAATAAAATATATGTGTAGTATGAAGTTGTTGAAAAAAAATATCGGGTAAATTTATTTCATAAATACTAGTTTTTTAAAAAAGTTAAATATATTCTACAAATATTACTACGTACTTTCTCATTTTTTGATTTTACGTCAAATAAATATTTTTCTTAAAAGGTTAACTCAATATTTTTCAAGAAAATATAATTTTTATTATTGCAATAAATATTTTCGACATTTTTTAAAAAAGATAGGAAATCTTAATCAACTAATGAGTTACTAATTATATATATATATATATATATATATATATATATATATATATATATATTATTAACCATCCGATCAAATGATTGGACGACCGAGATCAAACCAAGACTTTTCAACCTTTCTAAAAATAGACGCTGCTACCTACGCTTCCCTTTCACAGATTTCAGCTGCTCACGACTCCTCTTCTTCCTCACAGTTATCTCCATAAACCCATCTCTCCCATCACTTATTCCTCAAGCTAGCCATCGCCTATGACTTCCCAAGACGTCTTCCCCATCAACCGCCCTACGTGATTACCAAAAGCCCCATACGCTTCTTCCCCTTCCCCTTTCGGCTCATACCATCAAGAAAAGGTCGTGAATCACCAGAAATCAACAATATTTGGCTACGCTCCTCTGTCGTCCATCAATCACGACCCCCTCCTATCAACTTTACATCTTCCCCATCAGCTTTTTCTGATGAAAAATAGACCCCTACGCTGCTACACTTCTTCTCTTGCCGAGTTTTGTTTGAAATATTTTTTAAATTTGTGATCTAAAAGGGTCCAACAGATCAAAATCTGAAAAGTGATGATTTGATTTTGATGTCAAGTTGCAACTATCTGTTTTCCAACATTATTTTTAGACTCTCTTTTTCACCTATAAAAGGATGGCGTTTTCACATCCCAAACCAGAGAGAAAGGGACAGAGAAAGATAAAGGAGAATCGATTAACATCCATTAACATTAGAAAATCATTTTGAGAAAACAAATTTTAAAGGTTATCTTTTTTCTCTCTTCTCGTTCTTCTTCGAGTTGTACTTCAAGTTTGAAGTCGAAATCTCTTGACGTCAAAGATCTAGTTTGTTGCTCAACGTAAGGTACCTTTTCCTATATAATTTTTTTGAATCTTTATTTAGTTAATATGTTTATTTACCAATAAAATTAAATATAGTTTTCTCTTTCATCTCATTTTCTCAAGTGTCGTACGCCTTCTCGTATATGGTATTGTTTTGTGTGAATATGTGTATCAATGTTTTTTTGTTTGATTGAATTCCCTAGGAATTGTACTTTATGTATACTTTAGCCATAACTTCACATAGTTTTATGTTATTGCTTGTAAAATCGAGATTTATTAGTTTCCTCGTCTAGCATGATATAAATATATTTTTATTTTTTGTTTTCAAAATGATGTGAATTTTCTGTTGAACTAAGAAGGTAGTGTGGAGCTAACAAGCAGCTGATCACAGCTTAGTTAGTTAATTTAACTAACTATACAGTTAATTCTAGAAGACTCTTAGTTCGTTAGGAATTTGTATTGTGTATATATATATATATATATATATATATATAGCACATGTATGTGATGAATGGTATGATGAGATCAATAATATTTCTTCTTCAATTTCTGTTCATTGTGTATTTCTTTCTTCTTCTGAACTGATTGAGTTGCATGATGAAGATCATGGAGTTGAACATTTTCATCTAGAATAAATTTAATCTCCTGACATCTTGATATCATCCTTTCTTTCTTTGTTTAAATCTTATGTTGTGTTAGCCTAAGTTTCAGAACGTAAAACTCCGCGATCATTTCGAACTTATAGCTGACGAAGTTTTAAGAGTTTTGAGCTCGGAAGTGGATCTTGCTTATTTGCATATATCTATATTTTTTAAGGTGGTATGAACATAAGTTGAATGTGTTGAACAGCCTCTTTAGAGTCAATTTTTAGGTACAGTTTGTAAATTTACCTCATGAGTGATCTGCATACATAGCTTGAAATTAAGCTAACTTTGAATTATTTATTCACTAAAATGATCGGATTCAAGAGCCTTACACTTTTTCTTTTTCTGATTTTCTTATCTGATGTAATTTTGCGTTGTACTACTAATATAACTCGTTTTATTACCATAAGAACTCTTAAATCACACAATTATGAATTTCTCTGTGGTTAATCTTTTCCATAAAATCTTGTGGACCACGTTCTGCTTTCATAATAAGCAAAACAGTACCACTACATCTTTCACAAAAAAATAGTTTAGTTGTTGTTTATTAGGAAGTGCTTATTGGTTAATTCTAATCTTTCTATTCTGTACATATACTGAAGCAGCCCCTGATCGCATGTTAGTTCGAATAATTTAAATGAAATATGAAATCTATTTTTAAGCATGATCAGCAACTAAATATGGAATCACTGTAAAACTTGCACATCGATACAACTATCCAAGTGATTTTTATAAGCTCGGTTCAATGGCATCTTAAGGTCGATCTACAACTGATTAAAGTTTTAGTATACTAATTCCTTAAATGTCATCAAGTCACTGCAAGGATAATATTATGTTGTCCTTGCTGTTGTGTTTTTTTTTTAACTCCTATTACTAAATGATAAAAATCAGCAGCTCTACAACTACTTTAGCGCAGATTTTTAGTGCAGAAATGTGTATTTTAGAACCAAAAAATGTTATGCCTTGAGTGTTCTTATGATGAACAAATTTGGGTTCAAAATGATGTATTTCTCGTTTTAAAATAATGCACATTTTAAAGTGAAAAAAAAAAAACAACGCCGCTTTAAAGGATAGCAACTTAGGTACAAAAAATGTAAATTTTTGAGGGAATATTTACTATTATTGCTATCTCTATTTTATAAATCACATATGATAAAAAAATATTTTAATTTCTTAACTTGTTATTTCAAGATGTTTGACATGCCAACAGGTTAAAAATACAAGGAAGATATATATATATATATATACACACACACGCATAAAGGTACAAATTCTATATTTCTTAACAGGTAACTTATTATTTTGTTACACTTCATATATTTTCTTCTCATATCTAGTATCATTTTTACAAATGTTACTTATTTTCTTTTTAACTATCTTTTTATATACACATTATTTTTTACTACATACTTACACCCAATTTAATTTATTTTCTTTTACGTCTTAAATCTATATATAAGTAAAATTAAAAAAAATTATATTTTCAATATTTATTTTGGATATATTTATATAAGACACATCTCTACTCTTTTAACACAAAATTGTCATAAACTTCTAGCGTGTTTATATATTTTTCTTACCATATAATAAACATACTAATATTGATTTTATTTAATGGACATATATATGTTGTACCTTATGCTTTACTCTTTTTAAAACTAATAATATTTACTTACTATTGATTTTAAATCAAATAAATTAATAAGCTTTTATAATTATATTTTCCAACATTGAGTTTAACGACTATCGTTGGATAGGCTCTAAGGGATGTTTAATACGTTCCCCTCAAGTAACCAAAACCCTTACTTCGAATCTTACTGGTTTCGCAAAATCAAAATAGAGTTTACATTTACATATTTAAAAAATGGTTTTCATATAATTTTCCATAAAATTTCGGTGGCGACGCTAAAATAAATCATTTTTCAAAATAATCAAACTGTTATGTTGTGAATTATTTTCGACCGGTTAGAAAATAGGTTGCAACAGTAACAAAAATACTTTCTTCCTACTGGGACTTATTATTGCAATGTGGAAGCAGGTGGGAGTGCCATTTTTGACACCGAAGGTGATAATTCCTATGGATATCCCCGTTCACCCTTTTTTGTTTTGGGAAGGTTCTACTCCTGGGAGCAAGAGGAGGAGGACCATCCCTGCTAACATTAGTTAGGAGGTTGCCGAGGTGGATGACTAGGGAAGTGATGATGGAGCAGGCCATGACGCCCGTCCCACCCAGTCCCAAGTCCAACTATCTGGAGCCCGTGTGGAAGAGGATCAGGCTACCGTTAAGAGGCTCTTGGGATGTTCATTTCCTGATACTACTTCAGTTCTATTCAGTGTTGCACTACATGTTGAGATGGTCCGTCTCCAGCTTCGTCACGAGAGGAGGAAGGGTTTGGTGAGGGATCGTCTTATGGCCCGAACGTAGAAGACTATTAAAGTCATCTTCTCTTGTGTTGACCTTGACAAGGACATTCGTTGACTCGAGCAAAAGGACTATGTGGAGTTCCATATGATGTATGAGGCCTGGAATGGTATGAAACCCCAAGAGGACCTCAACTATGACGTGGACACCACCCAGTCCAAGGGTTCTTGACTTGTTTTTTGCCATTCTTGGGCTTGTAATTTAGGAAAAAACTTATTTTTCTTCTATTTTTCCTAATCTTTTTGTAAGCACGTGGAAGCTTGTTTTCCTGCATTTTCTATAGTTAATGGTGAATTACTATGTTTTATAAACTATTCTTGATTTCTTAACACTTATTGAATTGAAGGGTTTAGCTCGGATATGTTTTGGGTGTGTATAGATGTCTGGGGAAAACATGGGAGACAGGATGAGAATTACTCAGATACCCATGAGTGAGGCTTTTTTTTCCTTGCCCTGTCCCGTGCTGGTAGGAAAATCCCTATTTGGCGGGAATAATCTCACCCCAGCGACTCAGACAGAACCATAAGCCAGGCGAATGATTTATGGGTTCTTTTTTATTTTTTAAATTTCACAAAGGTTCCCAACTTTACCAAACAGTTTTAGGATACTTCTCTGAACTAAGAGAAACCCTTGACTACTCTAAGTATAAACCACAATACACAAAAAGTTTGTTCCTATTATTTCGACACCACAACTCTACACATCCCCAGGATACACCCATACATTCACGCGATTATTATATAAGTTCAAGACACGTTCATATCTGCCTCACAAATCACCTCGTAGTTTTATCTAGACCCCCTCATTGAATCTAGGCATTGCCTTCTTTTCACAACGAGTTTCACGATATGCAAGCATTTACAACTACAATAACTTCAATCAATTTGTCCAATACATTGCACATATCAAAGTTAGACACACAATTATAGTGCACATAGCCACATCGTCACAATCAAGCAATTATAACCTTCACATTCAAAGTTAATTCGGGAAACAAGCAGCACACATTCACATACTTCAAGTTATAACTCATAGATAAGTCCAAATTCTTAATTAGTTTCTTCGTTGCTTGGATGACTATTACTGATCATCCATATGTTTACACCGCCCAAGGGCAAAATTCCAATTGGAAACTTCTAAGTTCTAATTTACCTTGCTTCTGTTTCTTCAGTTGTGATCACGACGTTCGGCTCACTTTGTTGAGATACAAATTGGAATCGAGAGATACCAAATGGAATCAACTCGTACCACAAGCGACACTCGTACGAAATGAGAGAAAAAAAATGAACAACTTCCTAAAATGCTTCCTTTTCCTCCTGAATATAAGATGTGGACGTCAACACTCCAATTCGCAAGAGTCTAGTCCACATTTTGTTCTTGTACTGGGAGACCAGTAACAAGGGCTCTAATACAAACTTGTCATGAATCAACCCACTTAGTCGTGCGGGCACCCACTCTAATATCTAAGTAAGAGAACCCTCATATACCAATAGTCAAAACATGCGGAAAGTTTTTAATAAATAGAAATATACTAACAAAATTTTATAAATAAGAACTTTTAACACAATTTGGTTTAGACTTGTAAAGTATTAACACCCCCAAGTATTAGTCTAAACAGGCATAAGAGCTATTAAGAATATGAAACCAAACATGATAATGAAAAGACATATTCCACCATCTAGAAGGAAAAATAGATGTTGCTGGAGATTTCTTCGTCTTCACCTAATGAGACATCACTGACCCTACATCCAGACTATGTCAAAAAGACATTGCAATAGTAGTATCAATAAAAAAAACTACACGTACTGGTAGGCATCATCGGTCAGCCTGACGTCCACCGCATAATATAAGAATTCATCTAATAAGAACATGCAACAAGACCACTCACTTATCCACCTTTACCTCTCTTGAATACCTCATAAATACACTAGAACCCTTACTACTAACCACCTTCCCGATCAATCTACTTACTTGGTTTTTGATCTTTCCCAAAAACATCCTAACGCATAAAAGAGTCCACAAATACAATTACTGGGGAAACATTTGATCATTTATGAGTCTACATAAATTGGGATGAAAATAAAAAATATGTGGTTAAACAAGTAATATCCTTACAACAAACTGATGTTTTCTCAACTATTGTTTAATGATATTGACTGTATAACCACGACTCTTCATCATACATCTCTTATCACCACAATCAGTTTATGTGGACTCTTAAATGATCATATAGCTTGTTTTTATTTAATTGTATAAATTTCAAAAATATAATTTATTATTAATTAATTGTTGTCTTTTTTAAATCCTACTAGTTTTGGACAATATATAAGTGGCATATTCTAGTACGCCCAATATCGACAATGTTTTAACATAGGCATAAACCCGAATATACCTTACTAATGTTAGACTGTAAATCTCATTGATCATACACACACTAGACACATAGATATACATCAATTGTTTAAGAGGTATATATATTTTGACGACCAATACATATTTTCATATACATATTTCACAAGTAACATTTGATTTTTTGATATACAACCAGTACATATTTTCATACACATACAGGTACACATATATTAAAATACACAAACTCACATTATGACCTTTTTTTACGACTCATACTTCTTAAATTATTCTAATTCATACATTAAATTTATTGCATCACGAATATTATGAATCTTCATTTGCTAATAATACACCGTCTAATAGAGAACATGTACGACTCGATAATAAACATTAATAGATGGCGTAAAAAAGGCATTTCAGCTTTTCATTAATCTATATTAGATCATGACTAGTTACCATAATCGTTGAAACTAAATTGACCAAAATACTGGCAGTAAGCTTGATTACAGTAGGAAAAAAAAAGGGTAGCTTGATTACCAAAGCAAATTCAATCATATTTGTTTACAATTTGGTGTTGTTAACACATGTAGTTCTCTTGTGTAGGATTCTCTTAAAAATTGAACATTTGTTCCTTTTCTCACTCTTGAAATTCTCACCGATGCCTTTAACATGTTTTCTTCACATTAAGCAATTCTGCTGGAACACACCATTCTGACTCGAAGGGGCACCATTAATAGAAGTCATGTATGTAAGAAGGTACACTTCAACTTTATACAAAGACGAAGAGTACTCATGGATGCTCATACCATACTCATTGCCATGCTTCGATCACAAAGCGGTCATCGTGTGAGCGCAATGTATCTTGATCAAGTCATATTCCCTACATGAACATGACATTTTCAGTAGGTCCACATAGGCAGTAACACTCACACCGAAAATGGTAAATTGATTGGCGTCCTCGGTTACATTCTCCACATTCAAAGAGTTACCCCCGGTCATTTGTTTTCTTGCCATTTTTCGGAGCCGACACCATTTGATCACCCATTGATTTGTGGATATATGCATGTCTCTCCCTAAACAATTCTCCATACCTCTTAGTAATCAAATTAAATAAAGATTCAACGGGATGCTTTCTTTCATCTATCAACATAACATTGACTGACTCGACTATATTTGTGGTAATAACATCATATCTATTGCTAGGAAAATGTGCCCTCTCCACTTCTCAAAACAAATATCATGCTCAAGGACAAGGGCTGCAACGGGGCATTTATTCTTGAATTCTAAAAAATGATTATCAAACTCCTCCAATGAAAAAGCTTTTGGCACATTATAGTAATGATAAAGATAATCTCCACAATGATGATTTACACAGATATTTTCACCGAAGTGACTCATACAATATCTGTGGTGAGCATGATTGTAAATGTTCACAATACCGTTGGCGATACTCTTGTGTCTATCAGAGATAAAACACAAACTGGTTTATCAACCTTAATCTCCTTCAACTTCACAGAGAAGAATGTTCAAAATGGATCATTTTCTTTGTCCACGACACAAAAGGCAATCGGATAAACATGATTTTCCATATTTTGTGCAACAACCGTCAACAACACGCCCTCGTATTTACCATGTAAATGAGTGTTATCATTCATAATTACCTTTCTCATGTGGGAATTAACGATCTATGAAGTTTGAGACCATACAAAAACGCGACTGAATGAGATCGTTGTTCAAAATGCAACTCCTGCAATGTGGTGAAACACATTTTTAATGCTTTTGTACCACTAAAATGTATCTCTAATGAGTTATTAAGTATTTATTATGGATGATTTTTCAAATATCTAAAATAGCGAAAAAATCATTTTAAAGTTTAGTTTTTGAAAAAAAATGAAGTAAACATGACTATGGAGCATTAAATGATGATGATTTTATCATGAAAATGGATATTTTGGCCGGAAAACTCGAAAGATTCATCAGTTTCGACAACAGCAAAACGATCTCTACTCTGCTCTTCTTTCCCATTTGTTTCGATTTTTTCTTCTTTTCTTTCTAATATAAATTTTAACAAATGCAAATAGATATATATTATTCCAAACTACATGGAAAACATGGGGATCAGAGTGGAGTTATTAAAACTTAGTGAGGTCTTTTGTATGTGCCAATTAGGACACATGGATGATGTCATTAATAGTGATGTACCACAAATTTTTCAAGACTTTCGTCTTAATGTTCAATTAAGTTTGGAGAGTGACTATTTTTTCAACTCTCCCCAATTACCCATTAGGTGCCGTAGACAAAAACTAGGAAATATAAAACTTTATGGAACCAACAATGCATTGTTATTTATCTGGACTTGACTTCTATAGATCGAAGCGTCAGTAATAACTTTAGCACTCTTTATTAATATATATATATTTATTGCCGCTAAAAGTTATTTTTGTTATAGTGCATTATTTCTCTGTGGATATTTTTAATAGTCTGTGTTCAATTTTGTTATTTAAAATTATAAATTTTAAATAACCTAGGTTATTACTAATGAGATAGTGTGACAAATATTTATAACTTTTTTTTAAAAATTATTACTTAGTTTTTAAAAAATAAATAACATTTAAACTTCATGTCTAATCAAGAATGAAAACATAAATAGAAATGAAGAAAGCATGATTAGATTATGTACAGAACCCGCTCCCCCCTATTACCCCTTCTTTCCATTTCGTCAAGTGCACCCCTAGATATACGGATCTAGCTCCCCTCTATTACCCCTTCCCTCCATTTTGTCAAGGCATCCCTAGATAAGCGACACGTGTATTATTTAAAGTTTAAAGGTCAAGATTATATTATATCAACAAATACCATAACCTAGTTATGTCAACTAATTTAGAAAACTACTCTCTGAATTCGGTAACAATTACAATATATTCCATACAAAATTTAATATTTATAATATCATTAATTTCATATTATATTTTTATATTTAAACATTAAAATTTATGATATTTAAGGTGATAATCAACTAAATAATTTTATGTACTTGTAAACTTTATTCTTGAAATATTATACTTGTTGAGAAACAAAAAAAATAAAAAATTATCAATACTGAAAAAAAAAACTATAAAATAAAAGACACAAAACAAAAATAAAAAATAAAAGACAAAAGATTTTTAGAATTAAACTATATCAAAACTATTCCAAGGAGAAAATGTGGTTATGGTACGTTTGAAGGGAAAAATATACGTTTTCTGAAAACATTCATTTATATTTTTTTTTTGTGAAATAAATGAAAACACTGTTTTAAATACAAATGTTTTTGAAGAGTGTTATTTATCACATTAAATATAAACAGTTCATGTTCAACAATTTTAATATAGACAGAAAAGAACAAAGAATTATCATATTGAAAAAAAAAAATATTAAATAATAGACACGAAACAAAAATAAAAAATAAAAGACAAAAGATTTTTAGAATTAAACTATATCAAAATTATTCCAAGGAGAAAATGTGGTGATTATACGTTTGAATGGAAAAAGTATACATTTTCTTAGAATATTCTTTTTTGTGAAATAAATGAAACATTGTTTTAAATATAAATATTTTTGAAGATTGTTATTTTTCACATTAAATATAAACGATTCATGTTCAACATTTTAATATTTAAATATAAAAATATAAGATGAAATAAATTTTATTAATAATATAAAATTTTGTATGAAATATATTGTAATTTTTATCAAATTTAGAGAGTAGTTTTCTAAAATTAGTTGACTTAAGTCTTAACTACGGTTATAATATTTGTTAATACAGTATAACTTTAGCCTTTAAATTTTAAATAACACACATATCACTTATCTAGGGATGCACTTGACGAAACGGAGGGAAGGGATAATGGAGGGGGCAGATCTATTATATATACCCAGTTAAATCTTCTTAAATTAAATGAGGGTGGGTCCTCTCATTCTTCTAATATAGTATATCTAATGTTGGATCAGTACCTCATCCAGTATTATCTTTTCATAAAAATCTCACAAATATGACATTGCCCAATGACAACATGACTAGAGAAATGTTGGCTGCACAGGCACACATATGGAACCATACATTTAGTTACGTCAACTCCATGTCACTTAAATGTGCTATTCAACTTGGAATTCCAGATATTATCCACTCTCATGGCCGGGCCATGACCCTTTCTGATTTGGTGGATGCTCTCCCCATCAATAATAATGCTAAAACCTTGGATTATATCTTTCGTCTCATGCGTATTCTAATTCATGGTGGCTTATTTAATCAAATAAAGGTTAATGATAAAGAAGAGGGTTATTTACTTACTCCAGCTTCATGTCTCCTTCTTAAAGATGAGCCTTTGAGTCAAGTAGCCTTTGTGCAAATGGAACTAGATCCATATTTCATAGATCCATGGCACTCACTTAGCAAATGGATTAGGAGTGATAATGACGACTCCAGTACTCCATTTGCAATTGCTCATGGCAAATCCCTATTTGAATATGATGAGAGATAACCAAATATTAACCGTCAGTTTAATGAAATTATGGCTAGTGATTCCCGATTGCTTATAAGTGTGGTGATTAAAAATTGTAGAAGTGTTTTTGAAGGATTAAAATCATTTGTGGATGTTGGAGGTGGCATAGGAATCGTGGCTAAAGTTATTGCGGATGCATTTCTTGAAATGAATTGCATCGTCTTTGATCTTCCACATGTAATTGAAGGTTGTGAAGGGAGTAAGAACATAAGCTATGTGGGAGGAGATATGTTTAAGTTCATTCCCTATGCTGATGCGATTTTACTAAAGGTAATTTTGTAATACAAAGATTTATTTTCACTATATAAATAAAAGTACTTGTGTTAAAGTTTTTTTTGTTTGATAACTTATGATCAATAAGCAGTGGATATTACATGATTGGAGTGACGAAAAATGCATCAAAATATTGAAGAAATGCAAAGATGCAATTTCAAGCAAGGAGAAGGGTGGGAAGGTGATCATCATTGACATGGTATTGATGGATCGTAACCCAGAGAAAGGAGATGACAAGTCATATGAAACTCAACTTTTCTTTGACATGCTCATGATGGTATATGTTTCTGGGAAGGAAAGAAATCAACAAGATTGGGCAAAACTCATCTACGGTGCTGGTTTTAGTGACTACAACATTATACCTATATTGGGATTAAGATCTATTATTGAGGTGTTCCCTTAATGTACGGAATTGGCCTAACTTCAAGCAAGCATCCACACCACTAATAAAATAGTTTTGTGTGTTAATGGGATTAAGATCTATTATTGAGGTGTTCACTTAATGTACAAAATTGGCCTAAATTCCAGCAAGTGTCCACACCTCTAATAAAGTATTTTCGTGTGTTATTGAGATTAAGATATATTATTTAAGTATTTTCTTAATGTACGGAATTGGCCTAAATCCCAGCACGCATCCATATCACTAATAAAATACTTTTGTGTGTTATTGGGATTAAGATCTATTATTGTGGTATTCCCTTAAAATGTATAAAATTGACCTAAATTCTGGCAAGTGTCCATGCCATTAATAAAATACTTTTATGTATTATTGGGATTAAGATCTATTATTGCGATGTTCCGTTATAGTATGAAATTGTACTAAATTCTAGCAAGCGTCCACACCACTAATTAATAAAATACTTTCGTGTGTCATTGAGATTAAGATCTATTATTGAGGTGTTCCCTTAATGTACGAAATTGGCCTAAATTTCAGCAAGCGTCCACATCACTAATAAAATACTTTCACTTGTTATTGGGCTTAAGATCTATTATTGCAGTGTTCCCTTAATGTATGGAATTGGCTTAATTTCAACAAGCGTCAGCACCACTTATAAAAATAGTTTCGTGTGTTATTGGTATTAAGATCTATTATGGAGGTGTTCCCTTAATGTACGGAATTGGCCTAAATTCCAGTAAGCGTCCACAAATTTATAAAATACTTTCATGTGTTATTGAGATTAAGATTTATTATTGAGGTATTCCCTTAGTATACAAAATTGACCTAAATTCTAATAAGTGTTCATGTCACCAATAAAATACTCACATGTTATTGAGATTAAGATCTATTATAGTGGTGTTTCCTCAATATACAAAATTGGCCTAAATTTCAACAAGCGTCCACACTACTAATAAAGTACTTTTATGCGTTATATTGAAAAAGTGTCATTCCTCGTTTCCATCATAAATTAAATGAACCTCTTTAATTTGGGTTTTATTTTTTGTCCTTCTTTCGTTGTTGAGAGTACTTCTTTGAGATAAGTAATTTATTATGATAATATTTCATATATTGTCTAGACATATTGAAAAATATCCATAATTTCACTGGAAAGTACTCCTACTAGTACATATAAAGTGTACAACACATGACTAATTAAAAATAATATTTAAGGACATCAATTAAATGTGAGTTCGGAGCCTAAAGGGTATAAAATATTAACAAAAATTTCAAAACGGTATATTAAATTTTTGTTTTGGTTAATATAAAATATTATATACCGTTTTAAAATTTTTGTTAATATTTTATGCCCTTTAGTCTCCTCCGGACTCAAGTAGATGTTACTATCTACTATTACTTTTTTATCATTGCCAAAATATTTTCTCGGAAATATAACTAGCATTTGATCAAATATTTTTAAATTATTTTGGTAAATATTATTCGGGTGAAATTTCACTATATGTTTGACTATAATATTGGGGAAACATATTTTATTTTTTTAAGAAATATAATTTATACCCATAAGTATGAAAACCTATCAAAACTAATCATATATTTGTATTAACATAGCAAGATAGAAAAATCGACGCAACAAGATTCATGACTTCCGCAATAAGTCTATCAGATCTTTATTTTAAAAAATTACAACGTACATGACATTGGAGTAATGTGGTAGTTTAGAGTGAGCACAACAAAATATTTCCATACATCGTGAAGTAGGCAAAGCATCTAACTTTATTAATTTGAGTCGATTATTCGTCATTTTCATCAAAAACCAGATTATCGCTTTGATATTCACCGAACTTCCATCATTGATTTGATGTTCACATAAAAAAAATTATGTAATAGAACGCAAACAACTACTATAGAGGATATTTTTGTAAAAGATAAAAGTTTGATGTAGAATTTAAAATTTTAAAAGCTCTCAAATAATGAGATTTGGCCAAAATATTGATTTTTTCTAGTATTTGGAAATATGGCAAAAATCTTTCCGAAATAATGATAAATTATATGGACTAACACAATTTGACAATTTCTTCTCCAAATTTTACTTGAAAAATGTATGGTCAAACGGCTTCATAAAATAGTTAAGAACCTATGAAAAACGAACGGTAAAAATGAGAAAAGCACCACCAATTTTCTTGTGCTAAGAGTAATCTATTTATGTTGGACTATGAAAAAAGTCTCAACCATTCATTTAATATTTATATAATAATTAAAATTTTAATACGTTATGGGAAAAAAGGTTGAGTAAAAAGAATTATCAAAAAAATATTATATTATATTTTAAATGAACAAAAAAAGTAAAGTATCTATGAGGAAGTAATATGCTATAACCATTAGGTGCAGTTAGTATTGACAACTTAAGCCCACTTTTTACTAGCACGCTCAAATATCTTATTAAATATAGATTGAAAGAGTGATTTAAATATGAATAATATTTGGGCTTATATAAATATTTATCCATTAAAATATGGGTATTTTATAGGTAAATTACGGGTCATATATGAGTATTGCAAGTTTTCTCCATATTTTGAGAACATCGTCCCCCTCCCCCTATCTGCTCCCCTCCCCAACACCGAATTTTTTATTTTAACTTTTTTTTTTACTTTTATAATACAATAAAACTACATGAAGCATTTTCAACATATTTCAACTAAAAAATGAGTAAAATATTTTCTCCATATTGAATTCTTAAGGAAAGTACTAATTAATAATGAAAATAAAGGTAAACTAGTATTTTACCCAACTAATTTAATACCCAATCAATTTATACTCATATCAAATATAAACAAATTAAATAATTATCCATTTTATGCTTGTTCATTTTCAACCCGCCCACATTTGATCCAAGCTGCCCATTTGCCACCAGGTGCAATAAACACAAAATTGGCAAAGACCAAATAATGGAGCAACAAAAAAGTCAAAACTTCGTGGGACCAACAAGAGAATGCATTGCCAACAACTAAAAATCAATTGCTGAAATTGAAAAGCCCGATTGAACAAGACAAGTTGTAATTGGCTTCGATACCCACGATTTCTAATTATTTGTTCATGTTTCTTTTTTAAGTTGCCTTGAATTACTTCTTTAATTTGATATAATAGCAAAGGATAACATTTTCTTTTACCTATTATATTTTCAATTAATTATTTTGAAAGATGTAACTTTTTTCTTTGAAAATTTAATACTTTAATTCATTCACTTCATAATTGATAGGAGTAAAATGATACTCACTATGTTAATCATTATTTTATTAATAACTGCATCATTATTTTAGCAAAGTGATTTCTTTTTTATCTCTTGACAATATTTTTTAATAGTCCGCTGAAGCGTGAAAAAAGTTAAATTTCTTTTTTTAAAATATAATATTTTACCATTCGTGAAATAATTTATAGCCTAACAAATATTTATAACTTATTTAAATCCCTAATTTATTTATTTTTTTATTTAAACTTGGTGTGTAATCAAGAATTACACCATATATAGAAATGAAGAAAACTAAATTAGATTATATACACCCATTAAAATCTTCTTAAATTTAATGAGGGTGGTCCTCTCTTTCTTGTTTTATATATATATATATATATATATATATATATATATATATATATATATATATGCCATGATCTTGTTATAAAATCTTACAACTATGGCATTGCCTAATCACAACATGACTAGAGAAATGTTGGCTGCTCAGGCACACTATTCAACTTGGAATTCCAAATATCATCAACTCTAATGCTGTCCCCATCAACAATAATGCTAAAACTCTGGATTATATTACATGTGTCATGTGTATTCTAGTTCATGCCGGTTTCTTTAATCAAACCTAGGCTAATGATAAAGAAGAAGAGAGTTATTTACTTACTCCACCTTCACGTCTTCTTCTTAAAAATGAACGATTGAGTCAAATCCCCTTTGTGCAAATGCAACTAGATCCTAATGTCATGTATCCATCACACTTACTTAGCAAATGGATCAAGAATGCTGATGATGGCCGGATTACACCATTTGCAATTGCTCATGGGAAGGACCCAAAACATAACCGTCAATTTAATGAAGCCATGGCTAGTGATTCCCAATTGGTTATAAGTGTGGTGATTGAAAATTGTAAGGGAGTTTTTGAAGGATTAAAATTATTGTCGAGGCACTTCTCGAAATAAATTGCACTGTCTTTGATTTTCCACTTGTCATTGAAGGATATAGAGGGATCAAGAACCTGAGCTATGTGGGAGGAGACATGTTTAAGTCTATTCCTTGTGCCAATGTGATTTTACTTAAGGTAACTTTGTCATACAAATATTACTCCATTTTATATATTATTACTGCAACTTTCTTCTCTATATCAAAATAGAGTTATTTATGTTAATGGTTTATGCTTGATGATAAATGATCAATAAGTAGTGGATATTACATGATTGGAGTGACGAAGAATGCATCAAAATATTGAAGAAATGCAAAGACGCAATTCAAAGCAAGGAGAAGGGAGGGAAGGTGATCATCATTGACATGGTATTGATGGATCGTAACCTAGAGAAAGGAGATGACAAGATGGATAATTAACCTAGTGCTGGTTTTAGTTACTACAACATTATTCCTATTCTGGGATTGAGATCTATTGTTGAGGTTTTCCCTTAATCTATGGAATAGGATATTAATAAGATACTTTCTTGTGTTACATAGGAAAAGTGGCATTCCTCATTGTTATTCAACCTGTATTATAAGATTAGTCTAAAACGACAGAAACAAAATAAGATGAAACAGAAAGTAAATATAATTTAAGAAGTAATCCGAGTCCACAAAAACTATTGTGTGTCCTTAAGAAATTCAATCCTCTCACTGTACCCGAGGTTATGGATTAAATTCTTCCAAGATAAAATGGATTAATCCTTTAGAGAAATAGCGGTACCTCAAATTTCTTTAACTTCAGCGAACTTCAGAACAGGAACAAGTCACACAGACTTAGTCAATCAACATTTGATTTATTTGAGAAATTTTTTTTATGCAAAGTAGGAAAATTCAGTGTTTGAAAAAGCAAAAATTAACTTCCTTTTATAGCCATTTTAAGCAAGAGACGTGTATGTTCAAACCCGTTTATCCAGAAAGTTGTGTCTTTTGAAAAAATAACAACTTTTCAGAAAAATGTTTCTGTTAGGAAAATAACGGCTTTTCGAAAAGAGTAACAACTTTTTAGAATGTTACCGTTACCCGCAAATTTATAAGAGATAATATTCTGAAGCCGAAGCCGAGCGACGACGACGACGGCGCGAGGGTGCATCTTCTTCTTAGCTCTTTAAGAAGTAATGGAAGTGTTTCCTTATATAAGGACAACAATTTCCCTTTCTTTTGCCGATATGAGAGAAATGACTTTTCATTTCACATTGCAAATGACTTTTCATTTTCCCTCCAAAATAATTCCGTTACTTTTCATATTCTCTCTTTTCTTTTTCCATTCACACTTGTTAAATCCAACACTCATTTCCTTCCTAAATAAATGTACTTTGTTATGTTTTATTTTCGATCCTTACTTCTTTGGTGATTGCAACTACTTCTTTGATATAAGTAAATTATTATGATAATAAGTCATATATTGTCTAGATAAACAGAAAAATATCCATAATTTCACTCGAAAATACTCTTTCCTGTACATATTAAGTGTCAACACATGATTAATTAAGAAAAGTATTAATTAGATGCTACAATATATCCACTATTGCCCTTTTGATCTTTATAATTAAATTAATTTAAGTACCAACAATTTTCTTGTGCTATGAACAATCATTTTATTTTAGACTATGAAAAAAGTCTCAATCATTCACATAATATGACTAGATAGAGTATGAGTGTATTTTTTGTTATCTCTAATTTTAAAAATCATACATAAATCGATAACACTTGTCATAGATTATTTTAATGGTCCTGCGTGATTTTTTTAGCTTTTAATGTTTTACCCTAACAACTAACTACTTCATGATCTAATATTAAATATTAATTAATAGGGGAAATGTTGTAAAGTTTTCTCTTCATTGTGGTTGTCGACTTGGTGGCTACTTTAAAAATAATTGGGAGATCTGGTTATGTTATCCTTTAAAAGATTTTCATTCAAAGTGTATTCATTAGTTTTTTCTTTTCATCTATGGTGAGTTAATTCTTCACTTTTTCCCTTCATAAAATGTAGAATTTGGTCTAATCTTTCTTCGTTCAAAGTACCGCACAATTTTGAGGAATTCTTTATTATCTCTCTGTTTTCCTCTTCAATTTATTTACATTTTAATTTCTTAATTTTTCATCTGTTATGTGTTTTTCTTTAGAGCTTTAATTTTTTTTTTCCAATTTCTACAATTGCTTTAGATTTAGTTCAATGACTGATAAAAGTTTCAACTTTGTACCTAGAGTACTTGAATGTTGAAGTTATATCACTGTCCAACAACAATGTGATTTTTCCATTTTCCCTAGAATTTTCCAGTCAATGCGTATATGTTCCTCGCTATTTCAATCTCATTCACTATTGTGTATTTTGTGTTCATGCTATTGTTATTCTTTCTTGACAAAGTATAACAAATTTTTATGCCGAAAGTTATTTGATTTAAGATATCCTTCTTTCGAAGATGCTATGAAATGTGTATTACCTGTTTGATAAAATGTATGAATGACATATTTAATTTAGTTTTGAAATGCCTATTGCTTATTTGCTCGCATTGGCGATTACTTTTGAAATTCCTCGCTTGAAAATGCCTATTAAAGCTTATAACTTGGCTTTACTGTTATAGGTTGTTGATTCTATTATTTTGCCATTAAGGAAACATATAGCAATTCCTTATAGAGGAGAAAAGACAAGATTTGACAAAAAAAAAATTATAAAGAGTTCCAACTAACAGGCCTCTTGAAAATAAGCAGTGACTCGAGATTCTCAATCGCTCTTTTTAATGAAAAGAAATAGCATGGAAAGGGAGCGAGGACAAACCGAGCTGAATTGAGAGGAGGGAGATCAGAACCCAAAATAATATAGCGACATTAATTCAATTTTAAGTTTTTCTAAAGAGGAGATGGTGCTAAACTTAGGTCCATTGATGGTTCTTAAAGGGTACTTGACCTAGAAAATACAACATGTTTGTTAGTGTTATCTATGTTTAAGAATCGGTGGTAATATCTGTTGACACACAATTTCAATCCTTCTCGGTATAAAATAGTTCTCGAGCTTCTTAAATTTTTGAAATAATTTAAAATAATTAGTTTTATAAATTTTGCGAAAAATATAAATTTTGCATTATTCAAAAAGACATAGCGTAAGAAACATGCTGAGAGGTTTGCACTTGAACCATAAAATAAGTAAATTTGTTTCGACTAGAATTTTATTCAAAGCGGAGATACCAACATAAACATGGCAAGATACGCTAGGCAGAGATAACCATAGGGAGATCAAATCACCACGAAATCATCACAGGAAATGCCACTATGGCAAGCGACTTATCTAAATGAAACTAAGCTAAAATCAAAATAGAAAAAAATGGTAACAGAACTTAGACTAACTTGTTGTCATCCCCATTATTGGATCGAATCTGAGCAAATAAACTTTAGGACATGATAAACTAACATGATAATTTTGGAGACTGAAAATGAAGACTAGACCTTGATAACGACTCTATAAAACAACCAAATGGATAGTTGAAACGGGCAGCGAAAATGAGACGCATGAACTCAAAAACAAGAGCAAATGTACACGCGAACTCGGAAAATTGAAGCATTAATTTTATTCTTTCACCATGGTGAAGGAAAGAAGGACATAGTGAATTCTAAGCAGTAAAATGAACCAGATGACATGCCAGAAATAAACTCAAGGAGAAAAACGAGCATACAGGGAATTTCAAGTGCAAAATAGAGGCCAACAAATATTTAAATCTTTAACTCGGTATTATGCTCTGAAATGACTAAGAATATACACATCATCACTCATTTAGTAGCAACCAACAGCCAGCAATCACACATAGAAAAAGAGATGAAATACTATTGCGAAAGATAACATATTACCTTTCTAACTGCAGCGACTCCAGGACAGCACGAGTTTGGAGATGGGGACAACTACCACCACGCAAGCACAAACACAAATCGAAACTCATACAACAGACCAGTGATGGGTGAAAAAAAAAAACTCGACCCTAAGCGAGCTGACTTTCTTCCAAAATTTCTTCGACTTAAGAAAAAAAAATTCCTCTCAAATTCCCTCTTTAAAAAAAAATCCCCTGTTTCAATGTAAAGCAAATTCAAAGAACAGAAAAAAAATTCCCGAAAAAATCCCCCTCTCTCCACAGCGAAACAATTTTTTTTTTTTTACGAAAAATATAATTTTGTATAAGTCTCCAACCTTTTTAGAGTCACCACTTAATTTTTAAGAAAAATGTTGTTTTCAAAAGACTTAACACAAGAAACCATTTTGAAAACATTTAAAAGGGTTCGGGGGTTCCTATTAACGTCTTAGGAAGGTTTTGAAAAGCACCTAAGACGTCCGCTAACATACGGTTATCCAACAACCAACTATTTAACTTAACTTAGTTAAAAATTGTTTGAAAGTGAGCTTCTTAATTTTTATCTAAGCGAAACTTATAAATTTGAAATATTATTAATTTCAAGACTTGGTTCAGTTGTCAGTTAATAAAACAGTATGGCCTTCGATGAGGACTTAGAGTTTTTTCTAACTTTAAGCTAACTAAAAATAAACGCAAACACATAGATGATAAGGTAAGAGGAAGAGAGAGAGAGATTTGGGTCCAAAACCGGGTTCTGTTCGTCTTGATCGGAATTTTGGACCCACCTGTTTTGGGCTTTTTGAACCATTTTTTGTTTTGGGCTCTTGGCCCACTTCTCCTGTACCTGCCTAAATTCTAAAAATACAATAAGTAAATAATTAAGTGGGTTTAGGCCCAACAACAACAAAATACAAATTTTAAGAAAAAAATAAGTTTGGGTCCTAATAACCCAGTTTTTCAACTCTTGAATTGACTCCATATTCTTCAATTTTGAGGGCTTGTACATCAATTTTCGGGTGGGAGACTCGAAAAGAAGAGTTGAGCCTTTGTACAAGAAGTGGGTTTGGCATAAAGAGAAAAGCGAGAATTGGACCATGAGCCCGTCCGTGTTTCAAACAGTCCTGGTAGTGTGAAAAAGTAGTCTTAATTTTAAAATTTGCATGACCAAATTGAGGCTTGAATCATGCCTAATATTTTGTTGCTTGCTTCTTCTAAAATCTAGAATGCTTTCAAATAAAAGTCTTTATTTTCTTTTAAAAAGTTCTTGTTATTTTATATATCTATTTATTTTTATTTACCTTTTTCACTTTTCGACAATCATATTAATAAAAATCCTCGTTCAAAGGTTATGACATGTAATCAATCCACCGAGAAAGGTGAAAACAATGAACAAGATCACGAAAAATATGATGAAAGCATGATACCTGAAAATCTACCACATGAGATTGAGCAAGTTTAAAGTCAAAAGAAGCCCAATAGGGATGAAACAGAGGTTTTTAACTTAGGAGATGAGGAAACATTGAAGGAAACACGAGTCAACATACATATGGAGGTTAACAGAAACAAGAGTTAATAGAGTTGTTTAAGCAGTATGTTGACGTATTTGCTTTGTCTTATGACGACATACCAGGATTAAGAACTCATATTATCTCGTACAAATTACCAATTGACCCTATTTGTCCACCCGTTAAGCAGAAGACAAGAAAGTTAAAGCCCGATATGAGTTTAAGGATCAAAGAAGAGGTAACTAAGAGAATTGCAGCAAACATTGTGAGGGTTTCAAATTACTGTCACGACCCGAATCAGGGACGCGACTGGCACCCACATTTACCCTCCTATGTGAGCGAACCAACCCATCTAAACCTTAACATTTCAAGATATATCAACAGAAAATAATGCGGAAGACTTAAACTCATTAATAAAAACAATTCAATACTATTATTATTATCCCCAAAATCTGGAAGTCATCATCACAAGAACATCTATCTCAAGTTACTTAACTAGGAATGTCTAAGAACAAAATAACTAAAAAGCTAGTCCATGCCGGAAGTTCAAGGCATCAAGACTTGAAGAAGAAGACCCAGTCCAAGCTAGACGCATTAGCTCACCCTGAATTTTCCGATGAAGTGAAGACTGGCTAGATCTGCTGTTGAGTTGAAGTTGACGGAACGTTTGCTGCATTACATAAATAACAAAGAGGAAAACATGAAAGTAGGGGGTCAGTACAACCACACGTACTGAGTAGATATCATCGGCCAACTCAAAATAGGGAACAGTATATATCAATAATAATGTAAATCAACTACAATACTCAACATGTAGCAATAACAACATGAATTCATCAATAACTACAACCGAGTTCACACATGAGGACTCAAGCCTCAATACCATACTCTTTTGGGAATTAAGTTCATTAGATTGAGTATATTCATTATCTTTCAAGATTCATTATCTTTCTTCCTCTTGTGTCGGTACGTGACACTCCGATCCTCTATTTCTATCCTGGTGCCGGAACGTGGCAATCCGATCCTCATTCTATCCTGGTACCGGAACGTGGCACCCGATCCATTTATCTATCCTGGTGTCGGAACGTGACACTCCGATCCTCATATTCTATCCTGGTACCGGAACGTGGCACCCGATCCATATTCTATCCTGGTGTCGGAACGTGACACTCCGATCCTCATATTCATTCTATCCTGGTACCGGAACGTGGCACCCGATCCATATTCTATCCTGGTGTCGGAACGTGACACTCCGATCCTCATATTCATTCTATCCTGGTACCGGAACGTGGCACCCGATCCCCTAATTCATCAAGCCTTCTTTTACACTAAGGCATCATCATTCTCATTATATAATTTATCAAGCCTTCTTTCATACTAAGGCATCATCATTCTCATTATATAATTTATCAAGTGAATTAGGGTTCTTTCAAGATTTGGGATTCAATAGCTTCATCATGCTTTGTTAATTCATCACAATTTTATAATCATAATCATGCAAGCATACAACTTAAGCACATAGCAGGGTTTACAATACTATCAACACATAATATTCACTATTAAGAGTTCACTACGAATATCGTAACATAAACCATAACCTACCTTCACCGAAGAATTGAATCAACAAGCTATCTTCTTCGTTTCTCTCTCTCTACTCGTTCGTTTCTCCTCTCTTTCTGTTCTTTTCTTTTGTTTTGTTTTATTCAAACCCTCTTTCTTTTACCCTAATTATTATATAATTAAGTTTTGAAAGATGGCACTAATAATCCACTAATTAACTTAAGGTTACCTCTTTTAACCCCCAAGTAATTAGACTTATTAACATTAACCCTCTAACTTTATAATTAAAGCAGGAATAGTCAAAAACGTCCCTTAAAACGTGTACAGAAATCCGACCCGAACTGGGATTGCGTAGCCCGTGACGGGCCGTCGCGCCTGCGACGGTCCGTCCTGCTGTCCTTCACAAGGTCCAGAGACTTGTTTTTAAGTGGATGGCCTGTGACGGGCCGTCGAGCCTGCGACGGTCCGTCCTGCCATTCCGTCATGACGTTCAGAGAGTCGATTTTCAGTACCCAATTTCAGATTTTCTAAGTGTTTTGAAATGACACCCTCCACGACGGTCCGTCGTGCCCTTGACGGTCCGTCGTGGCCTCCGTCACATCTGCCAGTTTTTCCAGAATAAAATCTGTTGCTCAAAACGACTAAACAGGTCGTTACAATAGATACCAATTTACCCATCGTTCGTCCCCGAACGATCACAAGAAGGAAAACAAGTGTGAAAAGGAATACCTGAATCCGTAAACAGATGTGGGTATCTTTCCCGCATATCTGCCTCCTTCTCCCAAGTGGCTTCTTCAACCGGTCGATTCTTCCATTGCACCTTGATGGATGCAATCTCTCTTGACCTCAACTTGCGAACTTCCCTATCTAAAATAGCAACAGGTTCCTCCTCATAAGACAAATTCTCATCCAACAACACTGAGTCCCAACGGATAATGTAGTTTCCATCTCCATGGTATCTTTTCAACATGGACACATGAAATACCGGATGCACTCCGGACAGCCCTGGGGGCAAGGCTAATTCATAAGCCACCTCCCCTACTCGCTTTAGTACCTCAAATGGTCCAATATACCTTGGACTTAGCTTACCTCTTTTGCCAAACCGCATCACCCCTTTCATGGGTGAAACCTTCAACAAGACTTGTTCACCTTCCATGAACTCCAAGTCTCTAACCTTCCGGTCTGCATACTCCTTTTGTCTACTTTGCGCCGCTAGAAGCTTTTCTTGAATGCTCTTCACCTTTTCTAACGAATCCCTCAAGAGATCGGTACCCCAAGGTCTAACCTCGAATGCATCAAACCAACCAATGGGAGATCTACACCTCCTCCCATACAATGCTTCAAATGGAGCCATATCAATACTGGAGTGATAGCTATTATTGTACGAAAACTCTGCCAAAGGTAAGAAGCTATCCCAATGGCCACCAAACTCTATCACACATGCACGAAGCATATCCTCCAACACTTGAATCGTTCGCTCAGACTGACCATCGGTCTGAGGATGGAACGCGGTACTAAGGTCCAACCTAGTACCCAATTCTGCATGCAATGTTTTCCAAAACTTAGAAGTAAACTGCGTACCTCTATCTGATATGATGGATAGTGGAACTCCATGCAATCGAACAACTTCTGAGATGTAAAGTTTGGCTAACTTCTCTGCATTGTAAGTCACCTTAACCGGAATGAAATGAGCAGACTTAGTTAATCTGTCAACAATCACCCAAATGGAGTCGAACTTGCCCAATGTCTTTGGAAGACCAACCACGAAGTCCATTGCAATTCTCTCCCATTTCCATTCCGGAATGGGCATTCTCTGAAGTGTTCCTCCGGGCCTCTGGTGTTCATACTTTACTTGTTGACAATTTGGACATTTGGCAATAAAATCCACAATATCACGCTTCATTCTTCTCCACCAAAAGTGTTGCTTTAGGTCACGGTACATCTTGGTTGCACCCGGATGTATCGAATACCTTGAACTATGAGCCTCTGTCAGAATAGTGTTGATCAAATCATCGACGCGAGGTACACATACCCTTCCCTTAATCCTCAAAACACCTTCCTCATCGATTTTCGCTTCTTTAGCCTCTCCTTGCAACACTTTATCTCGGATCCGGATTAATTTTTCATCATTAAACTGCTTTCCCTTAATCTTGTCAAGGAAAGAAGATCTTGCCTCCACACAAGCTAAAAATCCTCCCTTCTCATTTACTTCTAATCTCATAAGGTCGTTAGCCAGAATCTGAACTTCTCTAGCCAATGGGCGCCTAGAAGCTTGCAAGTGAGCTAGACTTCCCATGCTTCCCGCCTTTCTACTTAAAGCATCCGCTACAACATTCGCCTTCCCCGGATGATACAAAATAGTGATGTCGTAGTCCTTCAGTAGTTCCATCCATCTCCTCTGTCTCAAATTCAAATCTCTCTGAGTGAAGACATACTGTAGACTACGATGATCCGTATAGACCTCACACTTAACCCCATATAAATAGTGTCTCCATTGCTTTAATGCAAACACCACCGCAGCCAACTCTAAATCGTGGGTCGGATAATTACGTTCATGCACCTTTAATTGTCTTGAAGCATAAGCAATCACGTTCTTCTCTTGCATTAGCACTGCACCCAAACCCGAATAAGATGCATCACAATACACAATGAAATTCTTACCTTCCACTGGCAAGGTGAGAATTGGTGCAGTAGTCAACAGAGTCTTGAGCTTCTGAAAGCTTTCCTCACACTCATCCGACCATACAAATGGAACATTTTGCTTAGTCAAGTTCGTCAGTTGGGAAGCAATAGAAGAGAATCCCTTGACAAATCGGCGGTAGTAGCTAGCTAACCCAACAAAGCTCCTTATTTCTGACACATTAGTAGGTCTTACCCAATTATTCACTACTTCGATCTTAGAAGGATCTACCATCACCCCATCCTTCGAAACCACATTCCCCAAGAAGGACACTGCATCTAGCCAAAACTCACACTTAGAGAACTTGGCGTAAAGCTTTTTCTCCCTCAACATTTCCAACACAACCCTCAAATGCTCCTCATGTTCCTTCTTACTTTTAGAATATACCAGTATATCATCTATAAATACGATCACAAAGAGGTCCAAATACGGCTTAAATATCCCGTTCATCAAGCTCATGAACGCAGCAGGGGCGTTCGTAAGACCAAAAGACATCACCACAAATTCGTAATGTCCATACCTCATTCGAAAAGCAGTCTTTGGCACATCCGTTGCCCGTATTTTCAATTGATGATAACCGGATCTCAAGTCAATCTTAGAGAAGACACAAGCACCTTGTAATTGATCGAATAAGTCATCAATGCGAGGAAGAGGATACTTGTTCTTAATAGTTACCTTGTTCAACTGTCGGTAGTCTATGCACATCCGAAAACTCCCATCCTTCTTCTTCACAAACAAAACCGGAGCACCCCAAGGAGATGCACTTGGTCTAATGAAGCCCTTGCTCAACAACTCTTGAAGTTGAGCCTTTAACACTCTTAACTCCGCGGGAGCCATTCTATACGGGGGTATAGAAATGGGGCGTGTGCCCGGTTCAAGATCGATACAGAAGTCAATATCCCTATCTGGTGGCATACCAGGAAGAACACCTCCAAAAACTCGCGGACTACCGAAACCGACTCAATCGAAGGTACTTGGGTAGTGTCATCCTTGAGATGGGTCAAGAAAGCTAAACACCCTTTACTAACCATTTTCTTAGCACGAAGAAATGAGATGATACGCACCGGATTGGAAGTGTAGTCACCCTCCCACACTAACGGATCTGTCCCAGGCTTGGCCAATGTCACAGTTTTAGCATTACAATCCAAGCTCGCAAAATTTGGAGAAAGCCAAGTCATACCCAGAATTACATCAAAGTCGCCCATTTCTAAAATAACCAAATCTACATAAGTGTTGCTCCCCACAAAGTTCACCAAACAAGACCTATGTACCTTTTCAACTACCACAGACTCACCCACCGGTGTAGAAACACGAATAGGCATGTCAAGTAATTCACAATGCAATTTTAGACCATTAGCAAATGATGAAGATACATATGAAAACGTGGAGCCAGGGTCAAATAATACAGATGCCATGCAATCACAAACCAAAAGATTACCTGTGATAACAGCATCAGACGCCTCCGCTTCAGATCTCCCAGGGAAAGCGTAACAATGGGCCCTATCGTTTGTCTGTCCATTGCCCCTACCATGTTGCGTAGTAGTGGCTCCATTTTGCCCATCACCTCTGCCGTTGTGATGACCACCATTACCTCGACCACCACGTCCTCCAGAAAAGCGGCCTCTACCATGACCACCTCTACCTCTAGCTAGTGGGGTTCTGTAACTCTGGTTTGGACAATACCTCTTGATGTGTCCAACCTCCCCACATCCATAACACTCTCGGGGTCCATGCATAGGTCTCTCGGAGTAGTGTTGACCGTTCTGAGGTGGACCCCCAACTACAGTCTGTAGTGAAGACTGAATTGGTCGACTTGAGTAACCTCCGGAGCTCTGTCCTCTAGAGTGAGAACCATTAAACTCGCCTCCCCTTCGAAACCTTTTCGATGTCGATGTCGTGGTGAAGTCGTCTGGCTTCACTCCTTCCACCTCTATCACAAAGTCTACCACCTCTTGGAAGGATGTTGCCGTAGCCGCTACCTGTAAGGCTGAAATCCGCAACTCTGACCTCAACCCCTTCACAAACGGCGAATCCGTTCTTGTGGACTGAAACAAAGTTGGGTGGCGTATCTGGATAGTGCGCGAAATTTAGCCTCATACGCGTTAACTGTCATCCTCCCTTGCTCTAGACTCAAGAACTCGTCCCTTTTTCTATCTCTCAAAGTCCTTGGGATATACTTCTCCATAAACAGGGTAGAGAATGATTCCCAAGTCATAGGTGGTGCCTCTGTTGGTTGACACTCAACATGTGACCGCCACCACGTTTTGGCGTTCCCTTGAAACTGATAGCTCACGAACTCAACGCCAAACCGTTCTACTATACCCATCTTGTGTAGTAGCTCATGACAATCAACCAGAAAATCGTAGGCATCCTCTGATTCTGCGCCCTTAAAGATTGGAGGTTTCAATTTCAAGAACTTACTGAAAAGTTCATGCTGATCATTTGTCATAATAGGCCCAGTAGTCAGACGTGGAAATGTGCCTATTCCCAATGATGCATCCATGCGGGGAGCCATAGTAGCCGCATGTCGTACCTCTGAAACCGGAGGTGTTGGTGCAGAAACCACTGGAGGTGCCTGACCCTGATCGGATAACCCACTAAGATAAGCAAGTACTTGGTTGATCATCTCTGGGGTAGGTTGGGGTGGCATTTCCTCATTCTGCCCTTGTTCATTCTCCCCTTCCTCCCCCTCTCTTATCGCCTCCTCGGTCGGTGGAGGAGTCACCGCCCTAGTATCAGATGGGCTAGGTGCTTGTCCTCTTCCTCTAGAGGACGTCCTCCCACGACCTCTCCCACGGCCTCTTGCCGTTTCTCTTCCTCGAGCTACAGCCCCAGTGGCTGGCTCAGTCGTTTCTTGTCTTTCCGTTGTTGCTGCTGGTGCGGTCGTTGCTCTAGTTCTAACCATCTGCGAAATAGAGTGAAGATGGTCAGATACCAATTCGTATCGCCCAGATACCAATTGGACTCAAGTAGTAGCACGAAAGAAGAATGAAAGAGTGAAATTTTCCTAAAGTCTTATAGCCTCTCAAGGAAAAGTAAAGGCGTCCCCCTACCGTTCCTTAAGACTCTACTAGACCTGTTCTTGTGTGATGAGACCAATGAACCTAATGCTCTGATACCAAGTTTGTCACGACCCAAATCAGGGACGCGACTGGCACCCACATTTACCCTCCTATGTGAGCGAACCAACCCATCTAAACCTTAACATTTCAAGATATATCAACAGAAAATAATGCGGAAGACTTAAACTCATTAATAAAAACAATTCAATACTATTATTATTATCCCCAAAATCTGGAAGTCATCATCACAAGAACATCTATCTCAAATTACTTAACTAGGAATGTCTAAGAACAAAATAACTAAAAAGCTAGTCCATGCCGGAAGTTCAAGGCATCAAGACTTGAAGAAGAAGACCCAGTCCAAGCTAGACGCATTAGCTCACCCTGAATTTTCCGATGAAGTGAAGACTGGCTAGATCTGCTGTTGAGTTGAAGTTGATGGAACGTTTGCTGCATTACATAAATAACAAAGAGGAAAACATGAAAGTAGGGGGTCAGTACAACCACACGTACTGAGTAGATATCATCGGCCAACTCAAAATAGGGAACAGTATATATCAATAATAATGTAAATCAACTACAATACTCAACATGTAGCAATAACAACATGAATTCATCAATAACTACAACCGAGTTCACACATGAGGACTCAAGCCTCAATACCATACTCTTTTGGGAATTAAGTTCATTAGATTGAGTATATTCATTATCTTTCAAGATTCATTATCTTTCTTCCTCTTGTGTCGGTACGTGACACTCCGATCCTCTATTTCTATCCTGGTGCCGGAACGTGGCACTCCGATCCTCATTCTATCCTGGTACCGGAACGTGGCACCCGATCCATTTATCTATCCTGGTGTCGGAACGTGACACTCCGATCCTCATATTTTATCCTGGTACCGGAACGTGGCACCCGATCCATATTCTATCCTGGTGTCGGAACGTGACACTCCGATCCTCATATTCATTCTATCCTGGTACCGAAACGTGGCACCCGATCCATATTCTATCCTGGTGTCGGAACGTGACACTCCGATCCTCATATTCATTCTATCCTGGTACCGCAACGTGGCACCCGATCCCCTAATTCATCAAGCCTTCTTTTACACTAAGGCATCATCATTCTCATTATATAATTTATCAAGCCTTCTTTCATACTAAGGCATCATCATTCTCATTATATAATTTATCAAGTGAATTAGGGTTCTTTCAAGATTTGGGATTCAATAGCTTCATCATGCTTTGTTAATTCATCACAATTTTATAATCATAATCATGCAAGCATACAACTTAAGCACATAGCAGGGTTTACAATACTATCAACACATAATATTCACTATTAAGAGTTCACTACGAATATCGTAACATAAACCATAACCTACCTTCACCGAAGAATTGAATCAACAAGCTATCTTCTTCGTTTCTCTCTCTCTACTCGTTCGTTTTACCTCTCTTTCTGTTCTTTTCTTTTGTTTTGTTTTATTCAAACCCTCTTTCTTTTACCCTAATTATTATATAATTAAGTTTTGAAAGATGGCACTAATAATCCACTAATTAACTTAAGGTTACCTCTTTTAACCCCCAAGTAATTAGACTTATTAACATTAACCCTCTAACTTTATAATTAAAGCAGGAATAGTCAAAAACGTCCCTTAAAACGTGTACAGAAATCCGACCCGAACTGGGATTGCGTAGCCCGTGACGGGCCGTCGCGCCTGCGACGGTCCGTCCTGCTGTCCTTCACAAGGTCCAGAGACTTGTTTTTAAGTGGATGGCCTGTGACGGGCCGTCGAGCCTGCGACGGTCCGTCCTGCCATTCCGTCATGACGTTCAGAGAGTCGATTTTCAGTACCCAATTTCAGATTTTCTAAGTGTTTTGAAACGACACCCTCCACGACGGTCCGTCGTGCCCTTGACGGTCCGTCGTGGCCTCCGTCACATCTGCCAGTTTTTCCAGAATAAAATCTGTTGCTCAAAACGACTAAACAGGTCGTTACAATTACCCCACATGGTTAGCCAATATTGTGTCTGGGACAAAAAAGGATGGAAAGATTAGAATATTTGTGGACTATCGAGATCTCAATAGCACCAGTCCTAATAATGATTTTCCACTTCCAAATATTCATATACTCATTGATAACTGTGCAAAATATGACTTACAATCATTTGTCGATTGCTTTGCGGATATCACCAAATCGTGATGGATGAAGATGATGCAGAGAAGACAACGTTTACACTCTATGGGGAATGCATTACTACAGAGTAATGACATTTGGCCACAAAAATGTCGGTGCAACCTACATGAAGGTCATGACTGTCCTTTTTCATGATATGATCCACAATGAGGTTGAAGTGTACGTGGATGATGTCGTTATCAAATCCAAAAGAAATTCATACCACTTGGATGACTTGCGAAGGTTCTTTAAGAGGTTGCGTCAGTACAATCTGAAGTTGAATCTAGCAAAGTGTGCCTTTGGAGTACCTACAGGAAAAACTATTGGGATTCATTGTTAGCGGGAAAGGCATAGAGTTGGATCAATCGAAGATAAAGGCAATCTAAGAGTTACCTCCACATAAGACCAAAAACGACGTGATGAGTTTCTTGGAAGACTTAATTACATTAGTCGGTTCATAGATCGATCTACAATGATAAGAAACCCATATTCAAGCTACTGAAGAAGGATGTTGGCATGAAATGGACAGCGGAATGCCAAAGGTCTTTCGATAGAATCAAAAAGTACTTGTCCAATCCATCCATATTGGTCCCACAAGAGCCTAGAAAGCCTTTGTTATTGTATGTATCTGTCATGGATAATGCATCTGGATGTGTATTGGGACAACATGATGAGATAGGTAAAAGAAAGCAAGCCATTTACTATCTGAGAAAGAAGTTCACACCATACGAGGCGAGATAAACCTTATTGGAACGAACATGTTGCGCTTTAACTTAGATCATGCAAAAGTTTAGGCATTAGCTATCTGCATACACCACGTACTTGATCTCAAGAATGGATCCACTAAAGTACATCTTTCAGAAACTAATGCCCACATGTAAGCTCGCAAAGTGGCAAATTTTGTTGAGCAAGTTTCATATCGTGTACGTGAAAGGAAAAGCCCTGGTTGATCACCTCGTAGAAAATTTGGTTGAACCAAGATTACAAGCCACTCACGACCTACTTCACCGATAAAGAGATTTTGTTTGTAGGAGAAGACATATCATAATCGTATGATGGATGGATAATTGTCTTTGATGGAGCGTCAAACTCTATTAGAGTTAGAGTTGGAGCAATATTAGTTTCAAAAATAGGTCAGTATCACCCAATCTCAGCCAAGATTGGGTTTTATTGTACCAACAACATTACAAAATAAAGTTTGTATTCTCGGACTCAAGATGGTCGTAGACATGAACATCAACGAACTCTTGGTGATAGGAGATTCCGGCTTGTTGGTTCATCAAGTGCAAAGAGAGTGGACCACTAAGAATTTCAAGATCCTTAATTATTTGCATTACATAAAAGAGTTGAGTAGAAGTTTCAAAAGGATTGAGTTCAAGCATGTCCCTCGAGCTCAAAATGAGTTTTTTGATGATTTGGAAACATTTTCCTCGATGATTCAGTATCCAAACAAGAGTCACATTGACCCTATCGATATATAGATACATGATCAACATGCATATTGTTACTATGTAGATGAGGAACTGCATGGAAGACCATGGTACTATGACATCAAAATGTTGATAGAAGCATAAGAATATCCTTAAAATGCTACGAGCAAGAAAAAATGGACTTTAAGGAGGACGGCCAATCATTTCATCCTTTATGGAAAAATCCTATATATGAGAACTTCAGATCTAGGGTTGTTAAGAAGTGTCGACGCCACGGAAGCAACAAGGCTTTTGGAAGAAATACATGTACGAACATGTGGACCTTACATGAATGGGTTCACTTTTGTAAAGAAGATTTTAATAGCCGAATATTTTTGGATTTCCATGCAGAGAGATAACATCCGCTATGCACAAAAGTATCATCAATTTCAAGTGCATGGAGACTTTATACGATTTCCACCGAACGAGCTTAATGTAATGGGTTCACCTTGGTCGTTTACCACTTGGAGTATGGCTGTTATCGGACCCATAGAGACTCCCGCAAATGGACATCTTTTTATTCTAGAGGCTATCGATTATTTCATAGTAGAATCTTTGACATACAAAGTAATGACTAAAAAGGTAGTGGCAGATATTGTTCACAACAACATAGTTTGTTGGTTTAGGTTTCCAGAATCAATTATAACAGATAATTTAGTCAACCTCAACAATGATCTTATGTAGAAAACTTGTGAAAGGTTCAAGATTACTCATCAAAATTCCACTGTTTACCGGCCGTAGATGAATGGAAGGTTGAGGCTGTAAATAAAAATATCAAGAAGATTTTACGAAATATAGTGAACAATCATAAACAATGGCATGAAAAGCTACCATATGCTTTCTTTGGTTATCGCACCATGATCAGAACGTCATATGCGAAAACTCTTTATATGTTGGTTTATGGTTCAGAAGTAGTAATACCTGCTAAGATAGAAATACCATCTTTAAGGATTATCAAACAGGTTGTTCTGGACGATGCAGAATGAATACCTAGCAGGCATGAACAACTGACATTCATCGATGAAAAGAGGATGGATGCAGTTTGTCATGGCCAACTCTATCAGAACAGAATGACCAAAGCATTCAACAAGCAATTTAAAACTCGACAGTTCACATCGGGGCAATTAGTATTGTAGAAGATCTTTCCTCACCAAGAAGAAGTCGAAGGGAAATTTTCACAAAATTGACAAGGATTATACATTGTTCATAGGGTACTCTCTCGAAGAAAAGTAATCTTAGAAAAAATGAACTAGAGAGTGAGAACAAAGCCAACCAATTGAGACTCTATTACAAATATTATATCTGAAGACCTCAAGATTAGCGCTTACTTTTGTACTTTTGCATTTTCAATGTAATAGAACTACCTCAAGACCTGATTTCCTACAGTGGGATACGTAGGCAACCCACATCAGATTCGGTCTTCCTTAGAAAACCCAAAATCATCATTTCCATGTACTTAGAACTACGCTCAATCTGAATTCCCTCGGTGGGATACGTAGGGAGTCCTTATCGAATTAGGTCCCTTGTGTTGCATATTTTTCACTTTTCTTTTTGAATTTGAACTACGTCCTAACCTGATTCCTCTTAGGAACATAGGCAGCCTGAGATAGGCCCGATCCTTGCATTTCACATTTTTTAATTTTCTTTTGTATTTGAACTACGTCTTGACCTAATTCCGCTTGGATACATAGGAAGCCTGAGTCAAGCCCAATCATTGTATTCATATTTCTTTCCTTTTGTATTTAAACTACATCCTGACCTAATTCCGCTTAGATACCTAGGTAGCCTTAGTCAGGCCCGATCATTGCATTTCATATTTTACTTTCCTTTGGTATTTGAAAGACATCCTGACCTGATTCCTCTTTGATACATAGGCAGCCTGAGTTAGGCTCGGACTTTGCATCACATGTTTTTTTACTTTTCCTTCAAGTCTTTTATTGTAATTGAACTACATTACGACCTGATATTACTTGGACACGTAGTCAGCTTGAGTCAAGCTCGGTCATTGCATTACCTTATTCTATATCTCCCATTTGTATTCGAACTACGTTACGATTTGATTCATATTTTGGGGATACGTAGGCAGCCTGGGTCAGGACCGATCATTGCATTTCATATTTTTCACTTTCCTTTGGTATTTGAAAGACATCCTGACCTGATTTCTCTTGGATACATAGGCAGCCTGAGTTAGGCTCGGACTTTGCATCACATGTTTTTTACTTTCCCTTCAATTCTTCTATTGTAATTGAACTATGTTACGACCTGATATTACTTAGTAGTCAGCTTGAGTCAAGCTCGGTCATTGCATTACCTGATTCTATATCTTCCATTTATATTCGAACTACGTTACGATTTGATTCCTATTTTGGGGATAGGTAGGCAGCCTGGGTCAGGCTTGATCAATCCCTACATAGTTTCCATTTTTTTACCCTTAGGAAACACTTCCTCATAGTTAGTGTAACCTCAGAATCTGAAGAACCTTGAACGTTGCAATATCTCCAAAAGAGTTGGGGAAGCTTCTTCAGAAGAGTAAAAGCTACAACAGGACTATGTTGGATATAATCAACAAAATGGAAAGCTCGATGGATTTCGTAACATTTCATAATTTTAAAACGCTGGAGAATTTATTATGCATATTTATGTACATAATACATATGTGGTATGCTTATTTTCTGGAAAACCAACTCTTTTCAAAAAAATATTTTTTTTCTTTTCTTTCTACCCTCCCACCTACCAAGTCTCTCGGTTAAGAAACTATGTGCGGGACTGACAAGGTGTAGAATGATTCTAGAGATGAGGTTTTAGTTCGCGAGTCGATACAAATCAACAACCTTCCCAAACTATATTTTTCTTTGAGTGCGGGAATATAGGAATCAAGGAAAATAACATGAAGTCACGGGACCTGACAAAAAATGATATACGACTTCTCCCAATCATATGCCGAAATATTTGTTCCCTACTTTATTTTTCAGAAGTACTTCAATTTGAAATCTTATGTCTGAGAATATTTCACTTAAATTTTTGCAGGTGCGCTCAAGATCCGGATCAAATGTTGAAGAATAGAGTGCCCTCATATTAAAATAGGATAGAGTTTTGTTAAAATAACTCCACCAGCTTGAGCTTGAAAACTAACCTCATCAACAACTCCGCCAATCAGAGACCATCGTCTAACAATGCCAAACTCCACAAGCCTGGGATTGTACATAACAAATGTCGTCAAGCTACATCGACCGGGGGCTTTAGATAGAAAACTTTGTCAAGCTCTACCGACCAGGGGTTGTATATAGAAAACTCCATCAAGCACCGCCGACTGGGCCTGTATATAGCAAATTTCGTCAAGCTACACCGACGAGGGGCTGTATATAACAAACTTCGTTAAGCTTCACTGACCAAGGGTTGTATATAGCAAGCTTCGTCAAGCTTCACCGACCGAGGACTACATATAGCAAACTTCGTCAAACACCAACAATCGAGACCAGCAATGTCACCAAAGCTTCATCTGTCGTGGGCATGCACGCATAACATTTTCATACACAGACAACTGAATTTACGTTACAAGTTTTTACATTAAAAAAACCCCGCCAGTCGAGGGCCCCTGCATTACAAGTTACTTTACGCAGTTAGATGCGGCATTTACATTACAATAGCTCCACCATTTGAGGACCTCTACATTAGAAGTTACTTTACGAAGTCAGATGCGGCATTTACATTATAACAGCCCCGGCAGTCGAGGGCCTCTACATTACAAGTTATTTTACGCAGTCAAATGCAACATTTACATTACAACAACCCTGCCAACCGAGGGCCTCTACATTTCAAGTTACTTTACCTACAACAAAACAGACATCAATAATCGTTTTAATATCTGCACTCTACTCTTTACATTACTATTTCAATTTATAATTTTTGAACCGCATTTTGCAGGACAACACATTACAACGAGGAACTCCCTTTCAACAGTAAAGTAGGAAAAGTTAGTGCAATGTCAAGCACACTAGCTACGTCAAAGACTCACTTTCAAAACTCAACTCGACTCAATTTTCAAAGTTCAGATCTAAATCCTACTTATAGCTCTCTTATTCTCAGTTCATTATAACTCTACACTAGGTCAGTTTAAAAAAATTCATCTATCTACGTAAAGTCTTCCCTAGAAGTTGCAACAAAGCATTTCTCATTCAAGTTCCTTTAGAACTATATCGCGTCCCTCTATTCGTGTTAATATCCTCATACCTTACCACCAAAAGATTTTAGTATCCCCATAATTCAATATTAACTATGTTTCAATACTCTCGAACTACATGTGGTTTGGTTTCTCATGAAGCCTGAGATATGTAGGCAACTCAAAAACAAGAGTTCGGTCACAACTCCATAAACATTCTAGCTAAGTTGTTGATAAAAGTATATTTTGGTGGATCGCCCAAAATTGGATTGTGTCAATATTTCTTTGTCCACGTCTTCTTTACTCTCTTCCATGGACAGAGAAAGGGGCAGGTTGTTGGCACCCAATTTTGGCTCTCCACATTTAATTAACTAAAGTTTCAATAATAATAAAATTAATAATAATAAATTAAAAATAATAAAATATATGTGTATTATGAAATTGTTGAAAAAAATATGTTTATCGGGTAAATTTATTTCATAAATACTAGTTTTAAAAAAAAATTAAATATATTCTACAAATATTACTACGTACTTTCTCATTTTTTTATTCTACGTCAAATAAAATTTTTTCTTAAAAGGTTAACTCAATTTTTTCAAGAAAATATAATTTTTATTATTGCAATAAATATTTTCGACATTTTTTACAAAATTAGGAAATCTTAATCAACTAATGAGTTACTATATATATATATATATATATATATATATAGATATATATATATATATATATATATCTCTATCTATATATATATCTATATATATATATATATCTATCATATAACCATCCGATCAAATGATCGGACGACCGAGATCAAACCAAGACTTTTCAACCCTTCTAAAAATAGACGTTGCTACGTGATTACCCATCTCTCCATCACTTATTCCTCAAGCTAGCCATCGCCTATGACTTCCCAAGACGTCTTCCCCATCAACCGCCCTACGCGATTACCCAAAAGCCCCATACGCTTCTTCCCCTTCCCCTTTCGGCTCATCCCATCAAGAAAGATCATGAATCACCAGAAATCAACAATATCCGGCTACGCTCCTCTGTCGTCCATCAATCACGACCCCCTCCTATCAACTTTACATCTTCTCCATCACCTTTTTCTGATGAAAAATAGACCCCTACGCTGCTACACTTCTGCTCTTGCCGAGTTTTGTTTGAAATATTTTTTAAATTTGTGATCTAAAAGGGTCCAACATATCAAAATCTGAAAAGTGATGATTTGATTTTTATGTCAAGTTGCAACTCTGTGTTTTCTAACATTATTTTTGGACTCTCTTTTTCATCTTTAAAAGGATGGCGTTTTCACATCCCAAACCAGAGAGAAAGGGATAGAGAAAGATACAAAAATGAAGGAGAATCGATTAACATCCGTCAACATTAGAAAATCATTTTGAGAAAAATTTTTTTAAAGGTTATCTTTTTTCTCTCTTCTCGTTCTTCTTCGAGTTGTACTTCAAGTTCGAAGTCGAAATCTCTTGACGTCAAAGATCAAGTTTGTTGCTCAACGTAATGTACCTTTCCTTTATAATTTTTTTGAATCTTTATTTAGTTAATATGTTTAGTTATCAATAAAATTAGATATAGTTTTCTCTTTCATCTCATTTTATCAAGTGTCGTACGCCTTCTCGTATATGGTATTGTTTTGTGTGAATATGTGTATGTATGTTGTTTTGTTTGATTGAATTCCCTAGGAATTTTACTTTATGTATACTTAGCCATAACTTCACATAGTTTTATGTTATTGCTTGTAAAATCGAGATTTATTGGTTTCCCCGTCTAGCATGATATAAATATATTTTTATTTTTTGTTTTCAGAATGATGTGAATTTTCTGTTGAACTAAGAAGGTAGTGTGGAGCTAACAAGCAGCTGATCACAACTTAGTTAGTTAATTTAACTAACTATACAGTTAATTCTAGAAGACTCTTAGTTAGTTAGGAATTTGTATTGTATATATATATTTAGCACATGTATGTGATGAATGGTATGATGAGATCAATAATATTTCTTCTTCAATTTCTGTTCATTCTGTATTTCTTTCTTCTTCTGAACTAATTGAGTTGCATGATGAAGATCATGGAGTTGAACATGGTATCCGAGCATCACACTTCTTAACTACATTTTTATGATTTTCTTTTCTCTGCAATCATTAGTTTCATCTTCTCCTTCTTCGTTAGCTTCATCTTCTCCTTCTTCATTTTTTTTCTCTCTGTAAATTTGATTCAAATCAAAACTATGTGAACTCTAAATGAAGTTGATAACACTACTGGAAATGACTCGACTAACACTGTGGTGACAATTGATCAACATCATCCACTATTTCTTCAATCGTCTGTGGAGCAGTTCTATGCGAGCTTGCTTGGCAAAAGTAAGTTGGGATTTGTAACTAGTAAGTGTTCTATAGAGAATTTTGATGCTTCCTTACATGATTTTAGGGAAAAGTGTAATGCTATAGTTCTATCATGGATTATGAATTCATTTAGCACTTAATTGCTCAGCGGAATTGTATATGCATTTAGTTCCTACAAGGTCTGGTCTGATCTTTAAGACAGATTCAATAAAGTGAATGGATCTCGTATTTTCTTCATAAGCAACTAGCTACCTTATCTCAAGGAGTTTCCTAAGTTTCTAGTCATTTCTCTAAAATGAGGGAATTATGGGCTGAATTTGATGCACTGATGCCTTGTCCGAGTTGCTCTTGCACTGAATCAAAAAAATATATGGAACACTTTGACTATCAGAGTCTTCTTCTGTTTTTGATGGGACTAAATGAGTCCTATTTTCAGTCTAGCAATAAGATTATGATGATGACACCAATACCTTCCATTAACAAGGCATATGCCATGATACTCTCTGAAAAAAGTAGAAGATCCCTAACATCTTCATCTAGTATTGAGAACTCAGAGGGAATGAGACTGTTTAGCAGCACTCACATTGTTAGAAATGGCAGCAATTATCCAGGAGGAGGTCGAGGAGGTTCAAGTCTTTTACCAAGTCATTACACATCTGGACCTTATAATGGCAGATCTAGGAGAGGAGATGTTATTTATTATTTCTGTCACATTCGAGGCCATACGAGGAATGCTTGTTACAAACTGCATGGATATCCAGCAGACTACAAGCCAAAGAAGAGATATGGTACTTAAAGTAAATCTGCAAGAGATACATCTGAAGTTGGTAGTGATAAACTTAGCAATGTAAGTAGTGGTACTGCTAGTGCTTCTGTCAATTTTGCATGAACTTCAAAATTGTAACAAGGTGAAAAGTTTAGCCAGGATCCAAATGAGATAATGTCTGGACTACCTCAATTTACCAAAGATCAATACAACAAAATTTTGCAACTACTTGACTCTAATCAAGAGGGAAAACACTCATCTACGGCAGCAGGTATGACTAAATATGAGGGTGCAGGGTACCGGATTGTAGATTCAGGGGCATCCAATCATATGGTCAATTCTCTACATATGTTAACTACATCTAGAAATGTATCACACTGTAGTGATACTAAAGTTCACTTACCAACAGGCAGGCTAGCCAATGTGCATCATATAGGTTCCTCAGTGATTCTACCTCAGACTCAACATATTTCTAATGTGTTGCATATACCAGAGTTCCAATATAATATATTGTCTATCTCTCAATTAACCAAGGGATTGAAGTGGGCAGTACTTTTCTATCCTGAATTCTGTGTTTTTCAAGACCCCTTAAGTGGACAGGTGAAGGGGATTGGTAGAGATAAGAATGACCTATACATCTTCACTGTTAACAAATCTATTTCACTATCACCTACTTCTCAAGCTAATGAACTCATTGGTGTAGATACCAAGCACATTTTAGGGCATGTAATTGCAACATATGTTACAAAGAACAGGACACTACCTTCCTCTATATGGCATATGATACTTGGGCATATCCCAGCTGCTGTGAATTTTTTAACTCATCCATGAATGCATATCCCAGCTGCTGTGAATTTTTTAACTCATCCATGAATTCCTTATTACAATCCTTAGGGATTGTTCATCAAAGTTCTTGTGTATTTACTCCTCAACAGATGGTGTTGCTGAGAGGAGACATAGACACATATTGGAGGTTGCAAGAGCTCTAAGATTTCAAGTCAGAGTTCCTTTGAGGTTTTGGGGGGAGTGTGTTACTACAGCTACCTATAGTATCAATCGATTACCCTCTTCAGTTCTTAAGGGCATATCTCCATTTGAGGTTCTGCACAAACATTCTCCTTCTTTGGATCATATGAGAGTATTTGGTTGCTTACGATATGTTACTCAAGTTCGAAAGGTAGATAAGTTTGCTCCTAGGGCCAATCCTGCTGTCTTTCTTGGTTATTCATCCACTAAAAAAGGCTACATTATGTATGATCTTAGTACCAAAGTATTTTGTGTTAGTAGAGATATAGTATTTCATGAAGATATTTTTCCATTTCAACAAATGTCTGCAGAAGTATCTCCTTTGTTTCCTGTATTAGAGACACATTTGTAGTCTTCAACAGAATCTACCTCTTCTACTACAGTTGTTGTTCCTGCTTCTTCTACTGTTGAGAGTTGCTCTTCTTCTACTTCTTCTGCATCTCATGTGTCTTCAGCATCTCCTTCACATGTTTTTGTTCCTGAAGTGAGAAGATCTTCCAGACCTCATAAACCACCTGTTTGGATGAGTGACTACATTTGTAAAGGTCATGTCAATGCCAATTGATGTTATCCTTTGTCTCAGGCTCTAGGTTATGATCATCTCTCACCATCATTTTGTGCATCCTTATCTTCCTATTATGCTATCATTGATCCAACTACATATCAGGAAGATGCTCGGGATCCTAAGTGGATTGCTGCTATGAAAGCTGATATTCAGGCATTAGAAGATAATGCCACATGGAGTATAGTACCATTGCCTCCTGGTAAACATGTCATTGGTTGTAAGTGGATCTTTAAAGTCAAATACACTGCCTCAGATGCTGTGGAGAGATATAAGGCACGTCTTGTTGCTAAGGGATTCATTCAACAATAGGGTTAGACTACAATGAGACCTTTTCTCCCGTAGCCAAAATGGTTACTGTCAGGTCTATTGTTGCTATTGCTGCTGCCAAAGACTGGCCTATTTTTCATATGGATTTACACAATGCATTTCTTCACGGTGACTTATTTGAGGAGGTTTACATAGAGATTCCTTCTGGTTTTGCACGCAAGGGGGGAAACCATGTCTGCAAACTCCATAAGTCACCTTATGGCCTTCAACAGGCTCCAAGACAATGGAATAAAAAACTAACAAATGCATTGATTCAGCTTGGGTTCTCTCAAAGTCACTTTGACTACTCTTTATTCACTAAAGTAGTTGCAGGAAATATAGTGATTGTTCTGGTATATGTGGATGACCTACTAGTAACTAGAAGTAGTGTTCAACTGATTACACCAACAAGAAATGATCTTAAGCTGAAATTTAAGATGAAGGATCTAGGAGAATTATATTTTTTCCTAGGAATTGAATTTGCAAGATTCTCATTAATCCTGGACAATATCAAAGGTTAGTAGGCAGATTACTCTACTTAACCATGAAAAGGATTGATATAGCATATGTGGTACAAGTTCTAAGTCAGTTCATGCATAAGCCTAAATAGACTCACTTGGAAGCAGCTTTAAGGGTAGTTAAATATATAAAAGGAACTCTTGGACTTGGTTTACTTATGCCTACATATAGCTCAAGCAAGCTTGAGGCATTTTTTGACTCTGATTGGGGTGGATGTTTGCAAACTAGAAGATCAGTCACAGGTTACTTAGTTATGTTTGGAAATGCTATTGTTTAATGGAAGTCAAAGAAGCAAGAGAAAGTTGCAAGAAGTTCGGCTGAAGCAGAATTTAGAAGCATGGCATCTGTGGTAGCAGAATTAACATGGCTGGTTGGACTGTACAAAGAACTTGGAATAACAGTTGAGGTTCCTATACATCTTTATTGTTATAGAAAAGCAGCAATTCAAATTGCAGCCAATCCTATTTTTCATGAGAGAACAAAGCACATTGACATTGATTGTTACTTTCTGCGTGAAAAAATTGTGCAAGGAATGATAAAGACACATCATGTTTCTACAAAAGAACAACAGTCAGACCTACTTACCAAAAGCTTAGGAAGGCAACAACACAGTCATTTGATGTCCAATCTGAGTTTAAAAGATATATATCAACCATCAGCTTGGGGGAGGGTGTTGAACTAAGAAGGTAGTGCGGAACTAACAAGCAGTTGATCACAGCTTAGTTAGTTAATTTAACTAACTATACAGTTAATGCTAGAAGATTCTTAGTTGGTTTGAATTTGTATTGTATTATATAGCACATGTATGCGATGAATGGTATGATGAGATCAATAATATTTCTTCTTCAATTTCTGTTCATTGTGTATTTCTTTCTTTTTCTGAACTGATTGAGTTGCATGATGAAGATCATGGAGTTGAACATTTTCATCTAGAATAAATTTAATCTCCTGACATCTTGCTTTCTTTCTTTGTTTAAATCTTATGTTGTGTTAGCCTAAGTTTCAGAACGTAAAACTCCGATCATTTCGAACTTATAGCTGATGAAGTTTTAAGAGTTTTGAGCTCGGAAGTGGATCTTGCTTATTTGCATATATCTATATTTTTTAATGTGGTATGAACTTAAGTTGAATGTGTTGAACATCCTCTTTAGAGTCAATTTTTAGGTACAGTTTGTAAATTTACCTCATGAGTGATCTGCATACATAGCTTGAAATTAAGCTAACTTTGGATTATTTATTCACTAAAATGATCGGATTCAAGAGCCTTACACTTTTTCTTTTTCTGATTTTCTTATCTGATGTAATTTTGCGTTGTAGTACTAATAAAACTCGTTTTATTACCATAAGAACTCTTAAATCACACAATTATGAATTTCTCTATGGTTAATCTTTTCCATAAAATCTTGTGAACCATGTTCTGCTTTCATAATAAGCAAAACAGTACCACTACATCTTTCACAAAAAAATAGTTTAGTTGTTGTTTATTAGGAAGTGCTTATTGGTTAATTCTAATCTTTCTATTCTGTACATATACTGAAGCAGCCCCTGATCGCATGTTAGTTCGAATAATTTAAATGAAATATGAAATCTATTTTTAAGCATGATCAGCAACTAAATATGGAATCACTGTAAAACTTGCACATCGATACAACTATCCAAGTGATTTTTATTTGCTCGGTTCAATGGCATCTTTAGGTCGATCAACAACTGATTAAAGTTTTAGTATACTAATTCCTTAAATGTCATCAAGTCACTGCAAGGATAATATTATGTTGTCCTTGCTGTTGTGTTTTTTTTTTAACTCCTATTACTAAATGATAAAAATCTGCAGCTCTACAACTACATTAGCGCAGATTTTTAGTGCAGAAATGTGTATTTTAGAACCAAAAAATGTTATGCCTTGAGAGTTTTTATGATGAAAAAAATTGGGTTCAAAATGATGTATTTCTCGTTTTAAAATAATGCACATTTTAAAGTGAAAAAAAAAACAACGCCGCTTTAAAGGATAGAAACTTAGGTACAAAAAATGTAAATTTTTGAGGGAAAGAACCCTCTATTTTTTATAAGAAAATATATTTACTATTATTGCTATCTCTATTTTATAAATCACATATGATCAAAAAATATTTTAATTTCTTAACTTGTTATTTCAAGATGTTAGACATGCCAACAGGTTAAAAATATAAGGAAGATATATATATATATATATATATATATATATATATATACGCATAAAGGTACAAATTCTATATTTCTTAACACGTAACTTATTATTTTGTTACACTTCATATATTTTCTTCTCATATCTAGTATCATTTTTACAAATGTTACTTATTTTCTTTTTAACTATCTTTTTATATACACATTATTTTTTACTACATACTTACACCCAATTTTATTTATTTTCTTTTACGTCTTAAATCTATATATAAGTAAAATATAAAAAAATTATATTTTCAATATTTATTTTGGATATATTTATATAAGACACATCTCTACTCTTTTAACACAAAATTGTCATAAACTTCTAGCGCGTTTATATATTTTTCTTACCATATAATAAACATACTAATATTGATTTTATTTAATGGACATATATATGTCGTACCTTATTTTTTACTCCTTTTAAAACTAATAATATTTACTTACTATTGATTTTAAATCAAATAAATTAATAAGCTTTTATAATTATATTTTCCAACATTGAGTTTAACGACTATCGTTGGATAGGCTCTGAGGGATGCTTAATACGTTCCCCTCAAGTAACCAAAACCCTTACCCCGAATCTCACTGGTTTTGTAAAATCAAAATAGAGTTTACATTTACATATTTAAAAAATGGTTTTCATATAATTTTCCTTAAAATTTCGGTGGCGACGCTAAAATAAATCATTTTTCAAAAAAATCAGACTGTTATGTTGTGAATTATTATCGATCGGTTAGAAAATAGGTTGCAATAGTAACAAAAATACGTTCTTCCTACTGGGACTTATTATTGCAATGTGGAAGCAGGTGGGAGTGCCATTTTGACACCGAAGGCGATAATTCCTATGGATATCCCCGTTCACCCTTTTTTGTTTTGGGAAGTTTCTACTCCTGGGAGCAAGAGGAGGAGGACCATCCGTGCTAACAATAATTAGGAGGTTGCCGAGGTGGATGACTAGGGAAGTGATGATGGAGCAGGCCATGACGCCCGTCCCACCCAGTCCCAAGTCCAACTATCTGGAGCCCGTGTGGAAGAGGATCCGACTACCGTTAAGAGGCTCTTGGGATGTTCATTTCCTGACACTACTTCAGTTCTATTCAGTGTTGCACTACACGTTGAGATGCTCCGTCTCCAGCTTCGTCACGAGAGGAGGAAGGGTTTGGTGAGGGATCATCTTATTGCCCGAACGTAGAAGACTATTAAAGTCATCTTCTCTTGTGTTGACCTTAACAAGGACATTCGTTGACTCGAGCAAAAGGACTATGTGGAGTTCCATATGATGTATGAGCCCTGGACTGCTATGAAACCCCAAGAGGACCTCAACTCTGACGTGGACACCACCCAGTCCAAGGGTTCTTGACTTGTTTTTTCCCATTGTTGGGCTTGTAATTTAGGAAAAAACTTATTTTTCTTCTATTTTTCCTTATCTTTTTGTAAGCACGTGGAAGCTTGTTTTCCAGCATTTTCTATAGTTAATGGTGAATTACTATGTTTTATAAACTATTCTTGATTGCTTAACATTGATTAAATTGAAGGGTTTAGCTCGGATATGTTTTGGGTGTGTATAGATGTCTGGGGAAAACATGGGAGACAGGATGAGTTTTTTCCTTGCCCTGTCCCGCGCTGGTAGGAAAATCCCTCTTTGGCGGGAATAATCTCACCCCAGCGACTCAGACAGAACCATAAGCCAGGCGAATGATTTATGGGTTCTTTTTTATATTTTAAATTTCACAAAGGTTCCCAACTTTACCAAACAGTTTTAGGATACTTCTCTGAACTAAGAGAAACCCTTGACTACTCTAAGTATAAACAACAATACACAAACAGTTTGTTCCAATAATTTCGACACCACAACTCTACACATCCCCAGATACACCCATACATTCACGCGGTTATTATATAAGTTCAAGACACGTTCGTATCTTCCTCACAAATCACCTCGTAGTTTTATCTAGACCCCCTCATTGAATCTAGTCATTGCCTTCTTTTCACAACGGGTTTCACGATATGCAAGAATTTACAACTAAAATAACTTCAATCAATTTGTCCAACCCATTGCACATATCAAAGTTAGACACACAATTATAGTGCACATAGCCACATCGTCACAATCAAGCAATTATAACCTTCATATTCACAGTTAATTCGGGAAACAAGAAGCACACATTTACATACTTCAAGTTATAACTCATAGATAAGTCCAAATTCTTAATTAGTTTCTTTGTTGCGTGGATGACTATTACTGATCATCCATATGTTTACACCGCCCTAGGGCAAGATTCCAATTGGAAACTTCTAAGTTCTAATTTACCTTGCTTCTGTTTCTTCAGTTGTGATCACAATGTTCGGCTCACTTTGTTGAGATACAAATTGGAATCGAGAGATACCAATTGGAATCAACTCGTACCACAAGCGACACTCGCAAGAAATTAGAGAAAAAAATGAACAACTTCTTAAAATGCTTCCTTTCCTCCTGAATATAAGATGTGGACGTCAACACTCCAATCCGCAAGAGTCTAGTCCACATTTTGTTCTTGTACTGGGAGACCAGTAACAAGGGCTCTGATACAAACTTGTCATGAATTAACCCACTTAGTCGTGCGGGCACCCACTCTAATATCTAAGTAAGAGAACCCTCATATACCAATAGTCAAAACATGTGTAAAGTTTTTAATAAATAGAAATATACTAACAAAATTTTATAAATAAGAACTTTTAACACAATTTGGTTTAGACTTGTAAAGTATTAGCACCCCCAAGGATTTAGTCTAAACAGGCATAAGAGCTACTAAGAGTATGAAACCAAACATGATAATGAAAAGACATCTTCCACCATCTAGAAGGAAAAATAGATGTTGCTGGAGATTTCTTCGTCTTCACCTAATGAGACATCACTGACCCTACATCCAGACTATGTCAAAAAGACATTGCAATAGTAATATCAATAAAAAAAACTACACGTACTTGTAGGCATCATCGGTCAGCCTGACGTCCACCGCATAATATAAGAATTCATCTAATAAGAACATGCAACATGACCACTCACTTATCCACCTTTACCTCTCTTGAATACCTCATAAATACACTAGAACCCTTACTGCTAACCACCTTCCCGATCAATGTACTTACTAGGTTTTTGATCTTAGCCCAAAAACATCCTAACGCATAAAAGATTCCACAAATACAACTACTGGGAAACATCTGATCATGTATGAGTCTACATAAATTGGGATGAAAATAAAAAATATGTGGTTAAAAAAGTAATGTCCTTACAACAAACTGATGTTTTCTCAAATATTGTTTAATGATGTTGATTGTATAACCACGACTCTTCATCATACATCTCTTATCACCACAATCATTTTATGTGGACTCTTAAATGATCATATAACTTGTTTTTATTTAATTGGATAAATTTCAAAAATATAATTTATTATTAATTAATTGTTATCTTTTTTAAATCCTACTAGTTTTGGACAATATATAAGTGTCATATTCTAGTACGCCCAATATCGACAATGCCTTAACATAGACATAAACCCGAATATACCTTACTAATGTTAGACTGTAAATCTCATTGATCATACAAACACTACACACATAGATATACATCAATTGCTTAAGATGTGTATATATTTTGACGACCAGTACATATTTTCATATACATATTTCACAAGTAACATTTGATTTTTTGATATACAACCAGTACATATTTTCATATACATAACAGGTACACATGCATTAAAATACACAAACTCACATTATGACCTTTTTTTACAACTCATACTTCTTTAATTATTCTAATTAATACATTAAATTTATTGCATCACGAATATTATGAATCTTTATTTGCTAATAATACACCGTCTAATAGAGAACATGTACGACTCGATAATAAACATTAATAGATGGCGTAAAAAAGGCATTTCAGCTTTTCATTGATCTACATTAGATCATGACTAGTTACCATAATCGTTGATACTAAATTGACCAAAATATTGGCAGTAAGCTTGATTACAGTAGGGAAAAAAAGGGTAGCTTGATTACAAAAGCAAATTCAATCATATTTGTTTACAATTTGTTGTTGTTAACACATGTAGTTCTCTTGTGTAGGACTCTCTTACAAATTGAACATTTGTTCCTTTTGTAACTCTTGAAATTCTCACCGATGCCTTTAACATGTTTTCTTCTTTTTCTTCTAAGCTTGACATCAAAAAAAAAAAGGCGGAAGAATCTTCACATTAAGGAATTATGCTGGAACACACCATTCTGACTCGAAGGGGAACCATTAATAGAAGTCATGTATTTAAGAAGGTACACTTCAACTTTATACAAATACGAAGAGTACTCATGGATGCTCATACCATACTCATTGCCATGCTTCGATCACAAAGCGGTCATCGCGTGAGCACAATGTATCTTGATCAAGTGATATTCCCTACATGAACATGACATTTTCAGTAGGTCCACATAGGAAGTAACACTCGCACCGAAAATGGTAAATTGATTGGCGGCCTCGGTTACATTCTCCACATTAAAGGAGTTACCCCAGTCATTTGTTTTCTTGCAATTTTTTTGGAGCCGGCACCATTTGATCACCCATTGATTTGTGGATATATGCATGTCTCTCCCTAAAGAATTCTCCATACCTCTTACTTATCAAATTAAATAAAGATGCAACGGGATGCTTTCTTTCATCTATCAACATAGCATTGACTGACTCGACTATATTCGTGGTAATAACATCATATCTATTGCTATGAAAATGTGCCCTCTCCACTTCTCAAAACAAATATCATGCTCAAGGACAAGGGATGCAACGGGGCATTTATTCTTGAATTCTAAAAAATGATTATCAAACTCCTCCAATGAAAAAGCTTTTGGCACATTATAGTAATAATAAAGGTAATCTTCACAATGATGATTTACACAGATATTTTCACCGAAGTGACTCATACAATATCTGTAGTGAGCATGATTGTAAATGTTCACAATACCGTTGGCAATACTCTTGTGTCTATCAGAGATAAAACACAAACTTGTTTGTCAACCTCAATCTCCTTCAACTTCACAGAGAAGAATGTTCAAGATGGATCATTTTCTTTGTCCACGACACAAAAGGCAATCGGATAAACATGATTTTTTGTATTTTGTGCAACAACCGTCAACAACACGCCCTCATATTTACCATGTAAATGAGTGTTATCAGTCTTAATTACCTTTCTCATGTGGTAAAATCACTTAATGCAAGCACCAAACGCCAAGAAATAATGCATGAACGTATGACTATCTTCGTTTACGATCAGACAATAACAAGAACCAACATTAACTGTGTCAAACACGTAAGAGAAAGCCGGTAAACATTAATGTTTGTTCTCTGTTGTTTCTCGAACCATTTCCTCGGCAGCCACACCACCCTTCCAACATTTTCAATAGATTGGACTACAATGAAAAGAATTACACACATCTCTTTGAATCGTTTAACATTTGGAATCTTGTCATCATGATACATATATACACAAAGTGAAGCAATCACTTTGATTGAAATTTTTCAATGGCTAAATGTTGGCATGTTCAATGCCACAACTATGTTCGCTAATGTACTTATAGATACAAAGTCTATGTGAACACTCACATTTCCTCGCCCGGAACATCCATACACAGTTGGCGAGATACACATTCACCTTTAAGTATTTAGTACAACTATTTAGAATAGCAAAATCAAAGGATTTTTTTGCAGCCGCTTTGGACAATAACAATTTCAACTCATTCTTATTACTAAAAGTTTGGTTTGTACATAAGTTAGTTTCATCGGAGAAGGAATGGTTGGAATGTCATTTCAATTCCATTTGTCCCTGCATTTCTTCACAACATTCGGTTGAGGATCTTCCGCATCTATCAGCTGATTTTCCACATTAGTTGGATCATCATGTATATTCATTGAATGATCACCTAAGCTCTTATTTGAATTATCACTCAAGCTCTACTTTAAATGATCATCCAATCTTTCATTTCCAATGGAATCATTGTCGCCATTAAATGAATTTGTTTGTTCAATTGGAGGCCTCGCATTGATGTTTATCCTCAATGTAGGCCTAGAGCCATCAAGACCAATATCTAACATGCACAAGCTCACATGTCTATCATTTATTATGAATGTGGGATGTATTTTTTTTCTTCCCTCCATTTGATATTTAATCACCAAGTCATTTGGCTCGCAAGTTAACTTATCGGCCTCAATTACACTTCAATCATATCGTCATATGAACCATTGGACACAACGTAATTGGAAGTGTTGTCTTACTAATAGATTTCCAATTAAATATTTTGGGAGTCTCCTCCCATACTCCCACATAACAACCACTAGCAACAACAAGTTCAATTACTTCCATTATCGACTGCAAAGTATATACTAGATTATAGTATCAGTAATTAACGATCTATGAAGTTTGTTACCATACAGAAACACGACTGAATGAGATCGTGGTTCAAAATGCAACTCCTGCAATGGGGTGAAACACATTTTTAATGCTTTTGTACCACTAAAATATATCTCTAATGAGTTATTAAGTATTCATTATGAAAGATTTTTCAAATATCTAAAATAGCGAAAAAATCATTTTGAAGTTTAGTTTTTGAAAAAGAATGAAGTAAACATGACTATGGAGCATTAAATGAAGATGATTTTATCATGAAATGGATATTTTGGCCAGAAAACTCGCAAGATTCATTAGTTTCGACAGCAGCAAAACGATCTCTACTCTGCTCTTCTTTCCCATTTGTTTGGATTTTTTCTTCTTTTCTTTCTAATATATATTTTAACAAATGCAAATAGATATATGTTATTCCAAACTACTTGGAAAACATGGGGATCAAAGTGGAGATATTAAAACTTAGTGAGGTCTTTTGTATGTGCCAATTAGGAAACATGGATGATGTCATTAATAGTGATATACCACAAATTTTTCAAGACTTTCGTCTTAATTTTCAATTAAGTTTGGAGAGTGACTATTTTTCCAACTCTCCCCAATTACCCATTAGGTGCAGTAGACAAAAACTAGGAAATATAAAACTTTATGGGACCAACAATGCATTGTTATTTATCTGGACTTGACTTCTATAGATCGAAGCGTCAGCAATAACTTTAGCACTCTTTATTAATATATATATTTATTTCCGGTAAAAATAATTTTTTTTATAGTGCATTATTTCTCTGTGGATATTTTTAATAGTCTGTGAAACCAAAAAGAATATTCAATTTTTTTATTTAAAAATATAAATTTTAAATAACCTAGGTTATTATTAATGAGATAGTGTGTCAAATATTTGTAACTTTTTTTAAAAAAATCATTACTTAGTTTTTAAAAAATAAATAACATTTAAACTTCATGTCTAATCAAGAATGAAAACATAAATAGAAATGAAGAAAGCATCATTAGATTATATACAGAACCGGCTCCCCCCTATTACCCCTTCTTTCCATTTCGTCAAGTGCACCCCTAGATATACGGATCTGGCTCCCCTCAATTACCCCTTCCCTCCATTTTGTCAAGTGCATCCCTAGATAAGCGACAAGTATCTTATTTAAAGTTTAAAGGTCAAGATTATATTATATCAACAAATACCATAACCTAGTTAAGTCAACTAATTTAGAAAACTACTCTCTGAATTCGGTAACAGTTACAATATATTCCAAAAAAAATTTAATATTTATAATATCATTAATTTCATATTATATTTTTATATTTAAACATTAAAATTTATGATATTTAAGGTGAGAATCAACTAAATAATTTTATGTACTAGTAAACTTTATTCTTTAAATATTATACTTGTTGAGAAACAAAAAAATAAAGAATTATCAATACTGGAAAAAAAACTATAAAATAAAAGACACAAAACAAAAATAAAAAATAAAAGACAAAAGATTTTTAGAATTAAACTATATCAAAACTATTCAAAGGAGAAAATGTGGTTATGGTACGTTTGAAGGGAAAAAATATACGTTTTCTGAAAACATTCTTTTATATTATTTTTTTGTGAAATAAATGAAAACACTGTTTTAAATACAAATGTTTTTGAAGAGTGTTATTTATCACATTAAATATAAACAGTTCATGTTCAACAATTTTAATATAGACAGAAAAGAACAAAGAATTATCATATTGAAAAAAAATATTAAATAAAAGACACGAAACAAAAATAAAAAATAAAAGACAAAAGATTTTTAGAATTAAACTATATCAAAATTATTCCAAGGAGAAAATGTGGTGATTATACGTTTGAATGGAAAAAGTATACGTTTTCTTAGAATATTCTTTTTTGTGAAATAAATGAAAACATTGTTTTAAATATAAATATTTTTGAAGATTGTTATTTTTCACATTAAATATAAACGATTCATGTTCAACAATTTTAATATTTAAATATAAAAATATAAGATGAAATAAATTTTATTAATATATATAAAATTTTGTATGAAATATATATTGTAATTTTTATCAAATTTAGAGAGTAGTTTTCTAAAATTAGTTGACTTAAGTCTTAACTATGGTTATAATATTTGTTAATACAGTATAATTTTAGCCTTTAAATTTTAAATTACACACATATCACTTATCTAAGGATGCACTTGACAAAACGGAGGGAATATTGATTGCATATGCTGCTCACATGGAATTTAAACTCTATCAAATGGATGTCAAAAGTGCCTTCTTAAATGGTTATCTACAAGAAGAGGTGTATGTGAAACAACCCCCAGGTTTTGAGAATACCAAGTATCCTGATCATGTATACAAACTAGACAAAGCACTCTATGGGCTAAAGCAAGCACCTAGAGCATGGTATGATCGATTGTCCACTTTTCTTCTCACACATGGATACACAAGAGGAAAAATTGATAATACATTGTTTCTTCGAAAACAAGGTGAAGATCTGTTCATAGTCCAAGTATATGTAGATGATATCATATTTGGAGGAACTAATGACTCACTTGGAGTAGAATTTGCTCAACTAATAAATAGTGAATTTGAGATGAGTATGATGGGAGAACTAAACTTCTTTTTAAGACTCCATATTAAACAAACTCCAGCTGGAACATCAATTCATCAACAAAAATACATCAAGGAATTACTGAAAAAATATGATACGAATAAAGCTAAGTCAAATGACACACCCATTCGGACAACCACAAAGCTTGATAGTCTTGAACAAGGTTTACAAGTAAATGACACTAGATATAGAGGTATGATTGGATCACTCCTATACCTTACTGACAGTAGACCTGATATAGTGTTCAGTGTTGGTCTATGCGCACGTTTTTAGTCTTGTCCAAAGGAATCACATCTAAAAGCTGTCAAAAGAATCTTGAGATATCTAAAAAGCACAATGAACCTGGTTCTCTGGTATCCAACTAATGACTCATTTGATCTAAAGGGATTTGCTGATGCAGACTATGCAGGACATATGGTAGATAGAAAAAGTACCTCTAGAATGGCACACTTCTTAGGACCATGTCTAATATCCTGGGCAACTAGAAAACAAAATTTCAATTGCTTTATCCACTCCTGAGGCTGAGTATGTAGCAGCTGCTTCTTGTTGTGCGCAACTCCTTTGGATAAAGAAGCAGCTTAAAGATTTTTGTATAAAAACGGGTTGTATTCCCATTCTTTGTGATAATACCAGTGCTATAAACATGGCCAAAAACCCGGTTCAACACAAACGTACCAAATATATAGATGTTAGACATCACTTCCTCCGTGATAATGTTGAGAAAGGGAACATAGTAATGACGTTCTGCAAAATTGAGGATCAAGTTGCTGATATTTTCACCAAAGTACTAGGAAGAGAATCATTTCAGAAAAATCGACTTTCGTTAGGGCTCATCTTTTTAGATTGATTTCTTCCTTACCAAGTCCTCAGGATATAAGAACCAGGTCAAGTCTAGTTGGTTCTACAACTGCTTTACACTAAGCAAGGAAAATCAGTAGTCAAAAATAAAAAATTAAAAAAAAGGAGAAAAATTATTTCTCTTTCTCTCTCCTATGTCACTTCTCTGAAAAGCAGGTGCAACCGTCAAAGCACACGTCTCTTCGATATCAATCCCTCATAATTACTAAAATCCCTCAAAGATAACACCAAAACCATTCCCAATAAAGCACTTTCTCCAAACAAGCAACCAACTTTTTCTCCTCTTTCACTTTTCAGAAAAATCCTCTTAATCACCATAGTTAATCCTCTTGTTGCTTACTTAGATGATCAAAATTCATCTGACAGTGCATTTTCAGGGGGAAGAGAACCCATTCATTGATACAACACTTGATCATGGGGAAGAAAATCAACCTACAACCAAACCGTCTACATCTTCTCCATCCCCCCCAAATTAGATCAGCCTACATTTCTACCACCACCAGTCACAGAATCACCACTACCACCTGTCATGGAATCACCACCATCACCAGTCATAGAATTACCACCACCTCCACATTCTCTAAACAATGATGACATCCTTCTAAGAAAACTTCACCCTAAAAGACCAAGACGGCCAACAAAACACATTGCAGTCAAACAAGTTCGTCCGCATAGGCCAGTAACTCAGAGTGCGAATGTAGTCAAACCAACTGATGGTGCGACATCCAGTGTGAAGCGTCATCGTCTGGGTAAGTCTCTTGTTCACTCATCTGTTTCTCCAATGGTTCTTAATTCTAAATTTGATGATGTCTCTAAGGGTGAAAATTCTGAAACCCCTCAATCAAAGTCAAAATCTCCAAAAAGAAATGTGGATTAATTTCTCAAAGTTGGAAGGAAAAAATATTTTCAAACCAAACCAGTGCTTAGGGGTAGAACTTTTCATCCTGATATTCTATCAATGGACATAGTCAAGCAGGTCTGTGAGTTACTACGGTTTCAGGGGTGGGAGGAGTTATTTCTTGAACCTAATCTGATTTATGAACAAGAAGTAGTAGATTTTTACACAAATCTAACAATCTTGGAAGGGGATGTAGTGTCTTCTAGTGTGAAGGGAGTTGAGATTGTGTTTGATTCAACTAAGCTTGGGGAAATTTTACATATACCATCTGTGGGTATTAATGAGTATCATTGGGATTTTGATGAACATTCTAGCCTTCCAGCTAAGTTTTCTCAAGGTAGGGTAAATTCTAGGGCCCAGACTGTGTTAAAAGGTATCATGAGATCAGTTCATAAGCTTCTCTTTGAGATAGTACATAAGGGAATACTGCCCAGGGGTCACCAACGTCACATTGCTTCCATAAGGGACATGGGACTTATGAATGCTCTTGAATGTAAAGAACGTATTGACTGACCTTTGGGAGAAGGAAGGGTTTTGACTCGTGCAGATATGTTTACTCAAACCATTCTTGCTAATTGTGGCATTCCCATGGAGTCGGAGCAGGTGGCTATTGCTTCTCCATGTACATCTGGTCCTGTTGCTTAATTACTCAGGGAACTCAAAGTGGCAGAAGAAAAGTATGCAACTCTTGAATTGGAAAACCAGAATTTACGTGCTGAGCTTCATACTTCAAATGCTGAGATTCACAGGTTGAAAGATCAGTTGGTGCAGCAGCAGCTTGCTAACAATGCAAGGGTTGACAGAGTACTGGATATGCTTGCTACTGCCTCCACTAAGCCTAGTCAATCTTCCACTTGAAAAGCATCTTGTTTGCACCTGTTTCTTTTGATTACTTAACTTTGTGTTGTTAATCCTCTTTGTATTGTCAGAACATTTTATTTTGCTCAACTGGCTGAGCATCTATTGTTGCTGTGGATGTTATCTAGTATTGTTTAGCTGTTATTGGACTCTTTTTGATTTGTCAAAAGGGGGAAGATCATAACATCACACATATTTGTCTTCATCAAAAAGGGGGAATATGATAGAATCTGGTAATTCTACAAGAATATAAAATTGGTGTTTTGATGATAGACAAGAAATGCAAATAATTGTAGTAGCAAATTGACGCAGTCAATTGACGCTGCCAAGCATTGGAATTAATTGTCACAACCAAAATTAATATATTGAAGATACAAGTTGATACAAATAAGGAAACCTTAATATATTTTATTAAGGAAGGAAGTTGTATATAAAAAGGATTTTACAATAAAAGGTAAAATCAGTACTCCTTGTTTAAATACAATTACAATTTCCTTACCTTATTTGATAAGGATTCAAGGCAGGAGAAAACTCTATAAAAAGAGGTCAAACGCAGATGAAGAAATCACGACTTTCACATAGAGAGAAAAGCGAGAATTATTCATCAAGTAAAAGTCTTCAAGATCGATAGGTTTGCTAAGTTCAAGAAGTTCTTGAGTTAGAAAGTTTTGAACGTGTAAAACTATTTTCTTGATTCATTGTTGAGTTGGTAGTTACGATTCTTTGTACAAGAAGTGGGCTTGGCTTCTTGTAGAGTTGAGCTTTAGTGAGGTTTGTAACAAAAGGTGGGTTTGACCTTTTGGAGAGTAGAAGTAGTCGATTATAGTTAATCGAGAGTTGTTGTAGTGGTGAGGTTTTTGATTATTGAGTTGTAATAATAAAATTATCTAGTTGAATTAATAAAACAAGGTTTTTCCTTCCTTGATTGAGGAAGGTTTTTAATTTAACAAGTGTTTGTGTTCTGACTTAAAACCAACTTACAAGAATCTGGTTCTTGTTCTAGGGGATAGGTTTCTTCAAAGAAAAACGAAACAAATCACACAATTCGAAAGACATCCTGAAACATATATTCTACAGCAGCTAAAGACACTAGAAACCACACCAGTCTTATCAGTTCAACGAGCATAATCCCGCATCAACAAAAGCAATGTTACTACAACATAGTGGAAAGAGAATCATGTCAAGAGGAAATAAATCATACAAAAAAAAACCTAGAGATGGTAACTGGCCAGATGCTCTTTAGATAATATCTTATAACGGTCTTCTGAACTATAGAAATAACTGATTCTTTTCTGGTAAATACTTTCCTAACTGTGTGCATTTGAGATATGGCTTGCTCATTTTTTAATTTGTAATAGAATATTTATCTTTGATTTTTCTGGAGTTCTAATATACATTATCAAAAGACAATGCATATATCTCTGAAGCTACATCAGTTAACGTAACACCTTATATCATTTATATCTGTATGTGTTTGATTCAAATAATATGCTTGATGTTTTAAATTTCAGGGCATCTCGATATGAACTTGCATCACGAAGATGGAGACAGACACACAACAAAATAGGAAATTCAACAATTTTCACAACAAACAACTCTATGATAATAGGCTTGGACCAAGTGTAGCTTATTTCTTCACAGCCTTTGCCTTTGAAAAATGTGTAGAAAGAATTAATACACTTCAATATATATACTTATAAAATTATTTTTTGTATTTTCATATTAAATTACCACGTATATATATATGCAATTGAGCATCATTGAATCTATAGGTATTCTCTCTAAAGAATTTATTGTAATTTCAAAATTTTCTTTTAACTATCATTATTTGTAAGTAGTGATTGCTATATGGATTACGTTGTCTTAAATGTATGAAATAACGTAATAGAGAATAACCATGTACATTATATAAAGTTTTTCGGGCACGGGCAATATTTATCTATCTAGTTACTAATATATAAAAGGGACTAGAGCCAGTTGCTCTTTGTCGACATACCCCTTCTGCTAGGGGTATTTTTGTCTTTTCCAGTATAGCTACACTTGGCATTGAATATTCTACTGCTTAATACAGTGCTTATTACTTCTCACATAGGAACCGCCAATTTTTGGTCTTCTTTCTGGTAACTCCTCTGCATCTGGCTGTGAGATTTCTATTTGAAGGTTTGTTTCTTTTGTTGAATCTTTCCCTTTAGGTTATTCCAACTTTTTTTTCTTGTGGATGCTAATTGCTATTTTGTTTTATGTCCAAATTGAATTTTTAAGGTACAAATATTTGACGTCTTAGGGTGCATACTTCAACTTCGCTTCTTGTGCATGATCTATCTTTGTCTATGTGAATAGAATTTGAATTTTGAGGGTTTTGGGTTCTTTCTAAGCACATATTCACGATAGTGAGATTTACTGTTTGATCTTTTTCCCGTGCTTTGGTCTGATCTACTTGTTGGGAATCAATTTCTGCCTTGTTATATTTTGTTTCTTCTCTCTGTTTTCTGCTGGCAGAGTAAATATTAGAGTTTACTACTTGTACAAATTCTTCGATGAAGTATATCAAGTTTACATGTAAAAGAAATTTTCTTGCATAACGGATTTTTCTGTAAAATTGAATAAGGTGATGGGGTTTGCAACTAATTTGCGTGGTATTTAGTGATTCATGAAACCTCCTCAGGAGGAAATTTATTAGTCTTCTGTGGTGTATTCGTTAGATGGGTTTATTTTATTTCGATTGCTTCTTACTTTTAATAACTAAAAATGATATTATGGCTATACCATAAATTTGGTAGAGTTAGAAAGAATTATCTATGCAAAATGAATATGCGAAATTTTGAATGTCAGAAAGCTAGAAAACAAACAAAGCAAACAAATCACACAATTAGACCAATAATGAATTCTACTTACAGAGTTGCAAATTTATGGTAGCTGCTTTGTAGCTTCTTGTTATTTTTGCAACGTTACTACCGTATATTGATAACAAAAGTGAAACTCTATAATGTTCCTAAATTGCTAAGGTTAGGGAGCCCCACGCTTACTCAGTACGGGTCACTAGGTTCGATTAAGTTTTCAATAAGTAAACAATGGTTGAGCCTTTTAACGAATATGATGGCAAAGAGGCATCTTTACCTGCACCAACGAAGTTGAATACATTCTTTTTATATCTTTTTCTGATCTCCAACATTAACTTTTATATGTTGAATTTGGTAAGCTTTCTCTTCAGATCCTCGTCTCTTTCTCCCTCTATTTTGGTAACTTTTATGTGTTGATTTAGACATATACATAAATCAGAGTATTAAGAACAGAGGTGGTTAGATGGTTAGTTGTGCTTGGAAGTGATATCAAGTTTAGGATTTGTAAACATTATAACAGTTGCTGGATCTTTGTACATAAGATGCCTTATAACTGATTTTTACTTTTTACAAGTGATGGATTTAAAGATGGGCAAACGGAAAATGTCGTATTGATTTTGAAAGTTAAGAGTACAAAGACGAATAAAACATGCTGCAGTTTTTTGTTAAAATATTCTATTACATGTTTAATCTTTGACAAAATACATATATTTTTTTTGCAGAGGCAAACATCGACTGTAACAGACTGGTGCATGTATGATTGTATGATCGACCACCTCAACAAATTTCTCTCTTTACTCCCTTTTCCTATAAATACCAAATTAGCAATGACTATTGTGTCTCCTACATCTTCTGTATAGAACATACAAATGCAGTTTCTAATGGCATATGAAGTACAATTGTCAATTGTCCATAATATTTTGCCCGATACTTGTAAACCTTAAGTGGTTGTTCATTTGCATTTTACTGAAGCATATAGATGTTGATGTTTTGCTGCCTTTTTTTACTGACGAAGCACGTATATAGATAACATATACAGTTTTTGCTTAAAATTAAACGTACACACTATTTCCAATTGAATTACTTGGCCCGTGCTGGCATAGGTCGCTTCATCTAGTATATTATTTATTATTACTACTATATAGAAGCACGATGAATTAGGACAAGCAAGGTAATTTGTAATTTTACCTTAAAGAAAAGACAAAATATATGGCAAATCTGTCATCCTACTTGAAATACAAAATAAATAATTATGTAACTTTTTCTCAACTTTCTAGAAGAATCCATTCTTTCATATCTTTGTACCAAACAATGGAGAGGCATCCACTCCTTCACAAGTATTCAACAGTCTCTTTTCTCCAAACTTGAATTCAAGGCCCGCTCATTAACTTCATCTTCTCAGCTGGGTATGCATTTTAAGGTCAGCTTTTGTTTCAATATTTGCTCTAGTTTACTTTTTAAAAACATTAAATTTTAAAATTCATAACTGAGTTTGAGATCAAGGCGTAGAAATTATTGATGTATTCTTATATTCAAATTTTGACGCAAGTGGAAGAGGCGTTGTCCATGGTGTACATATCCAGATCCCCGATCGTGTTTGTGGGATGTGGTTTGTTGTATACACTACAAATTCAGTTTGGTTTTTTCTCCCAAATTCTTTCTCTTGATTCTGTCATATTTTTCAATTTTATGAGTTAAGTTCAAGTCTGCTATAGTTATTGTTCTGGCTTAACTCTCTATAGTTAAGTTCATTTTCTTCTTTGGATTTTCATTACTGCTTTTTTTCTAAACAGAGAAATTGAAGAATGCAATCGAAAATTAATGGTTTATTCAGTTTTTCTTCTTTTATGCCCAAAAGTGCAAACTCATCTAAATTTTGCAGTGATGAATTCAATTATAAGAGGGTATAGAAAGTTGTTTTGCTTACATACCAACGAAGTATTGGGCTATTTCTCGTGTTTCAGCCAAAGGCCCATTGAGTAAACCTACTTGGAAAAGGATTGAAATTATTCTCTTTATTTTGTTTTCAATTCTATTAGGAAAAGGAATGGAACTGTAATCCTATTTGTAATTGGTTTTGACTTTGTAAGGAAAAACACAACTCTATAAATAGAGGATAGTCTTCAGAGAATAACTAATTGCTCATTGATATTTTCTTCGAAAGAGTTTAGAACATAAGAGAGATTTTTGTTAGAGAAATTTCAACAAGAGAAAAGAGAGAAAGAAATGGGTTCTTTTGCTGCAGTCTTTTTCTCCAACCAGCAATGTTCAGATCATATTTTTTGATTAACTAACCGTTGGATCGGGCTGAAATTTGAACTGAGTGTTTCTGACATCTTTGTGGTTGATTTGAACGGTGGAGATCGTATTTGGAGGTCAGAAAAGTCCTCTTTTAGGTCCTGAATATAAGCTGGGTTTGGGTGGTTTTCTTTCTATTTATCTTTTGTTGGTGTAGCTATTGTTTGTTCTCTTTTGGCATGTGTTGTGTAGCCATTAGAATAATATTTGTAACCCTGTTATTGGTATAGTGAATCATTTCGGATCTTGTCGATCCCGTGGTAATTACCTTCGGTTTGAAGGGTGTTTCCACGTTTAACTTGGTGTTCTTTATTGTTAGATTTTCGTTTTCATTTTTTCTTCAGAAAAACTGGTATTAGAGCCAGGTTTTCTACATGGAGGGGAATATGAGTAAGATGGTATGTCTAAACGAAAGAAACTACAACATATGAAAAAACAAGATGAAAGATCTATTGTTCGTGAAGAAGATGCATCTTTTGGTTTTTTCTGCTCATAAACCCGAGAATGTGACCGATGAAAATTTGAGCACCAACAAGTATGTGGATATATAAGACAATGGGTTGAAGATAATGTTCGCAAACATATTGTGAATAAGACACATGCCAGAACATTGTGGGAAAAGTTGGAGACACTTTACGCTTCAAAAACTGGCAATAACAAGTTGTTCGTGTTAAAGCAATTGATGACCTTTAAATACAAGAAGGGCAATCCTATTCTTGATCATATAAATGATTTTCAGGGTATTCTTGATCATCAATTAGGAATGGGTGTTAATTTTGATGATGAAATACAAGGACTTTGACTTCTTAATACTCTACCGGATTCTTGGGTAACTCTTCGTGTTTCTTTAACCAATTCTGCCACTAGTGGAAAGGTGACTATGGAATATGCAAAGAATGGTGTGTTCACTAAAGAGGTTAGAATAAAATCTCAAGAAACATCTTCACATTCAGATGTTCTATATACAGAAGATCGAGGGAGACATAAGACAAGAGATCCGAGGAGTAGAGGTAAAAGCAGAAGCAAGTCGAAATTGAAGAATCCAAATATTATATGTTATCATTGTTGAAAGAAAGGACATTAAAAATTTTTGTAAACAATTGAAGCAAGATCTTAAAGAAGGGAAGAAGGAAGAAAACAATGAAAATAATGTTGTTGTTTTCCAAGATGATCTTCTCTTTGCTTGTGATAAAGACGTCATCAATTATGTATCTCAAGATACAAGTTGCATAGTAGATTCTGGAGCCACATCACATGTCACACCAAGAAAAAACTTCTTTTCATCTTATACTTCTGGTAACTTTGAGGTGTTAAAGATGGGTAATGCTGGTGAGGTTAAGGTGTTTGGTGTTGGCACAGTTTGTTTGAAAATCAATACCGGTTCAACGTTGGTCCTTCAGAATGTCAAGCATGCTCCAAAAATTCCGTTAAATTTCATCTCTGTAGGACAACTAGATGATGATAGTTGTCATAATGACTTGTGCAATGACAAATTAAAGCTCACCAAAGGCTCGCTGATTTTAGCTCGAGGAAGAAAACATTCAAATATATACATGACACAAGGATCGATTCTTGGTAACTCTATAAATTTGGTGGAGAGCGAGACTTTATCAGAATTGTGGCACAAGAGGCTTAGTCATATGAGCGAGAGGGGGATCACCTGTTTGGCTAAGAATAATTTGCTTGCTGGTATGAAACAAACAAAGGTGAAAAGATGTGTTCATTGCTTAGCAGGGAAGCTGAAAAGATTTTTTTTTCACAGTCATCCTCCTCCAAGAAAGTCTAAGCTATTGGAGCTAGTACACTCAGATTTATGTGGTCCTTTCAAAGTGAAGTCAAAAGGTGGTGCACTTTACTTTGCTACTTTCATTGATGATCATTCTCGCAAGATTTGGGTATATCTTTTAAAATCCAAAGATCAAGTGCTTGATGTGTTTAAATAGTTTCAAGCCTTATCTGAGAGACAAATAGGAAAGAAATTAAAATGTATTCGCACTGATAATGGTGGTGACTATATTGATCCCTTTAATAACTACTGTAAATCGCAAGGAATCGTCATCAGAAGAGTCCTCGAAAGGCTCCTCAATTTAATGGTTTGGTAGAGAGGATGAACAAAACTTTAGTTGAGAGAATTAGATGTGTGCTTTCAGAGGCTAAACTTCCAAATTCTTTTTGGGCTGAAGCACTTAACATTGTTTCTTATGTTATCAATGTGTCTTCTGTTTCTTTGGATGGTGATGTTCCAAATAGAGTTTGGTTTGATATGGATTTTTCTTATGATCACTTGAAAGTTTTCGGGTGTAAAGCTTGTGTGCGTGTTCCAAAAGATGAGAGGTAGAAATTGGATGTTAAAACTAAAAAATGCATTTTCATTGGTTATGGTCAAGATGATTTTGGATGTCGCTTTTATGATCCAATTGATAAGAAACTCATTAGAAGTCGTGATGTTGTGTTCTTTGAAGATCAAACTATTGAAGATATTGACAAGACTAAGCACTAGATTCTCATACTGATGAGAGCTTAGTTGATGTTGATCGAATTCCTATTATTGATACATCTTCTACACATGAGGGAACCCAAGGTAATGATCCAAATAATGATCAGAGTATAGAATATATAAATGTTCCTACTAATGATGTTGTGGTTAATAATCAACCAACTCATGGTGAGATAACCACTTCGAATGATCCAAAAACCTCTTGTAGAAGATCTACTAGAGAAAAGTGAAGCTCAACACATTATTCTCCTAATGAGTATATCCTCTTGACTGACATGGGAGAACCTGAAGGTTATCATGAAGTCATGCTAGATACTCATAGAGATAGTTGGGTAGAAGCCATGGAGGACGAGATGAAGTCACTTCACGAGAATGTCACATATGAGCTAGTGGAGTTACCGAAATGGATATTTAGATTAAAGCAAGATCAACATACATTTTCACCTAGATACAAGGCTAGGTTAGTCGTCAAAGGTTTTGGTTAAAGAAAGGGGATTGACTTTGATGAAATTTTCTCTCCTGTTGGGAAAATGTCCTCTATTCGTATGGTTCTAGCCTTAGCCGAAATTCTAGATTTAGAGGTTGAGCAGATGGATGTCAAGACTGACTTTCATCATGGTGATTTAGAAGAGGAGATCTACATGGAGCAACTTGAAGGTTTTGTAGTTAAAGGGAAATAAAACCATGTTTGCAAATTGAGAAAGAGTTTGTATGGCTTTAAACAAGCTCCAAGGCAGTGGTACTTAAAGTTTGAATCTGTCATTGAAATTCAAGGATACAAGAAAAATTCTTCAGATCATTGTGTATTCTTTCAGAAGTTCTATGATGATGCTTTTATTATCTTACTAGTTTATGTGGATGATATGCTGATTGTTGGTAAAAATAAATCTAGAATTGCAGTCCTTAAGAAAGAGTTAAGCAATTCGTTTGCGATGAAGGACTTGGGTCCAGCAAAGAAAATCTTAGGCATACAAATCCATCGAGATAGACACAAGAAGAAGTTATTTCTATCCCAAAAGAAGTATATTGAGAAAGTACTCAAGAGGTTCAACATGACAGAGACAAAAGTGGTTAGTGCACCTCTTCCTTAACACTTTAAGTTGAGTACGACTCAAAGTCCATCGACTAATGATAAGAAGAATGAGATGTCGAGTACTCCATATTCTTCTGCGGTTGGTAGTTTGATGTATGCTATGATTTGCACTAGACCAGATATTGCAGATGTTGTTGGTACCGTTAGCAGATTTCTTTCCAATCCTGGAAAAGAACACTGGGGTGCAGTGAAATAGATACTACAATATTTGAAGGGTACGTCAGATATGGAGTCTTTATTTGGTAGTGGCAAGTATGATCTAGTATGCTACACGGACTCTGGTTTGGGAGGAAATCTTGACAATTCATAATCTACTTGGCTATTTGATCACTTTTGGAGGGGGAGCTATTTCTTGGCAATCAAGACTTCAGAAGTTCATAACTCTATCTACCACAGAAGCCGAATATATTGTCATTACTGAAGGTGCCAAGGAATTGCTTTGGATAAAGGAGTTTATCAAAGATCTTGATTTTGAACAATCAAGATTTATCTTATTTTGTGATAATCAAAGTGTTATTTATCTCACCAAGCACTCTACCTTTCATTCGAAGTCCAAGCATATTAGTAGAAAATATCATTGGATTCGAATGGCCATAGAAGAGAAATTATTTGAGGTTGAGAAGATACACACTGATGACATTTCTTCAGATATGCTTACGAAAGTGGTGATCGTAGATAAGCATGAGTTTTGTAGAAGTGCGGCAGGCATGAAGCCTTCTAAGACCTCAAAATTCATATCGGTATACTGTAAATTACGTCATCTCTATTTTCCTTCATTGAATTACTTAAATTACTTCATCTCTATTTTCCTTCATTGAATTACTTCTTTTTATCTTCTTCTCATTGTGTAGATATCCTTTAAATCTTGAACTTTTGTCTAGGAAAAAGTGTTCGATTGGTAGTAGTGATGGACTACTCTTTCTTTTTTATCTTTATCGCATAAAAATAGATTGCCCCTCTTATTCTGTGTCATAAAGAGCTTGGACACTCTACAAGACAAATTCAAGTGCAGTGGAAGATTTTCTTGCGGCTTTTCTAACAATGGCAATAGGTACTATCATGCTTTCATTTCAAAATTAGCTTTAATTTTGAAAATGAGTATCCTTAATAACTGTTTGCGACAAATTTTAAAGTGATAGAAAATAAATTAAAATCACAAATAAAATATGAAGAAACATGATTTTATTGATCAAGATAGATTGCAGGTACAATTATGTTGATCCCTTAATTCTACTCTCCTAAGATTTATCCATGATTCGAGGGCCGTTAGTGACGTATTTCTTGAACTAGGATGATTTAGATTTTGACCTCTCTATATGAATAATTCATCAATTTGTGGAGTATTCGAGATCTTGATCTTTTTAAGGAATTTTGAGATCTTGATCTCTTTATGGAATTTTTGAGATGGATTTTATGGAAATTTAGTACCCTTTATATAGGCATAAACTAGGGTTTAGGGTTGAGTAGCCTCCAAGAATTCTTATTTGAGTTGATTACAATTTGTAGAGTCCCAACTTGAATTGAACACATCTTGTAGAGTCCCACAAAATTTCAATGTCTACAAATGCCCCCTTCTTCAAGGATTGACGGAGGGTAGACTTGTGAAACTGAAAGACAAGGCTTGAAGTACTCATTCTTTCACCTTTGCAGCTTTAAATTTTTTAGATTTGATTTAAGAGAGAAGAGATGAAGGGCATATTTTGTCCCACTGGGCGTGCCAATTTGTTTGCGACATATTTTAAAGTGACGGAAAATAAATTAAAATCACAAATAAAATATGAAGAAACATGATTTTATTGATCAAGATAGATTGCAGGTACAATTCTGTTGATCCCTTGATTCTACTCTCCTAAGATTTATCCATGATTCGAGGGCCGTTAGTGGCGTAATTCTCGAACTAATATGATTTAGATTTTTACCTCTCTATATGATTAATCCATCAATTTGTGGAGTACTCGAGATCTTGATCTCTTTATGGAATTTCGATATCTTGATCTCTTTATGGAATTTTCGAGATGTCTTTTAAGGAAATTAGTATCCTTTATATAGGCATAAACTAGGGTTTAGGGTTGAGTAGTCTCTAAGAATTCTTATTTGAGTTGAACACAATTTGTAGAGTCACAATTCAAATTGAATGAATCTTGTAGAGTCCCACAAAATTTCAATGTCTACAGTAACAATGGATAGTTGATCGGCTTATGATTCTCTTCTAGTTTGATGTAAAGACTTAAAGACTGACTGAACAGTGAAGGATCTTTACTATAAGAAATGAATAATAGACCTATTTTCTAGAGTGAAGTGTCGATACATATACGGGTTAATAAGATTGTGGCACAATTGATTAACTTTGATTCTTAAATCTAAACTTAGTGCAACATTTGAATAAAGATACTTCTTTGATTATGAATGAAGAATGACAATGATATTTCTATATAGCACTCTTAACTTATAACCATTTTCTAACATACAGAGACTTCATTTGTCTATTGAATTTGTTTTTTCATTGTTTTTAAATCAGTCGCTTGTGTCTTTCATGCTGGCTACTGAGAGAATATGTAACTATTGTTGACTAATACTGATTCTCACCTTATCTTCTACTACTACTAATCATGGTAAAAAAATATAGTTTGGTGTACACATTAATCTCTCTTTTTTGATGACAAACTCCTTAAGCTCTCAATTTTGAGGGACCTAATATTTTTATCAAGAAGTAGATATATTATGTGCACGTTAGAAGGATAGTTAATTGTCTAGATATTGAAAAGTGATACCACTACCAGATAGACATTATGGAGTATTTAACATTGTTTCCAAGAGGAAAAAAACATGAGCACACGAGAGGTTCACAAGAATAAGAAAATAGTCCAGCTTCGTGTCATTTCTTGTTTTGCTATGACACAAATAATGATTACTCTGACATGTATACATGTACCTGTTATTTCACTCAAATAGTTGTTTTGTTCTATGGATTAGCCATGAAATACTCTTTATTTGGGTGCTTTAAAGATCATAGTTCGTCTTCACGAACTCACTTGAATGCTTGAAGAATTTTGATACTATTTGGAGAGGAAACAAATTCCTTAGCTAGATTATGTGATGAGCAGGATAATGAATATCTTACTGGTTTGATTATCAGTTTAAGGTGTTTACAAACTGATAAACCGAATCAGTAATTCACAAGACGGATCAAACCGATCGATAAGCACCCCTATTAAGTCCATGGAATTAACAACTTAACATAGTGGTAGATTTAAAGAAGCAAAGTAACTGCTTTTGACACAAGATTTCTTTAGGAGGAATTCAGCTGTCTTTTAAATGCTTGGCAGATTGTTTTTCTTTGGAATTAGCTAATTTTGAGCTTTCTCTTACACCTTCTATTATAATCATTTTTCTTTTGTGCTATGTGTAATTGCAGGTTCAACTCAAAAGCTATGTTCGACAAACATCTCAATCTTGAATATTCATCTCCTGCAATCATTTTGTGCCTCACTTCGGAGAGTGCCTTAATTGTTTCTCCATCGTTGCATTAGACTGTTCTATTATTTATGGAGAGGTGCATTTTTGTTTTTTCTTGTGTGTTTGTATTGTATCAACTAATATTGCATATGTAGAGTTATTTCTTTCTTGTCTCTTGCTCCGATTTTTTGTAGTTCATGTGAATTTAGTTCATTGTGGGATGAATTGAACTTCAATCTCTGAAAATAAGTGTTATCGATCTTCTTATATTTCAATACTCTATTTTAGTTTGTTTTTTTTGGTATGTGTATGTGTATGTGTTAGTTAATAAAAGTGAGTACTTCCTTTCATTTGTTCTTTCTTGAAAATATAAGAAGTTATTTTTATATGTCACAAAATTCAATAACATAGTGCTTTTGGAAGGTTCAAATTCCGGTGGAGCTAGATCAAAACACTATAGGTATTTTTTCCCCTATTTTCTTGAAGTTGGTGAGTAGAGTTACCATATACTCAAACAAGTTCATTGTCTAGGTTACTGTAAGGTGGCTTGGACACCGAAATTGACAATGCTATGAATATTCGATCATATCTTCTAACTCCCCAGACATTCAGATTTCTCCCGAGAATAATATTACGTCAGTTATTGCTTTATAAACTTTGATAGACAATAGATTTCCTTCAGGTTTAACTCTTCCAATGGATCTAAAATTTAAATGACAAGCAAAACACGGTTTTCACAAACTACAGGACTAAAATCAATTGAGTTTTATAAGCAACGAACCAGTGTCGGCATCTCTTTTTTAAGTTTTCCCCTATTTCCTAGGCCCTCCCTCAAACTTTAGTCTTCATCATACTTTGGATCTTTAGTTATTTAAGTTATCATTATTAAATTGTCGAATTTAATGGTGGTTGACTTGACGAAAATGAAGGTGCAAGCTAGAGATAGTTCATATGATATATGACATGATAGATTACTTTTTATCAGAAGGTGGGTGATAAGATCTTCAAAAGATATTACTAAGTATCATATTTATAAGTATAATGACCTGAACGTTTTGCCTAGGTGTCGTGAAAGTGGATCATCTAATAGTATTCTAGGTACTATAGTAGAACTTAAGTATTATAGTGTACAAACAAAGAGTACATATTAAACAGCAATGAGTTGCGTACACTTGCTATTTTACCACTAAATTATTAGTCCATATTTTTTCATGTTTCTAAGTTGCCATTCAATTTTTCCATTTCTTAAATTTAACAATAAAAATTCACTCATTCTTGAAAAATAAAATGTATAGTGTGTGAGATTTCATATTTGATGAATTGTTGAGATTTTCCTATCTTAGATACATTGTGACAAGGAAGAATGAGGTGATCTAAACGAAGAAACAATCTCCAATACTTCTATCATACTTCTTTAAAAAAGAAGAAGATAGCAAAACAAATCACAAGACTGTAATTGTGTTACATTTGTAAACCTGTAATTATATCTATTTTATATATAGATTAATATTTTTATTTTTAGTTTGAAAGTAGCTCATAAATAGATGACCCTTCATGGATATGAAAACTTCTCTTTACAACAATGTCATGTGAACAATATGAAGCTCTTATAGACGTAAAGAAGTATCATTTTGTAACCAAGTGACATCATTAAATTTTGCACAACTTAAAGAACTTTGTTGTTAAATGCATGTAAACAATAAGATTCTAGATGTGTACAATGTTATAGTTAAATATTGGAAATTTGAAGTGTAAACATCATGAAGTTTATGAAGTATAGTTGTGGCAATATGCAGAAACATGACACTATCAAAGAAGAATGGTACTTTCTTGTGCTAGGTAAAATTTGTTGGGACTTGGGAGTATGAAAATCTTATCTACGTAAGTATTTACTTTTATACAAAAAAAAGTTTCATTCACTTAAGGATATACTTTCTTTGGGACTATATTACTTTTAGTTGTCCCTCGTAGAAGGAATTGGCATTATTTCCAAACATATGCCCCTGTTCTTATGAAACTCTACCAGTGATGTGATGCATTTTCCAGTGAACTCAATGATGTAATGGTAAGCATTGCCTAATGCATGTTGTGTCGCTAAGACTTACTTTATCTAATCGTTGTAATTCTAGCATCATACCTGATTATCCTATTAATAGCCTTGTTTTCATTAAGTTCCAAAATGATGGTAAAATTGTTGAGCACTTATGGAGTTATCTTTACTCAGTAATTTACATATTTTAATCTAAAATATGGTCAAAGTTTTGATGACTTGCAGGTAAAGAAGCATTCTTGAAACAACTTAAACTTATTTTTAAATCAAATGCCTAATAGTAATTATAAGTGGTTTATCCTTTGTAATACTTGATTATGTCAAAAGTTTGTATTTTTGTATTATTTTTGTATTCTAGCACAATAGCTGACCCCTCCTCTCCCAAAGTAGACCATTACTCGAGTTTACGGTACCAAATAGCTTAATACATTTCATCAATTTATACTTGAAACCAATCATGTATAGTCTTTTTCCCTGCTGCTTGTTTTGATCTTGAACTGAGAGGATTGTTTCTAATTGACCAAAAAGATACCAAATAAATAGTTTAATGCGGTTACAATTATATACCTCAAACTTGTAACCAAAAAAAGGTTGCAAAATCAATCGTGTTGGCACGGCCATGCCTATCTAGTATTATTTTATTATTATATAGAAGAGCCAAGTTAAGGACGATCAAGGGCAAATTTATCAAATCATAAAGATTCTTGAATGTTTCTATGTCATGATATCAAGAAAATTGTAATAGATTTGTAATGACAAAACAATCAAATATATTTTTATAAATATCATGTATATCCTAATGATGTGACATTTTATGGTTCACATTTCCAATAATACTTTTTTTTAATATAGACTAATTTTATTAGTCTATTTAATGAGATATTGTCTATTTATTTTTTATATGGTGTAATTTCCACCAAACCAAGAAATATATATTAAATAAATGTAGGATAAATTTTTATTTTTTGAACATACTAATGATTTTAATAGGTCTAATTTCTAAATTAATGATTTGTTAAGGCCTTGAAAATTAATTTACGGAATGTTTGTCTAGAAAAGTTATATTAATATATTACAATTAATATGATAAGTGACGTGATAGTTTATTTTAAGTAATATTTCTTTATATTATTTTATTATTTTATTTCTATTATATAGAAGAACCAAGTTGAGGACGACCAAGGGTAAATTTGTCAATTCATAAAGATTCTAGAGTGAATATTTCTATATTATGATATCAAGAAAGTGGTAATAGATTTGTAATGACCAAACAACCAAATCTATTTTTCTAAATATCATGTTAATCCTAATGATGTGACATTTAATATGGATCCACATTTTCAATCACACTTTTTTCTTAATTTTTTTGAATATAGATTAATAATTAGTCTATTTTAATGAGATCTTACACTTCTTATAGATTTATTTTCTATATAGTATAAAATTTTCGTTAAACCAAAAATATCTATTAAGCAAATGTAGAATAAATTTTTGTTTTTACAACATACTAATGATTTTATAGGTCTAAAGGTAATTAGAAATTAATGATTTGTTAAGACCTAAAAAATTGATTTACGTGATGTTTTTCTAAAAATGTTATATTAATATATTACAACTAATATAATTAATTGACGTGATAACTTATTTTAAGTAATATTTCACTATATTATAAAGTAAAGAACTACTTACTATGAGGACATATAAAAATCTTCATACTAATTTTTTAAAACATCAAATTTGTAAATTTTCATAATAAAATAAATTACATATTAAAATAAGTAAATAAATTTATTGTGTGAATTTTCTTTGCACTAATATGTATATTATATAATTTGTACTCCATTTTTCATAAATAATTTTTAACTATAAATAAATTATCTTTTAAAATTTTCATGTTGTTTCATTATGACAATTAACATATGACATATCTCTAACGAGTGACAATTAACTCATAATGACCTTCATATAATAGTGAGTTATACTTTTTCTAATTTTGATTTCTACTTCTTACAAGTTTAAATTATGATAAATTAGTGTCATTCATCGAGAGTAAAAGACATATTAAATATTAGATTATGTATGCTTTACAACTTAAAATTAGGTGTTTTCTCAATTGATATCGATAGTTGATTTTCAAAATTAAGTTACTTTATTACCTTATTTTTATTACAATTTTGACATATCGACAGAATATTGATTAAAAAAGTATGATAAAAATAATTGTGAAAAAACTTTAGAATTGTCATTTAAATTTTGTTAAAAGGCAATAGTTACAAAAACCTAAATTTCATAAATATAAAATTGATCTAATGTATCTACTCACTCCAGTTTGATTTATGTAATCTTTATTTGACTTAACATGAAGTATTTAAAAAGCACTTTTAGAACTCGTGGTTTAAAACAACCCATATATTTCATATGATTATAAATCATCTTACAATGAATAAAATCAATATTTTTGAAGTCAAAATGTTATTAAATATATTAAAACATCATTCTTTTGAAATTGACTACAAAAGAAAAATAAGCCACATAAATTTCATATTGTTAGAAGTTAATTATATTATATCCCTACTCTTTTTTAAATTACAAAAATGTAATGACCCATTTGGTCATTTTGAATACTAGAGTTTTTTATTTCATAAAATACTTTTCAATAGATTTTAAATAGGTATTTTGGGCTATTGGTAACTATATTTATAAATTTGTGGGGCAATTTCAAATCTTAACTTAGTTACTAGTTAAAGAATATAACACTAAAATTAATAGTGGGTTCCATTTGCACTTTTATAATTGGTCTTATATAATAATTAAGAGTAAATTTTATGTAAAAAGAAAATATTTAGGCAAGGAACCCTATCAGCAATATCGCAAAGCATTGTCCTTCAGGTAAGACCTTCAACAAGAACTTTACCATTATTCTATGCATAGTGAAGATTAGGCAAAAATACATATTAGGTTTATTATATTATTATTATTTGAATAGATAAGAAATTGAAGGAGATGCATATTTTGTTATTGGTTGGAATTGTGGGGACAAACATTTAATTCTTTGACTAAAAAGGAACTCCAAAATGATTAATCCATGAGCATCAATAACAAAATATTATTTTAGTAGTTTTGAAATATAGAAAAAGAACATATTAGTTTGACCATGCGATTTTTGCAGTATACTTCTGTTTGGAGTAGATAAATATGATATTGGTTATTTTTTTTAATTATCATATTATGATTCAAGTTTTGATATATTGGTAGAAATAATTAATTATTAATCATATTATTTAAATATCATTAAAGTTATGCTAATTGAAGAAATTTAGATTTACCTTAGGCTTGAACTGTAGGAAATTGATTATAGTTTTGGGTGAGTTGTTATAGATCTATGATAGACATATAATAACATGAGTTATCATTGACTCATTAACTTACAAATTATGCATATTTATTTTATAGATTGGAAAAGTTATGAGGCATTGAGGAAAGAAAAAGTGTTGGAGAAATAGCTTGCTTGACTTCGGGAGTTGTTCATGTTGTTTGTTGTTTATCACCTGTTAAGTGCTATATTTGAGTTCATACTATTATTTATTGTATATTAATTCCTATTTTGGATTGACCGATGATACCTACTCAGTACATGTTTCCTTTGTACTGAGTCTTACTTGTGTTTTTCTTTGTTTCCCTTTTATGAAATGCAACGAGTGTACCTATGACTTCTGGTTTCCCTCAGCTCTAGGCAGCCTCCCGCATATCAAGTTTCAGGGTGAGCTATTCATTCAAGCTCGTGTTGGATTCGCTCGGTCATGACATGATGTCCTATACTTTTGGACACATACCATTTTATTCTTTTATTTTGGTGTATTTGATATTCTTAGACTTAGTATTGGAGATTAGATGTCCTTGATGTGATGACTTTCAGGTTTTGGGAAATGATATTTAGTAACATTTGAGTTTTCACGTTATGCTTGTATTTTGTAAGTTAGGTTAAATTGGTTGGTTCGCCCACTTAGGAGGTTAAATATGGGTGCCACTCACGACGCTTTTTGGGTCGTGACAAACTTGATATTAGAGCGTTAGGTTCGATGATTTCACACACAAGAATAGGTCTAGTAGAGTCTTGCGGAACGGTATGTGATTATCTTTACTTTTCTTCGAGAGGCTATGTACCTTTAGGAAACTTATTCTTTTCTTTCTTTAGTTCTACTACTTGAATCCAATTGGTATTTAGGTGATACAAATTGGTATCTAACCTTCGTCACTCTATTTAGCATATGATTAATACTATAGTAGTAGAATTGGAAACACCAACACCAGCAAGAGAGTATGCGTCCTTAAAAATAGATATGTTTCCACGATCACTATAGACATGTCTAGTGACTTGTATGATCTTTTTATTAAGTTTTTAAAGTTGAAACCACTATTCTTCATGGGTACTGAATATGAAGATGCTTATGATTTCCTTATTGTTTGTCGTGAAAGTTGTTTCCTAAGATGGATCTGGTAGAATGATGGGACATTGAGTTTCTGACTTACTAATTCTGGGGAGATGCGAAAATGTAGTGATAGTCTCATGTTGAGTCTTACCGGTGATCACACTACCTATAACTTGTGTAGCATTTTCTAGCTTTTTCACGGAGAAGTACATGTTATGGATCTTAATGGATATGAGGTAGATGGGGTGAAGCAAGATAACTTTGCCAAGGTGACAAGATTCAAAAAGTTCTCAAGGGACGGCTAGATAATGAATATTATTACTTTGAAAAATATAGTAAAGTTTTCACAAGAATATGGATTGCTTAGTTAATAATGAAATTTTGTTGAGTCAATTGAGGGTAGGATCTCTACTACGATTTTATAGATTAAGTGTATATAAAAAGGGGTCATAATACGACTACTAAATTAATTTGGTTAAAGTTATGATGTGTGTTATTTTTGTCATCGATTGTCTAGTGTGAATATTAACTACTTAAGAAGTAATTGGTGGTTTCTCATATTTAGGTAATGGGATTCTGTGTTGCTTTCACATTTGAGAAACCAACTAGTTTATTACTATAGGCACTTGGATTGCATTGATTTTTTTAGAAATATTTTAGCGGTGGATTTTTTGTATAATATTAACACATTTAGGTCGTGAAATGTATCATAAGGGTTCTGAATGATGACAGGTAATTTTATCTTTAGTTTCAAAGAGTAGATTAATACTTGAATGACAAACTTATCGAGACAGAAAATCCTATTGAGTATACTTGGGTGAAGGAAATTGATGATTTTAGTAAGAAAGTGCGTATAAAATTGGGTTAATCCCTTAAATTTGATCAGTACACCTGAGTTTAAGGTGTCAAGGTTCACTTCTTGATGAAGACAAAGACTAATTGAGTATGATGAAATAAAAGAGAGTTTGTGAGGAGTTGTGATTGAGATGAGATTATATAATAAATATTTGTTGTTTAAATTAATTTTGTATGATAATAAAGACTTGCGAGTATCTAAGGTTGTGATTTCTATTATTTAGTGGGTAATGCGATTGTATGGCAAGTTTAAGGAGATGTAGGGGTATCACTCAGATAGAATTTAATGGAGATAGAGTCATAATTATAATAAGATAAAATTTGTGGAATGTGTAGCCTTCAAAAATAGGTAAGAGCAGAAATATATTCTCTGATTTTAAGGACTAAAAATGTACTTTTGAGTGGAGTGATAAATTATATTGTAGTGTTGAATTTATTAATGAGTATGATTGAATTTTTAGTTAAGGATATGGTAAGTTTGATAGAAAGACGCTAATAAGCTAAGATACACAAAGTCATAAAAATCTTCAATGTATCATCCATGTTGATAGATAAGGAGATTGAGTTACATTGTTCGAATTGCACTTCAAACGTTTCATTTTGAATCTACTTTTGGGGTGGTATGTTTTATAAAGTTATGAGTTTGTGAGGTAAAATAAAAATAAATAATACATTGTTTACGTCAGATATTAAACATATGGAAGGACTAATGCATAGTTTTGATTGAATAAAAATTGTTACATTTGATTATTAAAGGACCGAAGGAGAATTTCACTTTAAAGCGTTAGTTTAGAGTATAAGGTAAAATATTATAGATTATTGTTCAAGGAATAAGATTGCTAAGCGAGTTAGCGAAATGAGCAACAATATGGTGTATTGAAGAATTCGAGGTATTTGAAACTTGTGTCATGGGTAGAATTTAAGAAAGGTGAAGTAATCTAACCTCTCATATAGACCCATGGATCAAAGTTGAATGTTGTATGAATTTTCTCTTATAAGATTATATATGACTCTGAGATGTGAAGTAGTTCGGTACATACTTACTAGGAACTTATGACCAACTTTTATAAAGATTGAGTTTTGGTTTGGGCGAGAAACAATGAGGTATGAAAAAATTATAGGTTTATGTGGGGTTAGATTGCTCAAATTATGATAGATGACATAAGAATAATGCACAAGGTGTGATATAATTGTATATGGTTTTTAATAATTTAGAGTTGGATTAATAATACTTTATTGATGGGACTACATAGAATATTATGATGAGTTACATAGATAATTGATGTTGAATAGAGGTTATGAGCTTAGAGTATACATAATAACTGACCAAGAGTTTTCCTAATTCATGGCATGAGGTATGTGATGGTCTAGAAGGGTAGCTAAAGCATGGTATGTGAAAGTGGTGTTATGTTGACTTTGGATTTGATTTAATAATTTTATCACGATGAAAAGGTACTATGAAATTTTAAATTAGTGTTTTTAGACTTGTTTGAAATTCGTAATTGTCATGAAATGCTTAAATAGAAAGAGAATAGCCATAGTTTGAACATATATTTTATAAGAATACTTTGAAACTAATGATGGTTTGGGAGTAAGGTAGATGATCGATGGGGTTATGATATTTTGTTAGTATTAACACGGTTGACTTTAGTGGATGTGGTGCTCGATAAATTAAGTATATGTGTGTAATTATAATAGGGACTAAATTTAGAATTCTGGGTAGCAATAAAAATCAAAGAGACAAGAGTCAGATGAATGAAAATGTTGATATGGATACTATGGAAGGAGTATCTAGAGTTATTCGACCATGGTTATGTATAATTTTTTATGTGGCCAACTACTAAATTCTTAGCGCAGTTTAGAGTTGTAACGACCTGTTTAGTCGTTTTGAGCAGAAGATTTTATTTCTGGAAAAATAGGCTGAGGCGACGGACCCCACGACGGACCGTCATGGGCACGACGGACCGTCGCAGGGTCTCGTTTCAAAACACTTGGAAAATCTGAAATTGGGTACTGAAAATCGACTCTCTGAACTTCGTAACGAAATGGCAGGACGGACCGTCACAGGTGTGACGGACCGTCACAGGTGTGACGGACCGTAACAGAGTCTTCAGTGGAAATCCACTCTTTGACGATTGCAACGACCTGCAGGACGGACCGTCGCAGGCACGACGGGCCTTCACAGGTTGCGTAATCCCAGTCTGGGTCGGATTTCTTTACACGTTTTAAGGGACGTTTTTGACTATTCCTGCTTTAATTATAAAGTTAGAGGGTTAATGTTAATAAGTCTAATTACTTGGGGGTTAAAAGAGGTAACCTTAAGTTAATTAGTGGGTTATTATTGCCATCTTTTATTCTTAATTATATGTTAATTAGGGTAAAAGAAAGAGGGTTTGAATAAGAAAAATAGAAAGAACAAAGAGAGACAGAAAAAGAAGAAGAGAACGAGTAGAGAGAGAGAGAGACGAAGAGGATAGCAAGGATTTTGAGAAGATAGCTTGTTGATCGCAATTCTTCGGTGGAGGTAGGTTATGGTTTTTACACTATTCGTAGTAAACTCTTAATAGCGAATGATATGTGTTGGGTAGTATTATAGAGTCTTCTTTATGCTTAATTGTGTGTATGCATGATGTGATTTTATATATATGATTGTGATGAAACAAGCATGATGAAGCTATTGAATCCCAAATCTTGAGATAACCCTAATCTCTTATTAATGATAATGCCTTGGTATAAAAGAGGGCTTGATGAATTAATAGAACGAGATTAGGGGATCGGAGTGTCACGTACCGACACATAGAATTAGTGGGACGGGTGTCACGAACCGACACGTAGATGTAGGGGATCGGAGTGTCACGTACCGACACATTGAATTAGGGGATCGGAGTGTCACGTTCCGACACATAGTAGTAGGGGATCAGAGTGTCACGTACCGACACAAGAGGAATAAAGATGATGAATCTTGAAAGATGATAATATACTCAATCTAAAGAACATGTATCCCAAACGAGTATGGTATGGAGGCTTGAGTCCTCATAGATATGATCGGTGATATTATAAATGATGTTTTGTACTTGTTGCTATCACATGTTAAGAATATTAGTTGATTTTATGATATTATCTGAGATATATTGCTTTCTATTTTGAGTTGACCGATGATATCTACTCAGTACTTGTGGTTGTACTGACCCCCTACTTTTATGTTTTCTTTTTGTATATTGTGGTATGCAGCAAACGTACCGTCATCTTCGACTCAACAGTAGTTCAAGCCAGTCTTCGTCACACCGGATCTTCAGGGTGAGCTAATGCTTCTAGCTTGGACTGGATCTCCTTCCTCATGTCTTGATGCCTTGAAGTTTCGGCATAGATTAGCTTTTATTTGTTTTAGCTTCTTAGAATACTCTTAGTTTAGTAAATTGATCATAGATGTTCTTGTGGTGATGACTTCCAGATTTTAGGGAATTAATAGATGTTGAATTTTAGAAGTTATTGAATTGTCTTTTATTTATGAGTTTAAGTCTTCCGCATTGCTTTATGTTGATATTAAATTGAAATGATAAGGTTTAGATTGGTTGGTTCTCTCACATAGGAGGGTAAATGTGGGTGCCAGTCGCGGCTCGGTTTTGGGTCGTGACAAACTTGGTATCAGAGCATTAGGTTCGTTGGTCTCATCACACAAGAACAGGTCTAGTAGAGTCTTAAAGAACGGTAGGGGGACGCCTTTACTTTTCTTTGAGAGGCTATAAGACTTTAGGAAAATTCCATTCTTTCTTTCTTTCTTTCGTGCTATTACTTGGATCCAATTGGTATCTAGGTGATACAAATTGGTATCTGACCATCTTCACTCTATTTCGCAGATGGTTAGAACTAGAGCAACGACTACGCCCACATCAACATCAGCAAGACAAGATGCATCTGAGCCAGCCACTGGGGCTGTAGCTCGAGGAAGAACAACGGCAAGAGGCCGTGGTAGAGGTCGTGGGAGGACGTCCTCTAGAGGAAGAGGACGAGCACCTAGCCCATCTGATGCTAGGGCGGTGACTCCTCCACCGACTGAGGAAGTAGTAAGAGAAGGGGATGATGGGGAGAATGAACAAGTGCAGAATGAGGAATTGCCACCCCAACCTACCCCAGAAATGATCAATCAGGTTCTCGCTTATCTTAGTGGGTTGTCTGATCAGGGTCAGGCACCACCAGTGTTTTCTGCACCAACACCTCCGGTTTCAGAGGTACAACATGCAGCCAAAATGGCCCCTCGTATGGATGCCTTATTGGACATAGGCACGTTTCCACGCCTGACTACTGGGCCTATAATGACAAATGATCAGCATGAACTTTTCAGTAAGTTCTTGAAATTAAAACCCCCAGTCTTCAAGGGTGCAGAATCTGAGTATGCTTACGATTTTCTGGTTGACTGTCATGAGCTACTACACAAGATGGGTATAGTAGAACGGTTTGGTGTTGAGTTCGTGAGTTACCAGTTTCAAGGGAACGCCAAAATGTGGTGGCGGTCACATGTTGAGTGTCAACCAACAGAGGCACCACCTATGACTTGGGCCTCATTCTCTAGCTTGTTTATGGAGAAGTATATCCCCCGGACTTTGAGGGATAGGAAAAGGGATGAGTTCTTGATCCTAGAACAAGGTAGGATGTCGGTCAATGCATATGAGGCTAAGTTTCGTGCACTATCCAGATATGCCACCCAACTTTGTTTCAGTCCACAAGAGCGGATTCGCCGTTTTGTGAAGGGGTTGAGATCAGAGTTGCGAATTTCAGCTTTACAAGTAGCGGCCACAGCAAAATCTTTTCAAGAAGTGGTAGACTTCGTGGTAGAGGTGGAAGGAGTGAAGCCAGATGAATTCACCATGGCATCGACATCAAAGAGGTTTCGAAAGGGAGGTGAGTTTAATGGTTCTTACTCTAGAGGACAGGGTTCCGGAGGTTACTCAGTTCGACCCATTCAGTCTTCACTACAGACTGTAGTTGGGGGTCCACCTCAGACCGGTCAATATTTCTCTGAGAGACCCATGCGTGAATCTAGAGAGTGTTATGGATGTGGGGAGACTGTACATATTAGGAGGAATTGTCCAAAACAGAGTAATAGACCCCCAATGGCTAGAGGTAGAGGTGGTCATGGCAGAGGCCGTTATTCTGGAGGGCGTGGTGGCCGAGGTAATGGTGGTCACCAAAACGGCCGGGGTGATGGGAAAACGGGAGCCACTACATCACAACATGGTAGGGACAACGGACAAACAAACGAAAGGGCCCATTGTTATGCTTTCCCTGGGAGATCGGAGGCGGAGACATCTGATGCTGTCATCACAGGTAATCTTCTGGTTTGTGATTGCATGGCTTCTGTATTGTTTGATCCTGGATCCACATTTTCTTATGTATCTTCCTCATTTGCTAATGGTCTAAATTTACATTGTGAATTACTTGATATGCCTATTCGTGTTTCTACTCCGGTGGGTGAGTCTGTGGTAGTTGAAAAGGTATATAGGTCTTGTTTGGTGAACTTTGTGGGGAGTAACACTTATGTAGATTTGGTTATCTTAGAGATGGTTGATTTTGATGTAATTCTGGGTATGACTTGGCTTTCTCCGCAATTTGCGATCTTGGATTGTAATGCTAAAACGGTGACGTTAGCCAAGCCTGGGACAGATCCGTTAGTGTGGGAGGGTGACTACACTTCCAATCCGGTGCGCATAATCTCCTTTCTTCGTGCTAAGAAAATGGTTAGTAAAGGATGTTTAGCTTTCTTGGCACATCTCAAGGATGACACTACCCAAGTACCTTCGATTGAGTCGGTTTCGGTGGTCCGTGAGTTTCTTGATGTGTTCCCTGCAGATCTTCCGGGTATGCCACCAGATAGGGATATTGACTTCTGTATTGATCTTGAACCGGGTACTCGCCCCATTTCTATACCCCCTTATAGAATGGCCCCCGCGGAGTTAAGAGAATTAAAAGCCCAACTTCAAGAGTTGTTGAGAAAAGGCTTCATTAGACCAAGTGCATCTCCTTGGGGTGCTCCGGTTTTATTTGTGAAGAAGAAGGATGGGAGTTTTCGGATGTGCATAGACTACCGGCAGCTGAACAAGGTAACCATAAAGAACAAGTATCCTCTTCCTCGCATTGATGACTTGTTCGATCAGTTACAAGGTGCTTGTGTTTTCTCTAAGATTGACTTGAGATCCGGTTATCATCAATTGAAAATACGGGCAACGGATGTGCCAAAGACTGCTTTTAGAACCAGGTATGGGCATTACGAATTTGTAGTGATGTCTTTTGGACTAACGAATGCCCCTGCTGCTTCATGAGCTTGATGAACGGGATTTTTAAGCCATATCTGGATCTCTTTGTGATCGTATTATTGATGATATACTGATATACTCCAAGAGTAAGAAGGAACATAAGGAGCATTTGAGAATGGTATTGGAAATGTTGAGGGAGAAAAAGCTTTATGCCAAGTTCTCTAAGTGTGAGTTTTGGCTAGATGCAGTGTCCTTCTTGGGGCACGTGGTTTCTAAGGATGGAGTGATGATGGATCCTTCTAAGATCGAAGTAGTGAAGAATTGTGTAAGACCTACTAATGTGTTAGAAATAAGGAGCTTTGTTGGGTTAGCTAGCTACTACCGCCGATTTGTCAAGGGATTCTCTTCTATTGCTTCCCAACTGACGAATTTGACTAAGCAGAATGTTCCATTTGTATGGTCGGATGAGTGTGAGGAAAGCTTTCAGAAGCTCAAGACTCTGTTGACTACCGCTCCTATTCTTACCTTGCCAGTGGAAGGCAAGAATTTCATTGTCTATTGTGATGCATCCTATTCGGGTTTGGGTGCAGTGCTAATGCAAGAGAAGAATGTGATTGCTTATGCTTCAAGACAATTAAAAGTGCATGAACGTAACTATCCAACTCATGATTTGGAATTGGCCGCGGTAGTGTTTGCATTAAAGCAATGGAGACACTATTTATATGGGGTTAAGTGTGAAGTCTATACGGATCATCGTAGTTTACAGTATGTCTTTACTCAGAGAGATTTGAATTTGAGACAGAGGAGATGGATGGAACTACTGAAGGACTACGACATCACTATCTTGTATCATCCGGGGAAGGCGAATGTTGTAGCGGATGCTTTAAGTAGAAAGGCGGGAAGCATGGGAAGTCTAGCTCACTTGCAAGCTTCTAGACGCCCATTGGCTAGAGTAGTTCAGATTCTGGCTAACGACCTTATGAGATTAGAAGTAAATGAGAAGGGAGGATTTTTAGCTTGTGTGGAGGCAAGATCTTCCTTCCTTGACAAGATTAAGGGAAAGCAGTTTAATGATGAAAAATTGATCCAGATCCGAGATAAAGTGTTGCAAGGAGAGGCTAAAGAAGCGACAATCGATGAGGAAGGTGTTTTGAGGATTAAGGGAAGGGTATGTGTACCCCGCGTCGATGATTTGATCAACACTATTCTGACAGAGGCTCATAGTTCAAGGTATTCGATACATCCGGGTGCAACCAAGATGTACCGTGACCTAAAGCAACACTTTTGGTGGAGTAGAATGAAGCGTGATATTGTGGATTTTATTGCCAAATGTCCAAACTGTCAACAAGTAAAGTATGAACACCAAAGGCCCGGAGGAACACTTCAGAGAATGCCCATTCCGGAATGGAAATGGGAGAGAATTGCTATGGACTTCGTGGTTGGTCTTCCAAAGACATTGGGTAAGTTTGATTCCATTTGGGTGATTGTGGATAGGTTAACTAAGTCTGCTCATTTCATTCCGGTCAAGGTGACTTACAATGCAGAGAAGTTAGCCAAACTTTACATCTCAGAAGTTGTTCGATTGCATGGGGTTCCACTATCCATCATATCAGATAGAGGTACGCAGTTTACTTCTAAGTTTTGGAAAACATTGCATGCGGAATTGGGTACTAGGTTGGACCTTAGTACCGGTTTCCATCCTTAGACCGATGGTCAGTCTGAGTGAACGATTCAAGTGTTGGAGGATATGCTCCGTGCATGCGTGATAGAATTTGGTGGCCATTGGGATAGCTTCTTACCCTTAGCGGAGTTTTCTTACAATAATAGCTATCACTCAAGCATTGATATGGCTCCCTTTGAAGCATTGTATGGTAGGAGATGTAGGTCCCCCATTGGTTGGTTTAATGCATTCGAAGTTAGACCTTGGGGTACTGATCTTTTGAGGGATTCGATAGAAAAAGTGAAATCTATTCAAGAGAAGCTTCTAGCGGCGCAAAGTAGACAAAAAGAATATGCAGATCGAAAGGTTAGAGACTTAGAGTTCATGGAGGGTGAACAAGTCTTGTTGAAAGTTTCATCAATGAAAGGGGTGATGCGGTTTGGTAAAAGAGGCAAGATAAGCCCAAGGTACATTGGTCCCTTTGAAGTGCTTAAGCGAGTAGGGGAGGTGGCTTATGAGTTAGCCTTGCCTCCAGGACTGTCCGGAGTACATCCGGTATTCCATGTGTCGATGTTGAAAAGATACCATGGGGATGGAAACTACATTATTCGTTGGGATTCAGTTTTGCTTGATGAGAATTTGTCTTATGAGGAGGAACCTGTTGCCATTCTAGATAGAGAAATTCGCAAGTTGAGATCAAGGGAGATTGCATCTATCAAAGTTCAATGGAAGAATCGACCCGTTGAAGAAGCCACTTGGGAGAAGGAGGCAGATATGCGAGAAAGATACCCACATCTGTTTACAGATTCAGGTATTCCTTTTCGCCCTTGTTTTCCTTCTTGTGATCGTTCGGGGACGAACGATGGGTAAATTGGTATCTATTGTAACGACCTGTTTAGTCGTTTTGAGCAGCAGATTTTATTTCTGGAAAAATAGGCTGAGGCGACGGACCCCACGACGGACCGTCATGGGCACGACGGACCGTCGCAGGGTCTCGTTTCAAAACACTTGGAAAATCTGAAATTGGGTACTGAAAATCGACTCTCTGAACTTCGTAACGAAATGGCAGGATGGACCGTCACAGGTGTGACGGACCGTCACAGGTGTGACGGACCGTCACAGGTGTGACGGACCGTCACAGGTGTGACGGACCGTCACAGAGTCTTCAGTGGAAATCCACTCTCTGACGATTGCAACGACCTGCAGGACGGACCGTCGCAGGCACGACGGGCCGTCACAGGTTGCGTAATCCCAGTCTGGGTCGGATTTCTTTACACGTGTTAAGGGACGTTTTTGACTATTCCTGCTTTAATTATAAAGTTAGAGGGTTAATGTTAATAAGTCTAATTACTTGGGGGTTAAAAGAGGTAACCTTAAGTTAATTAGTGGGTTATTATTGCCATCTTTTATTCTTAATTATATGTTAATTAGGGTAAAAGAAAGAGGGTTTGAATAAGAAAATAGAAAGAACAAAGAGAGACAGAAAAAAAGAAGAGAACGAGTAGAGAGAGGAGAGAGACGAAGAGGATAGCAAGGATTTTGAGAAGATAGCTTGTTGATCGCAATTCTTCGGTGGAGGTAGGTTATGGTTTTTACACTATTCGTAGTAAACTCTTAATAGCGAATGATATGTGTTGGGTAGTATTATAGAGTCTTCTTTATGCTTAATTGTGTGTATGCATGATGTGATTTTATATATATGATTGTAATGAAACAAGCATGATGAAGCTATTGAATCCCAAATCTTGATATAACCCTAATCTCTTATTAATGATAATGCCTTGGTATAAAAGAGGGCTTGATGAATTAATAGAACGAGATTAGGGGATCGGAGTGTCACGTACCGACACATAGAATTAGTGGGACGGGTGTCACGAACCGACACGTAGATGTAGGGGATCGGAGTGTCACGTACCGACACATTGAAGTAGGGGATCGGAGTGTCACGTTCCGACACATAGTAGTAGGGGATCGGAGTGTCACGTACCGACACAAGAGGAATAAAGATGATGAATCTTGAAAGATGATAATATACTCAATCTAAAGAATATGTATCCCAAACGAGTATGGTATGGAGGCTTGAGTCCTCATAAATATGATCGGTGATATTATAAATGATGTTTTGTACTTGTTGCTATCACATGTTAAGAATATTAGTTGATTTTATGATATTATCTGAGATATATTGCTTTCTATTTTGAGTTGGTCGATGATATCTACTCAGTACTTGTGGTTGTACTGACCCCCTACTTTTATGTTTTCTTTTTGTATATTGTGGTATGCAGCAAACGTGCCGTCATCTTCGACTCAACAGTAGTTCAAGCCAGTCTTCGTCACACCGGATCTTCAGGGTGAGCTAATGCTTCTAGCTTGGACTGGATCTCCTTCCTCATGTCTTGATGCCTTGAAGTTTCGGCATAGACTAGCTTTTATTTGTTTTAGCTTCTTAGAATACTCTTAGTTTAGTAAATTGATCATAGATGTTCTTGTGGTGATGACTTCCAGATTTTGGGGAATTAATAGATGTTGAATTTTAGAAGTTATTGAATTGTCTTTTATTTATGAGTTTAAGTCTCCCGCATTGCTTTATGTTGATATTAAATTGAAATGATAAGGTTTAGATTGGTTGGTTCGCTCACATAGGAGGGTAAATGTGGGTGCCAGTCGCGGCTCGGTTTTGGGTCGTGACAAGAGTCTGATTAATTTTCTACGTCCTCGTGTGTTTTTGCTTCTATGGATGAGTCTCTAGTAGTGGATCATGTGTACCGATTATGTGATTGTCCCCCTAGTAAGGTGATATCCTTGGTTAAACTTGTTCATTCTAGTTATGGAAGATTTGGTGTTGCTTGGGATAATTGATGTATACTAATGATTCTACAAGCACACCTTGCTTATGAGAATTTATGGAAGAGCTAGCATGGTATTCATCGTCATTCCATAAACTTAAGATCAATCTCATCACCACTTTCATGTTTTTTTCTGTGTGATTGACTATGGGGACCATTGGGTCTAGTTTTTTTTTTCATTTTTAAGATTTGTCTATAATAGCTACTAATCTAACATTTCGACAGTATGGTTAGAGATTTTGTATAATTGGGTGTATCCATCGATGGTGGGTGTGTGTGTGTGTATATATATTGTGAGAATGAAATATTGATAAAATTTATGATGGTTTGTGCATTATAAGGGTGTGGCGGCTTCAGGTTCACTCTTGATTATAATCAATATTGATTAAGGACTTTATCATGGCTATGTGGCATATCGTCATGATGGTTGTGTCATGATCTAGTTGGAGAATCGATCAGTTGATAAGTCTACTTGAGAATAGTTTTGTTGTTAGTTGAGCTTGCATACAACAAGATTTACCATTCGAGTATTGAAATGACCTCATTAAAAAATTGTATGGGAAGAGATGTAGATCTTCAGTTGGTTGGTTTGATACTTTTGATATGAGATTTGGTGCACTAATATTTTGAAGGAATTGTTGAGACAATTACCCTTTCTTACTCTAACTTTCTTTTGATCGTTTCAGGACGAACGTGGGTAAATTGGTATCTAATGTAACGACCCATTTGGTCATTTTGAATACTAGAGTTTTTTATTTTATAAAATACTTTTCAATAGATTTTAAATGGGTATTTTGGGCTATTGGTAACTATATTTATAAATATGTGGGGCAATTTTAAATATTAACTTAGTTAGTCGTTAAAGAATATAACACTAAAATTAATAGTGGGTCCCATTTGCACTTTTATAATTGGTCTTATATAATAATTAAGAGTAAATTTTATGTAAAAAGAAAACAAGGGTTTAGGCGAGGAACCCTATCAGCAATATCACAAAGCGTTGTCCGTCAGGTAAGACCTTCAACATGAACTTCACCATTATTCTATGTATAGTGAAGGTTAGGCAAAAATACATATTAGGTTTATTATATTATTATTATTTGAATAGATAAGAAATTGAAGGAGATGCATATTTTGTTATTGGTTGGAATTGTGGGGACAAACATTTAATTCTTTGACTAAAAAGGAACTCCAAAATGATTAATCCATGAGCATCAATAACAAAATATTATTTTAGTAGTTTTGAAATATAGAAAAAGAACATATTAGTTTGACCATGCGATTTTTGCAGTACACCTCCGTTTGGAGTAGATAAATATAATATTAGTTATTTTCTTTAATTATCATATTATGATTCAAGTTTTGATATATTGGTAGAAATAATTAATTATTAAGCATATTATTTAAATGTCATTAAAGTTATGCTAATTGAAGAAATTTAGATTTACCTTAGGCTTGAACTTTAGGAAATTGAGTATAGTTTTGGGTGAGTTGTTAGATTTATGATAGACATATAGTAACATGAGTTTTCATAAACTCATTAACTTACAAATTATGCATATTTATTTTATAGATTGGAAAGGTTATGAGGCATTGAGGAAAGGAAGAGTATTGGAGAAGTAGCTTGCTTGACTTTGGTTGTTTGGTGGAGGTAGGTTATGGTTTATGTTATTTGATAGTAAACCCTTAATAGTGATTGATATGCACTGAATGATATTATGAGGTTTTCTATGTACTTGATTGTGTGGTTATGTGGCTTGGTTGTGTATTTTGTGAGTGGTACGAAATCCTGAGACCGTGGAATTTATAATCTTGAACCCTCTCTATCAAAGTGATGCCTTGAATAAAGAAGGCTCAATAAAATATTACTAACGAATGGAATAGTGGTGATATTAAATGATAAATTAATGATATTCTTGGATCGGAGCGTCATGTTTCGACACATTATTTTTGGATCGAAGTTTCACGTTCTGACACAATATTCTTAGATCGGAGAGTCACGTTCTGACACGTTATTCTTAGATCGGAGTGTCACGTTCCGAAACGTTATTCTTGGATCGGAGTGTCACGTTCCGACACGGTAATATTAAAGGAAAAACATGTTGAATTAATGTAAGATACTCAATCTCAAAGAACTCAACTCCTAAAATGGTTTGTTTGGAGGCATGAGTCTTCATGTGTGATCTTGATATCATTTATTGATTACGAGCCTACTTTAATGTTGATGACACTTGTTCATGTTGTTTGTTGTTTATCACCTGCTAAGGGCTATAGTCGAGTTCATATGATTATTTATTGCATATTAGTTCCTATTTTGGGTTGGCCGATGATACCTACTCAGTACATGTTTCCCCCGTACTGAGTCCTACTTGTGTTTTTCTTTGTTTCCCTTTTATAAAATGCAGCGAGTGTACCTATGACTTCAGATTTCCCTCAGCTCTAGGCAGCCTCCCGCGTATCAAGTTCTAGGTGAGCTATTCATTCAAGCTCGTGTTGGATTCTTTAGGTCATGACATGATGTTCTATACTTTCGGAAACATACCATTTTATTCTTTTATTTTGGTGTATTTGATATTCTTATACTTAGTATTGGAGATTAGATGTCCTTGATGTGATGACTTTCAGGTTTTGGGAAATGATATTTAGTAACATTTGAGTTTCCTATTATGCTTGTATTTTGTAAGTTAGGTTAAATTGGTTGGTTCACCCACTTAGGAGGTTAAATATGGGTGTCACTCACGACGCGTTTTAAGTCATGACAAAAAAACTCATAGATTCATTAGCAGAAATGCGGAAACATCAATCGCGATACTACTCAAAAAAGTTGCAGACACATATCTCGTGTATGAATCCGAGAGGGAATATAGGTGTAGCTGAAAGGAGAGAGATGCATCCAAGTGAGTATAGAGATGTATTAAAGATAGGATAAAGATGCATTCAAGAGAAGATAGAGATGTATCCGAGAGGAGATAGTGATATATACAAAGGATAAGAATATAGCTGAGAAGGAATTTTTGTATTTGTTTAAAAAAATTATAGGAAACTTTAGAAACTATAATAAAATAAGATGTGAATTTAGGTAAATTTTTAAAATTAAAATTGAAAAAATAATTGATTATATTGGGCCTGTGAACGGGCCTTCAATTATCTAGTTTCTATTATATAGAAGAGTGTAGTAGTAGGACGACCAAGGGTCAAAATGTAATTGCATTCTAACAAAAATTTATTAAGAAAGATAGTAACTAATTCTAGAAAGATTTTTCTATATATGAAACAAATAATGATCAAGAGTAAAAATGTAATTTCACGCTAACAAAATCTACCAAGAATAATAACAAAAAATTAAATATTTCTGGAAACATCTTTAGTTATTGTTATTGCTATTAACTTAGTTTGTTATTACTTCACTTTTTTTTTCTTTTTCTTTTCTTTTGTGAATTATCGTGATATATATTTATTACTCTATTTTACTTACTTTGATTTAGTTCTTAAAATTTTTTATATTCATTATACTTATAAAAAATGTCCACTTTAAATATATAAATTTATTATGAACTAATTATTTTCACTTTTATTTTGACTCTAATTAATATATTTGAAAAGAAATAAGTGAGATAAAATTAATAATATATATTAGATTGAAATTAAAGAAAGGATATTAAAAGTAACTTTACAAATAAAAATAAATAGGATGATATATTTGCATTTAAGACGATCAAGAATAATTATATAATTTCATTCTAACAAAAATTTATTAAGAGAGATAGCAAGAAAAACAAATAAATTCTAGAAATATTTTTCTATATATAAAGTGAATGATGATCGAAGGTAAAAATGTAACTTCACGCTAATAAAAATCTAAAAGAATGATAACAATAAAACTAAATAGTTCTAGAAACATCATTTTGTTATTACTTCACCTTTTTTATGAGTTATTGTGTATCTATTCATTACTCTATTTTACTATTACTTTATTCTAATTCTTAGTATTTTTTTGTACACTATACTTACTAATTATAAAAATACATTATGAATTAATTATTTTCACCTCTATTTTTACTCTAATTAATATGCTTTAAAATAAATAAATGTGATAAAATTAATAATATATATTAGATTAAATTTTTCTATTGTATAGGAGAGTGAAGTTAGAGGACGATCAAGGGCAAAAATATAATTTCAGACCAACAAAAATCTATGAAAAAAGATAATAAATAATTCAAGAATTATCTTTCTATATGTGAAGTAAATAATAATCAAGGGCAAAAATATAATTTCGCTCTAACAAATATCTACCAAGAATGATAACAAAAAATTAAATAGTTCTAGAAAAATCTTAAGTTATTGTTATTGCCATTAACTTATTTTGTTATTACTTCACTTTCTTTCTTTTCTAAGTTATTGTGATTCCTATTTTATTATTTCTTTATTTACTATTACTTTAATTTAATTCTTAATATTTTTTTCAATTCATGCTTATAGAAATGCCTACTTTTTATATAAAAAATTATCATGAATTAATTATTTCCATCTTTATTTTGGCTCTAATTAATATACTTGAAAAAAATAAATGTGATAAAATAAATAAAATATATTAAATTAAAATTAAAAAAGATGTTATAAGTAACTTTACAAATAAAAAAAATAGGATGATATATTTGTATTGAAGACGACTAACTATAAAAATGTAATTTCATTCTAACAAAAATCTATCAAGAATAAATAATTCTAGAAACATCTTTCTATATATGAAGTAAATGATGATCAAAGGTAAAATTGTAATTTCATGCAAGCAATTTCTACCACGAATGATAACAAGAAAATTAAATAGTTCTAGAAACATCTTTATCTATTTATTATATGAAAGTAAATAAATAATGATTACGCTTAGCTCTTAATAATTATATATCAACTAAATATTAGGTGAAATAAATCAAAATTAAATAAAAATTTATATTTATTTAAATTTTGTGTGTTGAAATATTTATTAATTTGTGATCTTAAACATGCTATATAAAAAAAATTAAATTCAGCAGTTATTTCTTTTTGAAATAAAAAAAAATTAGTTCATATAAATCAAAAAGGAGGGGTTCATATATTAAAAATGAATATATATATATGTATATAATACATACATATAATATATAATATATATATATATAATATATATATATATATAATATATATATATTATATATATATATGTGTATGTATTATATACATATATATATTTCATTTTTAATATATGAACCCCTCCATTAGGAAATATCGATATTCTAGGAAACAAACTTGTTGTTCCTAAAACACCATAAGTTTCTCCACTTTCTTCAGGGAGATTATAGACGTATCTAGTAAAGGCCAGATACTCTTCTTCCTTCGGATGTTGCTTTCCTACCTGAAAAGAAGAAAACACTTTTGTTCCGGATAAAACTGGGTTAGTTTTACTCTTTGGTTTCCCAGATATAATTTTTTCAGCCTTGGCTGAGGATGAGCATGTTGCTTCATTTGCTCGGCTTTCTTTCTCATCTTTTGATGATGAAATCGGCATATCCGTGCTTACCATCGAGATGTTTTTGGTACTAGGTGCTAGTGGGACATCCTGAAAACCAGTCATTTACTTTTTCCATAAAAGTGTTTATCATAATGATATATTTTTCTTCATCTGTGTAATTTCCTTTTCCTAATAGGAAGTATAGGAGCATGTTTTGAGACCAAAGGTCTAGGCTATTTTTGGATCTCTTTTACATTCAAGATCTAGAAATTGAACACCTATATCTCCTGTTGGGAGTCTATTAGGCATAAATCTTGATTTATCATTATTATGATACTTTTTTGTAAAATCATTATTCTTTTTCGCTTTATTTGCAAAAATTTTATCTTCTGGCTCTTGTCATTCTTCTTTCATAGAAGTTTACGCTTCGAATCTTCCTTGGGTCCTCATGTCTCCCTTTTATTAATGAAAACATTTATTTTTTCTGAAAGGGTTAGATCTTCTAGAGAATAAACTAGCTCATCTAATTCATTCATTTTTATTTTCTTCAATTGATTTTGAATTAATTTCTACTACAGAATTATCTTTATGATTTGTTTCTAAATCATTTTCATTTTCTAAATATAGATCTTTTTCTTTTTGTTTTTCAAGGAATATTTGGATTAAAATTTCATCCATGCTTCCTTTCTGATAAGTGTTTCCACTTGCTGATTTTTTATTTAATAATTCTTTAATATATTTTTGACTTACTTTTTTGTCAGTTTTTTCTGTTAGATTCGTTATTCTTTCTAGAGTATTTTCACTTATATATTTTATCTCTATTTCTATCATTTTAAACCGTAATGATAATTGTTTATTACTTTCTATGGGATCTTTTAGTAATTCAGAAATTTCTTTTAAACTCATTATTCTGAAAAATAATAATCAGAGGTGTCAACTATGATGCAATAATATTTTCAATACATGAAATGAAAATGTATAGAATACAAGAATACTTTTAGTATAAAAATGCATTATTGATTTTAAAAAATCATACAGTTTTTACTGCATAAAAATTTACCCTGTTAAAAGAAACAACTACAAATAAATGGTAACTCCTGTGATTCCTATCATAGAGATATTATTTTTATTTAAGTCCCAGTCTTTTATTAAAAAAGATTTTGCTAGACTTCCTTCAGATCCGTTATCTATTTGACAACAGTTTGTTAATTTGGTATCATAGAAAGTTATTTCTATAAAAACCGATACTTTGAAAATTGTTTCCTCTGGCGTTTACATTTTTGGTAAAAAACAAGTTTCGCTTTTATATATCAATTCTATTCCATCTCTTCCAATGTTATAATCTTCTAATTTGTTTAGGAATAAATTTCCTAAAATTAGTTGTTGATTACTTTCGTGATTGATGATATAACATGGAACTGTTATTCTTATTGTATCTAGTTGTATAGGTAAATCTACCATATTTTTACAACTAAAATTATTTCATTCAAAGGTTTTGTAGATATAATATTCTCCTTCATAGATAGGTATTCCATCTGTTCGAATTCCTTTTATTTGATTTGCAGTTGCTCCTGTTTGTATCATGATTTCTTGATTTTTCCATTCTATTCCATTGAATATTCTTCCTTTTATCTTCATTATGTTTGAGTTTCATTTTTTTTAAAAATATCTATTAGCTATACCTTTTCTAATAGAGTTTCTTGCATATTCTATTGAAAGCCTAGGATCACTAGTACTTCCTATTTCTTGTGTTTTTCAAAATCTAATTTCATATTCATCTGAAATTTTAGCTTGTTGAATTTCTTCTTCAACTATTCTTGCAATTCCGGCACATTCTTGGTCTATTTCGATCAGTCATTTATTTTTATACACCTTTCCATAATTTGAATTTGTAACTGTGTATAATGCCTGGTAATATATACTCATTATATGATTACCTGGTTTAAATAGATCATTTCTTTTAATCTGAAAATGTAGACTCAAAGCATCATTAAAATCGGCATCTTTGAGTGATATACAATATTTTGGATAATATGTAAATAGAAGTTTTGTATATGCTAGATTTCCTTCAACTATTCCAAGATTTCCTTCTCTTGCTTTTATGAATCTTTCATCTGATAAATTTATCACTATTGGACAATTTATTCCTTCTTTAAAATTTAATTTAACTAATATTTGAATTCCACCTAGATGAACATAATTCATTTTCTTTCTATTCCTTTCAGGAGTTTTCCTTAGAATTTGATCTATCATTGATTTTGTTAACAAGTTTAGTTTATGCTTTCCTGTTGTTTGGGTAATTTCTGTTACTCTTTCTATTTCTTGATATTAATGTTAAGAAATTTTATCTCTTGCAAACATTCTTTGCATTCTGCTTTGTAGATTATCCTTTACTTTAAGATTTAATTTTAATCTTTGGATTCTCTTAAAAGTTTCTCCATCAAAGGTTGCTTTTAAGGCATAACCCTGATGATCTTCTTTTGCTTCTAAAATTTGAAAAGAATTTTCCCTTTCTTGTATTTCTTTGTTCATCTAATCAGGTTCTTCTGAACTTGTTGAACATTCTTCATAAATTTTTTCAAAGAAATCTTCACTTTCTATAGATTTTAGCGATTCTGGATCCGAATCAATTTCTATTCTATCTATTTTTGAGATTTTTACTCTTTTCTTGTTACATTCGTAACTTTTATATCCTTCTTCTCCACAATTATAGCATTTGCATTTATCCTTTATTTTTTAAAATTCTCTTTTCTTTTTATAGTTTTTTTTCTTCGGTATATATTTTTGTTTAGAGAAATTTTTTCTTTTTATTAACCCCTTTTTTTGTTGTTTTTTCCTTTTGTATGGTCTATCATCACATCTCCATTGGGTAGATGCATTGGTATTCTTGCAATATATTTGTGTATTTATTCTTTTAGCTTTTCTCTGCATGTTATGGGACATAAAAAGTTGACCTAATCTATTTCTTAGGAAATTTATTCTCTTTCCAAGAGTATCTCATTTTTTATTTTCCTTTTCGTATTCTTCTCTAAAATATTTAGCCCAGAAGTCTGGTAATTTTTTATAGTATTTTTCTAAATAAGGCATCATTTCCTTACTGCTATAGAATATTTTATAATAATATTCTTCGAATTCACAAGTATATTCTTGAATGTAAATCATTTTACAAATTTGTAATTTTTCTAGTATTTCTTTAGCAATATTTTTTATCATTTCTTTATTTTCTTTTATATTTCCTTGCCCTCCAAAGAATTCATTTGCAATATTTTGCTTAAGATTAGTTATACCTTCTTGTAAAGAATTCTTTAATCCTTCTAAGGTATCATTTTTTATTATGTTTTATGCATCTTCAGTTAATCCTGAAAACCAGTCATTTACTTTTCCCATAAAAGTGTTTATCATAATGATATATTTTTCTTCATCTGTGTAATTTCCTTTTCCTAATAGGAAGTATAGGAGCATGTTTTGAGACCAAAGGTCTAGGCTATTTTTGGATCTCTTTTACATTCAAGATCTAGAAATTGAACACCTATATCTCCTGTTGGGAGTCTATTAGGCATAAATCTTGATTTATCATAATTATGATATTTTTTTGTAAAATCATTATTCTTTTTCGCTTTATTTGCAAAAATTTTATCTTCTGGCTCTTGTCATTCTTCTTTCATAGAAGTTTACGCTTCGAATCTTCCTTGGGGCCCTGCTGTCTCCCTTTTATTCATGAAAACATTTATTTTTTCTGAAAGGGTTAGATCTTCTAGAGAATAAACTAGCTCATCTAATTCATTCATTTTTATTTTCTTCAATTGATTTTGAATTAATTTCTACTACAGAATTATCTTTATGATTTGTTTCTAAATCATTTTCATTTTCTAAATATAGATCTTTTTCTTTTTGTTTTTCAAGGAATATTTGGATTAAAATTTCATCCATGCGTCCTTTCTGATAAGTGTTTCCACTTGCTGATTTTTTATTTAATAATTCTTTAATATATTTTTGACTTACTTTTTTGTCAGTTATTTCTGTTAGATTCGTTATTCTTTCTAGAGTATTTTCACTTATATATTTTATCTCTATTTCTATCATTTTAAACCGTAATGATAATTGTTTATTACTTTCTATGGGATCTTTTAGTAATTCAGAAATTTCTTTTAAACTCATTATTCTGAAAAATAATAATCAGAGGTGTCAACTATGATGCAATAATATTTTCAATACATGAAATGAAAATGTATAGAATACAAGAATACTTTTAGTATAAAAATGCATTATTGATTTTAAAAAATCATACAGTTTTTACTGCATAAAAATTTACCCTGTTAAAAGAAACAACTACAAATAAATGGTAACTCCTGTGATTCCTATCATAGAGATATTATTTTTATTTAAGTCCCAATCTTTTATTAAAAAAGATTTTGCTGGACTTCCTTCAGATCCGTTATCTATTTGACAACAGTTTGTTAATTTGGTATCATAGAAAGTTATTTCTATAAAAACCGATACTTTGAAAATTGTTTCCTTTGGCATTTACATTTTTGGTAAAAAACAAGTTTCACTTTTATATATCAATTCTATTCCATCTCTTCCAATGTTATAATCTTCTAATTTGTTTAGGAATAAATTTCCTAAAATTAGTTGTTGATTACTTTCGTGATTGATGATATAACATGAAACTGTTATTTTTATTGTATCTAGTTGTATAGGTAAATCTACCATATTTTTACAACTAAAATTATTTCATTCAAAGGTTTTGTAGATATAATATTCTCCTTCATAGATAGGTATTCCATCTGTTCGAATTCCTTTTATTTGATTTGCAGTTGCTCCTGTTTGTATCATGATTTCTTGATTTTTCCATTCTATTCCATTGAATATTCTTCCTTTTATCTTCATTATGTTTGAAGTTTCATTTGTTTTTAAAAATATCTATTAGCTATACCTTTTCTAATAGAGTTTCTTGCATATTCTATTGAATGCCTTGGATCACTAGTACTTCCTATTTCTTGTGTTTTTCAAAATCTAATTTCATAATCATCTGGAATTTTAGCTTGTTAAATTTCTTCTTCAACTATTCTTGCAATTCCTCCACATTCTTGGTCTATTTCGATCAGTCCTTTATTTTTATACACCTTTCCATAATTTGAATTTGTAACTGTGTATAATGCCTGTTAATATATACTCATTATATGATTACCTGGTTTAAATAGATCATTTCTTTTAATCTTAAAATGTAGACTCAAAGCATCATTAAAATCGGCATCTTTGAGTGATATATAATATTTTGGATAATATGTAAATAGAATTTTTGTATATGCTAGTTTTCCTTCAACTATTCCAAGATTTCCTTCTCTTGCTTTTATTAATCTTTCATATGATAAATTTATCACTATTGGACAATTTATTCCTTCTTTAAAATTTGATTTAACTAATATTTGAATTCCACCTAGATGATTATAATTCATTTTCTTTCTTTTCCTTTCAGGAATTTTCCTTAGAATTTGATCTATCATTGATTTTGTTAACAAGTTTAGTTTATGCTTTCCTGTTGTTTGGGTAATTTCTGTTACTCTTTCTATTTCTTGATATTAATGTTAAGAAATTTTATCTCTTGCAAACATTCTTTGCATTCTGCTTTGTAGATTATCCTTTACTTTAAGATTTAATTTTAATCTTTGGATTCTCTTAAAAGTTTCTCCATCAAAGGTTGCTTTTAAGGCATAACCCTGATGATCTTCTTTTGCTTCTAAAATTTGTACAGAATTTTCCCTTTCTTGTATTTCTTTATTCATCTAATCAGATTCTTCTGAACTGGTTGAACATTCTTCATAAATTTCTTCAAACAAATCTTCACTTTCTATAGATTTTAGCGATTCTGGATCCGAATCAATTTCTATTCTATCTATTTTTGAGATTTTTACTCTTTTCTTGTTACATTCGTAACTTTTATATCCTTCTTCTCCACAATTATAGCATTTGCATTTATCCTTTGTTTTTTAAAATTCTCTTTTCTTTTTATAGTATTTTTTCTTCGGTATATATTTTTTGTTTTAAGAAATTTTTTCTTTTTATTAACCCCTTTTTTTGTTGTTTTTTCCTTTTGTATGGTCTATCATCACATCCCCATTGGGTAGATGCATTGGTATTCTTGCAATATATTTGTATATTTATTCTTTTAGCTTTTCTCTGAATGTTATGGGACATAAAAAGTTGACCTAATCTATTTCTTAGGAAATTTATTCTCTTTCCAAGAGTATCTCATTTTTTATTTTCCTTTTCGTATTCTTCTCTAAAATATTTAGCCCAGAAGCCTGGTAATTTTTTATAGTATTTTTCTAAATAAGGCATCATTTCCTTACTGCTATAGAATATTTTATAATAATATTCTTCGAACACAAGTATATTCTTGAATATAATTCCTTTTACAAATTTGTAATTTTTCTAGTATTTCTTTAGCACTATTTTTTATCATTTCTTTATTTTCTTTTATATTTCCTTGCCCTCCAAAGAATTCATTTGCAATATTTTGCTTAAGATTAGTTATACCTTCTTGTAAAGAATTCTTTAATCCTTCTAAGGTATCATTTTTTATTATATTTTATGCATCTTCTGTTAATCCTGAAAACCAGTCATTTACTTTTTCCATAAAAGTGTATATCATAATGATATATTTTTCTTCATCTGTGTAATTTCCTTTTCCTAATAGGAAGTATAGGAGCATGTTTTGAGACCAAAGGTCTAGGCTATTTTTGGATCTCTTTTACATTCAAGATCTAGAAATTGAACACATATATCTCTTGTTGGGAGTCTATTAGGCATAAATCTTGATTTATCATTATTATGATACTTTTTTGTAAAATCATTAATCTTTTTCGCTTTATTTGCAAATTTTTTATCTTCTGGCTCTTGTCATTCTTCTTTCATAGAAGTTTACGCTTCGAATCTTCCTTGGGGTCCTCCTGTCTCTCTTTTATTCATGAAAGCATTTATTTTTTCTGAAAGGGTTAGATCTTCTAGAGAATAAACTAGCTCATCTAATTCATTCATTTTTATTTTCTTCAATTGATTTTGAATTAATTTCTACTACAGAATTATCTTTATGATTTGTTTCTAAATCATTTTCATTTTCTAAATACAGATCTTTTTCTTTTTGTTTTTCAAGGAATATTTGGATTAAAATTTCATCCATGCTTCCTTTCTGATAAGTGTTTCCACTTGCTGTTTTTTTATTTAATAATTCTTTAATATATTTTTGACTTACTTTTTTGTCAGTTTTTTCTGTTTTTTCTATTAGATTCGTTATTCTTTCTAGAGTATTTTCACTTATATATTTTATCTCTATTTCTATCATTTTTAACCGTAATGATAATTGTTTATTACTTTCTATGGGATCTTTTAGTAATTCAGAAATTTCTTTTAAACTAATTATTCTGAAAAATAATAATCAGAGGTGTCAACTATGATGCAATAATATTTTCAATACATGAAATGAAAATGTATAGAATACAAGAATACTTTTAGTATAAAAATGCATTATTGATTTTAAAAAATCATACAGTTTTTACTGCATAAAAATTTACCCTGTTAAAAGAAACAACTACAAATAAATGGTAACTCCTGTGATTCCTATCATAGAGATATTATTTTTATTTAAGTCCCAATCTTTTATTAAAATTTTTTTTGCTAGACTTCCTTCAGATCCGTTATCTATTTGACAACAGTTTGTTAATTTGGTATCATAGAAAGTTATTTCTATAAAAACCGATACTTTGAAAATTGTTTCCTTTGGCATTTACATTTTTGGTAAAAAACAAGTTTCGCTTTTATATATCAATTCTATTCCATCTCTTCCAAGGTTATAATCTTCTAATTTGTTTAGGAATAAATTTTCTAAAATTAGTTGTTGATTACTTTCGTGATTGATGATATAACATGGAACTGTTATTCTTATTGTATCTAGTTGTATATGTAAATCTACCATATTTTTACCACTAAAATTATTTCACTCAAAGGTTTTGTAGATATAATATTCTCCTTCATAGATAGGTATTCCATCTGTTCGAATTCCTTTTATTTGATTTGCAGTTGCTCCTGTTTGTATCATGATTTCTTGATTTTTCCATTCTATTCCATTGAATATTCTTCCTTTTATCTTCATTATGTTTGAAGTTTCATTTGTTTTTAAAAATATCTATTAGCTATACCTTTTCTAATAGAGTTTCTTGCATATTCTATTGAAAGCCTAGGATCACTAGTACTTCCTATTTCTTGTGTTTTTCAAAATCTAATTTCATAATCATCTGGAATTTTAGCTTGTTAAATTTCTTCTTCAACTATTCTTGCAATTCCTGCACATTCTTGGTCTATTTCGATCAGTCCTTTATTTTTTTACACCTTTTCATAATTTGAATTTGTAACTGTGTATAATGCCTGTTAATATATACTCATTATATGATTACCTGGTTTAAATAAATCATTTCTTTTAATCTGAAAATGTAGACTCAATGCATAATTAAAATCGGCATCTTTGAGTGATATATAATATTTTGGATAATATGTAAATAGAAGTTTTGTATATGCTAGATTTCCTTCAATTATTCCAAGATTTTCTTCTCTTGCTTTTATGAATCTTTCATATGATAAATTTATCACTATTGGACAATTTATTCCTTCTTTAAAATTTGATTTAACTAATATTTGAATTCCACCTAGATGAACATAATTCATTTTCTTTCTTTTCCTTTCTTCTTTTCCTTTCAGGATTTTCCTTAGAATTTGATCTATCATTGATTTTGTTAACAAGTTTAGTTTATGCTTTCCTGTTGTTTGGGTAATTTCTGTTACTCTTTCTATTTCTTGATATTAATGTTAAGAAATTTTATCTCTTGCAAACATTCTTTGCATTCTGCTTTGTAGATTATCCTTTACTTTAAGATTTAATTTTAATCTTTGGATTCTCTTAAAAGTTTCTCCATCAAAGGTTGCTTTTAAGGCATAACCCTGATGATCTTCTTTTGCTTCTAAAATTTGTACAGAATTTTCCCTTTCTTGTATTTCTTTATTCATCTAATCAGATTCTTCTGAACTGGTTGAACATTCTTTATAAATTTCTTCAAAGAAATCTTCACTTTCTATAGATTTTAGCGATTTTGGATCCGAATCAATTTCTATTCTATCTATTTTTGAGATTTTTACTCTTTTCTTGTTACATTCGTAACTTTTATATCCTTCTTCCCCCACAATTATAGCATTTGCATTTATCCTTTGTTTTTTAAAATTCTCTTTTCTTTTTATAGTATTTTTTCTTCTTCGGTATATATTTTTGTTAGAGAAATTTTTTCTTTTTATTAACCCTTTTTTTGTTGTTTTTTCCTTTTGTATGGTCTATCATCACATCCCATTGGGTAGATGCATTGGTATTCTTGCAGTATATTTGTGTATTTATTCTTTTAGCATTTCTCTGCATGTTATGGGACATAAAAAGTTGACCTAATCTATTTCTTAGGAAATTTATTTTCTTTCCAAGAGTATCTCATTTTTTATTTTTCTTTTCGTATTCTTCTCTAAAATATTTAGCCCAGAAGCCTGGTAATTTTTTATAGTATTTTTTCTAAATAAGGCATCATTTCCTTACTGCTATAGAATATTTTATAATAATATTCTTCGAATTCACAAGTATATTCTTGAATATAACTCATTTTACAAATTTGTAATTTTTCTAGTATTTCTTTAGCAATATTTTTTATCATTTCTTTATTTTTTTTTATATTTCCTTGCCCTCCAAAGAATTCATTTGCAATATTTTGCTTAAGATTAGTTATACCTTCTTGTAAAGAATTCTTTAATCCTTCTAAGGTATCATTTTTTATTATATTTTATGCATCTCTGTTAATCCTGAAAAAACCAGTCATTTACTTTTCCCATAAAAGTGTTTATCATAATGATATATTTTTCTTCATCTGTGTAATTTCCTTTTCCTAATAGGAATATAGGAGCATGTTTTGAGACCAAAGGTCTAGGCTATTTTTTGGATCTCTTTTACATTCAAGATCTAGAAATTCAACACCTACATCTCCTGTTGGGAGTCTATTAGGCATAAATCTTTATTTATCATTATTATGATACTTTTTTGTAAAATCATTATCTTTTTCGCTTTTTTCGCTTTATTTCAAAAATTTATCTTCTGGCTCTTGTCATTCTTCTTTCATAGAAGTTTACGCTTCGAATCTTCCTTGGGTCCTCCTGTCTCCCTTTTATTCATGAAAACATTTATTTTTTCTGAAAGGGTTAGATCTTCTAGAGAATAAACTAGCTCATCTAATTCATTCATTTTTATTTTCTTCAATTGATTTTGAATTATTTCTACTACAGAATTATCTTTATGATTTGTTTCTAAATCATTTTCATTTTCTAAATATAGATCTTTTTTTTTTTTGTTTTTCAAGGAATATTTGGATTAAATTTCATCCATGCGTCCTTTCTGATAAGTGTTTCCACTTGCTGATTTTTTATTTAATAATTCTTTAATATATTTTTGACTTACTTTTTTGTCAGTTATTTCTGTTAGATTCGTTATTCTTTCTAGAGTATTTTCACTTATAATTTTATCTCTATTTCTATCATTTTAACCTTAATGATAATTGTTTATTACTTTCTATGGATCTTTTAGTAATTCAGAAATTTCTTTTAAACTCATTATTCTGAAAAATAATAATCAGAGTGTCAACTATGATGCAATAATATTTTCAATACATGAAATGAAAATGTATAGAATACAAGAATACTTTTAGTATAAAAATGCATTATTGATTTTAAAAAATCATACAGTTTTTACTGCATAAAAATTTACCCTGTTAAAAGAAACAACTACAAATAAATGGTAACTCTTGTGATTCCTATCATAGAGATATTATTTTTATTTAAGTCTCAATCTTTTATTAAAAAAGATTTTGCTAGACTTCCTTCAGATCCGTTATCTATTTGACAACAGTTTGTTAATTTTGTATCATAGAAAGTTATTTCTATAAAAAACCGATACTTTGAAAATTGTTTCCTCTGGCATTTACATTTTTGATAAAAAAACAAGTTTCGCTTTTATATATCAATTCTATTCCATCTCTTCCAATGTTATATTCTTCTAATTTGTTTAGGAATAATTTCCTAAAATTAGTTGTTGATTACTTTCGTGATTGATGATATAACATGGAACTGTTATTCTTATTGTATCTAGTTGTATAGGTAAATCTACCATATTTTTACAACTAAAATTATTTCATTCAAAGGTTTTGTAGATGTAATATTCTTCTTCATAGATAGGTATTCCATCTGTTAGAATTCCTTTTATTTGATTTGCAGTTGCTCCTTTTTGTATCATGATTTCTTGATTTTTCCATTCTATTCCATTGAATATTCTTCCTTTTATCTTCATTATGTTTGAAGTTTCATATTTTTAAAAAATATCTATTAGCTATACCTTTTCTAATAGAGTTTCTTGCATATTCTATTGAAAGCCTAGGATCACTAGTACTTCCTATTTCTTGTGTTTTTCAAAATCTAATTTCATAATCATCTGGAATTTTAGCTTGTTAAATTTCTTCTTCAACTATTCTTGCAATTCCTGCACATTCTTGGTCTATTTCGATCAGTCCTTTATTTTTATACACCTTTCCATAATTTGAATTTGTAACTGTGTATAATGCCTGTTAATATATACTCATTATATGCTTACCTGGTTTAAATAAATCATTTCTTTTAATCTGAAAATGTAGACTTAATGCATCATTAAAATCGGCATCTTTGAGTGATATATAATATTTTGGATAATATGTAAATAGAAGTTTTGTATATGCTAGATTTCCTTCAACTATTCCAAGATTTCCTTCTCTTGCTTTTATGAATCTTTCATCTGATAAATTTATCACTATTGGACAATTTATTCCTTCTTTAAAAGTTGATTTAACTAATATTTGAATTCCACCTAGATGAACATAATTCATTTTCCTTCTTTTCCTTTCAGGAATTTTCCTTAGAATTTGATCTATCATTGATTTTGTTAACAAGTTTAGTTTATGCTTTCCTGTTGTTTGGGTAATTTCTGTTACTCTTTCTATTTCTTGATATTAATGTTAAGAAATTTTATCTCTTGCAAACATTCTTTGCATTCTGCTTAGAAGATTATCCTCTACTTTAAGATTTTATTTTAATCCTTAGATTTTCTTAAAAGTTTCTCCATCAAAGGTTGCTTTTAAGGCATAACCCTGATGATCTTCTTCTGTTTTTAAAATTTGTACAGAATTTTCCCTTTCTTGTATTTCTTTATTCATCTAATCAGATTCTTCTGAACTGGTTGAACATTCTTCATAAATTTCTTCAAAGAAATCTTCACTTTCTGTAGATTTTATCGATTCTAGATCCGAATTAATTTCTATTCTATCTTTTTTTGAGATTTTTACTCTTTTCTTGTTACATTCGTAACTTTTATGGCCTTCTTCTCCACAATTATAACATTTGCATTTATCCTTTGTTTTTGAAAATTCTCTTTTCTTTTTATAGTATTTTTTCTTCGGTATATATTTCTTTTTAGAGAATTTTTTTTCTTTTTATTAACCCCTTTTTGAGTTGTTTTTTCCTTTTGTATGGTCTATCATCACATTCCCATTGGGTAGATGCATTGGTATCCTTGCAATATATTTGTGTATTTATTCTTTTAGCTTTTCTCTGCATGTTATGGGACATACAAAGTTGACATAATCTATTTCTTAGGAAATTTATTCTCTGTCCAAGAGTATCTTCTTTTTTATTTTCCTTTTCGTATTCTTCTCTAAAATATTTAGCCCAGAAGCCTGGTAATTTTTTAGGGTATTTTTCTAAATAAGGCATCATTTCCTTACTGCTATCGAATATTTTATAATAATATTCTTCGAATTCACAAGTATATTCTTCAATATAACTCATTTTACAAATTTGTAATTTTTCTAGTATTTCTTTAGCAATATTTTTTAGGAAAAATTAGTAAACTAGTCAAAATAAATAAATATTTAGTAAAAATATCCATACTTTATAAATATTAGCAATAATGTCAAAAATGTCATTATTTAAAAAAATTTATGTGTCCCAATTTTCTTCCTATTTTATCTCTCTTTTTCAATTAATTCTATATATCCTTTTTTTTAAAAAAAATCATTCTCTCACATATTTATCTTTTCAAATTGTTAATTCTCTCTCCCATTTAATTTTTTTTCTCTCATGGTTATCTTTTCTGATTTTCCTCCAACATTCAAGTTGCAAATATTTTATTGCTATATATTTTGGTTGTTTTTTTAATCCAAAATTGAATCAACAAGAATCCCTTTGATTAAGGTATCTCTAATCTTTATCCTATTTTCAGATTTTTTCTAATTTTATTTTGTTTAATCTTAAAAAAATGTTGTTTGTATTTTTCAATTTCCGTTATGATTTACTCTCCAATGGCTGAATCCAAGAGGCTTATTAGAGGTATTCATCTTAATTAACCAATTTCTGGTGATTTTCATCCTTTAATTTATTTATTACTTAACCAATAGTGCATAATGTATGATCGCTGCTAAAATGAGGGAAGAAAGAGGGTAAGAACATTTATAAGACTCATTGGTGTGGCAAAACCTTGCTCAAATTCAGAACCGCAATGTAGAATCTTTGTCTACTCGTGAGATCTTGAAAAAGACGACGAAGATCATAGTTGGTCGAACAATTTTCTATTAGTTTGTTTTGTATTTATTTTCTTTTTTAGAATTTCGTATGCTTCCTTAATTTGTATTCAATCACTATGTATACTATCAATATTTGTATTTATTAAAAATTTCATGTTGCATGGTTTATGAATCTTGTATTTATCCCTAATTTGTATTAATTCAAATGTATGTCAACTATTTGTATTTTATTTATAAGAAGAACAACTTTCTATTAGTTTATTTGTATTCGAATACAAATACAAATAATAGACATATTGGAATGAATACGACTTAGAAAAGGAAAAAAGATTTTGAAAAGAAATAAATACACAGTGAAAAATATATACGAATACAAATGTATTTCTTAAATAGCTACATTTTATTTGACATACATATTGGAATGAATACAAACTAATAAAGGTATGTCAACTGAATTTGACATTTTTTCTAATTTGTATTTATTTTAAAGGTATGTCAACTAGTTATGTATTTTATTTTTAAGAATGAGTACACCAAATATTCAATATTTCTTTTCAATTTTATATTTCATTCACTTTTTCATCATACTAATTTTTTGTATTTTATATATTATTATACAAAATTCTAAATAAAAACTAGAATAAATAGAAATACAAATAAAATACATATTGAATGAATACATACAGGATTTTTGAAGAAAAAATAACTATATAGGAAAAATATATGAAAATACAATATTATTTCTTTAAATGACTATATAGATAAATTCGGCATACCTATTGGAATGAATACAAACTAATAAAAAACTATAATAAATATAAATAGAATATATTGGTGGAATGAATATAATTTTAAAAAGGTAAAATTCTGGAGAAAAAAAACAAAATTTAAAATTTTATTTGAAAATGTAATTGATGAAAAATTAGGATGCTTGCCTTTTTTTGAAATATTCTCCCCCTTAATTTTCTCCTTTTTGTTATTAAATAATTATATTCTTTAAATAAAAATAATAATAAAAACATAAATAATACATAACAAACTAAAAGACATTTTTACTAAATATTGAAATTGTTGCTAATGAGTCCTCTTAAATGCTAAAATATTGACATTTGAAAAATTTCCTTTTTTTTATCATTTCTTTAGCATGGACTGTTAACATTTTTGTGTGGCTCGTAATGCCCTGGGTTTTTTTGGCTCGTATATATATATATAATATAATATATATATATATATATATATATACTATAGATATATATATATATATATATATATACATATAATATATAGAATATATATATAATTATATACATATACATATTATGCTTACTAATTTAGTGTAATGTTGGCATATTAAAGGATTTGGATTCATTTCTTTGGAACGTTGTATAGTGTTTTTACATTAAGTTTTAACTAAAGTTGTCCTAAGCTTCTTGACTTCAATTGTTAGTGTCATTCCTTACTAGGTTTTGATTATTAAATGGGTTGGATACTATATGCATTGTTATGGATATTAAGTGTTAACAGTATGTTTAAATAGCCATTTGTTTTATCACTTTCCATATATTTGTTAGAGAATTGCTATGATTTGTCTTGGGTGTATTTTTGCTCTATTAATTTCGGATGCTAATCAATTTTTTTTAGTTCTATTACATGTGATATCAATCTGAGTTCATTTTGGACTCACTCCCTTCATTCTTTGAATCAAATTTTTCGAGTCCACTCCATCAATGTCCGACGATGCTGGAAGCTGAAACAGGTTGTCCTGACAGTTCGAAACTAGCAGCATGCTTTATGTATACACTAGTGTACACTACGAATATATTGATATACAGGTCAAAATGCAATAAATACAATTACAAAAAGAATAGTTTGGAATATACTGGTTTTAGGAGTCAAGGTGAACTGTATATAGTCGATATATGAGATGATATGGAGGAAGTGGTGGTGATATGCGAGCTGTATACACTGATATACGTCTTGTGTATACAAAATGGGATTAGGTTAAAACCCAAAAATCTGCAGCGAAATTGGTCCAAGAAGGGGCCCAATTTCATTATCTCTTTCACTCTCCTAATTGTTTTGATTATATTGACTAATTTCATTTAACTCTAACATTAGAATTGGTAATTAACTTACTTCAATCCCTAAAAGATGAGTTATTTTCTTTATGTTGATTTACTGATTAAACATCATTTGCAATCATTTATTTATTTATTTATTATTTTTGTCAAGTATATGAGTAAAATTAATATCTTTAGTTAATTCAAATCTATGTTCTTAGAAAGATATATTCTTTAATGCTTTTCAGTTAACCATATTTTACTATTTTAAAAAAATTGTTTTAAATTAGGCGAAACTTTTATTCTTCCATTAATTTGAAATGGGTTTTCATGCTCAAATTGATCAATTTGGTTTGAGTAATTATCTTTTAAAAGGATTCAAAAAAAAAATAAATCTAATTTGGTTAAATTCTATTCACTTATAATCAATTTCAAAACTCTACTTAAGGTTCCATTTTCTTAAAATAAAAGTAAAAATTAATCTTTGTTTAAATAATTTCTTAAAGTTGACCCAATATTGTTAATTATTATATTATATAATGTTCCTAAAAATAGTAAAAAAAAAAAAGCTTAACCTAAGTCGTTGGATAACCGCATGTTAGCGGACGCTTCAAGTGCCCTATAAACCTTCTTGAAGTGTAACTAAGAACCTCTTACCCATTTTCTCTAAATTTATTAAGATTTTAATCTGTTAAAATCTTCTTAAATTAAGTTTTCTTAATTTCTTTAAAAAATTAAGTGGCGACTCTTTCTAAGTATTTTTATAAATTATTTTATACTTAGAAATATTTCAAAAAGTGATTTTTCTAAAGATAGATAAATTACGGCATGACAATTACCATCAACTCAGTTTGTTATTACTTTACTTTTTTATGAGTTACTGTGATATCTACTCATTACTCTATTTTGCTATTACTTTAGTTTAATTCTTAATATTTTTTTTGTTCATTATATGTCATGACCTAAAACGGGCCGCGACTGGCACCCACACTTATCCTACTATGTGAGCTAACCAACCCATCCAATTCCCAACGTTTCAACCATAAATAACAAAATATAATGCGGAAGACTTAAAACTCATTAATGAAAATCGATTAAATAACTTATAAAAACTCAATACTATTTATTCCCAAAACCTGGAAGTCATCACCACAAGAACATCTATCCTCAAATTACTAATCTAAGAGTATCTAAGAAGCTAAAATAAGTAAAAGCTAGTCCATGCCGAAATCTCAAGGCATCAAGACATGACGAGGAAGATCCAGTCCAAGCTAGAAGCAATAGCTCACCCTGAAATCTGGCTTGATGAAGACTGGCTAGAGTTGCGGCTGAGTTGAAGACGATGGCACGTTTGCTGCACTCCACAATGACAAAGAGAGAACATACAAGTAGGGGTCAGTACAAACACAAGTACTGAGTAGGTATCATCGGCCAACTCAAAATAGAAAACAGTATATATCAAATAATATCATAAATCAACTACAATACTCAACATGTAGCAACAACAAGTTCTATAATCATTAATAAGCACCGCCAAGTTCACTCATGAGGACTCAAACCTCAATGCCATACCCATTTGGGAATTAGGTTCATTAGATTGAGTATATTAACGTCTTTAAAGATTCATTAAGTTTATTTCTCTCGTGTCGGTACGTGACACTCCGCTCCATATATTATCCTGGTGTTGGAACGTGACACCCCGATCCCCTAATTCTACGTGTCAGTTCGTTACACCCGATCCCCTAATTCTACGTGTCGGTTCGTGACACCCGATCCCCTAATTCTACGTGTCGGTTCGTGACACCCGATCCCCTAATTCTACGTGTCGGTTCGTGACACCCGTTCCACTACTCTCATCACTTTAGTTCATCAAGCCTTCTTTTATACCAAGGAATCATCACTCTCATTAACAAGGCAGATTAGGGTTTTTCAAGATTTAGGATTCAATAGCTTCATCATGCTTATTTTATCACAATTATGTAATCACATTCATACAAGTATACAATTAAGCATATAGAAGGGTTTACAATACTACCCAATACATATCATTCGCTATTAAGAGTTTAATACGAATAGCATAAACCATAACCTACCTCCACCGAAGAATTCGTGATCAAGCAAGCTAATCTTCAAAGTCTTTGCTTTCCTCTTCGTTCTCTCTTCTCTCGCTCGTTTCTCACTCTCTCTCTTCTTTCTATTTTTCTTATTCAAAACCCTTTTCTTTTACCCTAATAATCATATAATTAAGTATAAGAGATGTATAAAATAACCCACTTTTTATTTTAAGCTTGTCTCCTTTAACCCCCAAGTAATTAAATTATTAACATTAAACCACTAACTTTATAATTATAAGCAGGAATAGTCCAAAACGCCCCTTAAAATATTTAACAGAAATCCGACCCAGTCAGGGTTACGCAGCCTGTGACGGCCCGTCGTGCCTACGACGGTCCGTCCTGCTGCTTCCGTCACAAAGTTCAGAAACTCCAATTCATTAAGGAGTATGTGACGGCCCGTCATGCCTGAGACGGTCCGTCCTGCCACCCCGTCGTGGCGTTCAGAGAGTCGATCTCAGTACCCAAATTTCTAAATTCTAAGTGTTTTGGAACGAGACCCCCTCGACGGTCCGTCATGCCTATGACGGTCCGTCGTGGGATCCGTCGACTTAGCCAGTTTTTCCAGAAATAAAATCTTCTGCTCAAAACGACTAAACAGGTCGTTACAATAGATACCAATTTACCCATCGTTCGTCCTCGAACGATCATAAGAAGAAAAACAAGGGCAAAAAGGAGTACCTGAATCTGTAAACAGGTGTGGGTATCTTTCTTGCATATCAGCCTCCTTCTCCCAAGTGGACTCTTCAACTGGTCGATTCTTCCATTGAACTTTGATGGATGCAATCTCCCTTGTTCTCAACTTGCGAATTTCTCTATCTAGAATGGCAACAGGCTCCTCCTCATAAGTCAAATTTTCATCAAGCAGAACTGAATCCCAACGAAAGATGTAGTTTCCATCCCCATGGTATCTTTTCAGCATAGACACATGAAATACCGGATGCACTCCTGACAGCCCTAGAGGCAAGGCTAATTCATAAGCCACCTCCCCTACTCGCTTAAGTACTTCAAAGGGTCCAATATACCTTGGGCTTAGCTTACCTCTTTTACCAAACCGCATCACCCCTTTCATGGGCGAAACTTTCAGCAAGACTTGCTCACCCTCCATGAACTCCAAGTCCCTAACCTTTCGATCTGCATACTCCTTTCGCCTACTTTGAGCCGCTAAAAGCTTTTCTTGAATAGATTTCACCTTCTCTAATGAATCCCTCAAAAGGTCAGTACCCCAAGGTCTAACCTCGAATGCATCAAACCAACCAATGAAATACCTACATCTCCTCCCATACAATGCTTCGAAAGGAGCCATATCAATACTTGAGTGATAGCTATTATTGTATGAAAACTCTGTTAAGGGTAAGAAGTTATCCCAATGACCACCAAATTCTATCACACATGCACGAAGCATATCTTCCAACACCTGAATTGTTCGCTCAGACTGCCCATCGGTCTGAGGGTGAAATGCAGTACTAAGGTCCAACCTAGTACCTAATTCAACATGCAATGTTCTCCAAAACTTAGAAGTAAACTGCGTACCTCTATCTGATATGATGGACAGTGGAACTCCATGCAACCGAACAATTTCTGAGATGTAGAGTCTGGCTAACTTCTCTGCATTGTAAGTCACCTTAACCGGAATGAAATGAGCAGACTTAGTTAATCTGTCCACAATTACCCAAATAGAATCAAACTTCCCCAATGTCTTTGGAAGACCAACCACGAAGTCCATTGCAATTCTCTCCCACTTCCATTCAGGAATGAGCATTCTCTGAAGTGTTCCTCCGGGCCTCTGGTGTACATACTTTACTTGCTGGCAATTTGGACATTTGGCAACAAAATCAACAATGTCGCGCTTCATTCTACTCCACCAAAAGTGTTGCTTTAGCTCACGGTACATCTTGGTTGCACCAGGATGTATAGAATATCCGGAACTATGAGCCTCTGTAAGAATTGTGTGGATCAAATCATCAACACGGGGCACACATACCCTTCCCTTAATTCTCAAAACACCTTCCTCATCCATTATTGCTTCTTTAGCCTCTCCTCGCAAAACCTTATCTCGGATCCGAATCAGTTTCTCATCAATAAACCGCTTTCCCTTAATTTTGTCAAGAAAGGAAGATCTTGCCTCCACACTGGCCAAAAATCCCCCCTTCTCATTTACTTCCAACCTCATAATGTCATTAGCCAGAGTCTGAACCTCTCTAGCCAATGGGCGTCTAGAGGCTTGCAAGTGAGCTAAACAACCCATCCTCCCTGCTTTTCTGCTTAAGGCGTCTGCCACAACATTAGCTTTTTCTGGGTGATACAAGATGGTAATATCGTAGTCCTTCAGTAGTTCCATCCATCTCATCTGTCTCAAATTCAAATCTTTCTGAGTAAAGACATACTGTAGGCTACGATGATCTGTATAGACTTCACACTTAACCCCATATAGATAGTGTCTCCATTGCTTTAATGCAAACACTACCGCAGCCAACTCCAAATCGTGGGTCGGATAATTACGTTCATGCACCTTTAATTGCCTCGAAGCATAAGCAATTACGTTCTTCTCTTGCATTAGCACTGCACCCAAACCAGAATAGGATGCATCACAATACACAACGAAGTTCTTACCCTCTACTGGCAAGGTAAGGATAGGTGCGGTAGTCAGCAAGGTCTTGAGTTTTTGAAAGCTTTCCTCACATTCATCCGACCATACAAATGGAACATTCTGCTTAGTCAAGTTTGTCAATTGGTCCCTTGACAAATCGACGGTAGTAGCTGGCTAACCCAACAAAGCTCCTTATTTCCGACACATTAGTAGGTCTTACCCAATTTCTCACTGTTTCAATCTTAGAAGGATCCACCATCACCCCATCCTTAGAAACCACGTGCCCCAAGAAAGACACTGAATCTAGCCAAAACTCACAATTGGAGAATTTGGCATAAAGCTTTTTCTCCCTCAACATTTCCAACACAATTCTCAAATGCTCCTCATGTTCCTTCTTACTCTTGGAGTATATCAGTATATCATCAATAAATACTATCACAAAGAGATCCAGATATGGCTTAAAAATCTCGTTCATCAAGCTCATGAAAGCAGCAGGGGCATTCGTTAGTCCAAAGGACATTACCAAGAATTCATAATGCCCATACCTGGTTCGAAAAGCAGTCTTTGGCACATCTGCTGCCCGTATTTTCAATTGATGATAACCAGACCTCAAGTCAATCTTAGAGAAGACACAAGCACCTTGTAACTGATCGAACAAATCATCAATGCGAGGAAGAGGATACATGTTCTTAACAGTTACTTTATTTAGTTGTCGGTAATCTATGCACATCCGAAGACTCCCATCTTTCTTCTTCACAAACAAAACAGGAGCACCCCAAGGGGATGCATTCGGTCTAATAAAGCCTTTCCCTAACAATTCTTGAAGTTGGGCTTTTAACTCCCTTAACTCTGCTGGAGCCATTCTATAAGGGGGTATGGAAATGGGACGAGTACCCGGCTCCAAATCAATGCAAAAGTCAATATCCCTGTCCGGTGGCATACCAGGAAGGTCTGCAGGGAACACATCCAGAAACTCACGAACTACCGAAACCGACCCAATCGAAGGTACTTGGGTAGTATCATCCCTGAGGTGTGCCAAGAACGCTAAACACCCTTTACTAACCATTTTCTTAGCACGAAGAAAGGAGATGATACGAACTGGAGTAGAAGTGTAGTTACCCTCCCATACTAACGGATCTAACCCAGGCTTGGCCAACGTTATAGTTTTTGCATTACAATCTAAGATTGCAAAATTTGGAGAAAGCCAAGTCATACCCAGAATTACATCTAAATCAACCATTTCTAAGATGACCAAGTCTACATGAGTATTGCTCCCCACAAAAGTCACCAGACAAGACCTATATACCTTTTCAACTATCACAGACTCACCCACCGGAGTAGAAACACGAATAGGCATGTCAAGCAATTCACAATGTAAATTAAGACCAATAGCAAATGAGGAAGATACATATGAAAATGTGGAGCCATGATCAAATAATACAGAAGCCATGCAATCACAAACCAAAAGATTACCTGTGATAACAGAATCTGATTCCTCCGCTTCAGACCGCCCAGGGAAAGCGTAACAATGGGCCCTATCACCTGTCTGCCCGTTGCTCCTACCATGTGGTGTTGTAGTAGCTCCAGTTTGTCCGTCACCCCGGCCGTTTTGGTGACCACCATTAGCTCGACCACCACGTCCTCCAGAATAACGGCCTCTACCATGACCACCTCTACCTCTAGCTATTGGGGGTCTATAACTCTGTTTTGGACAATTCCTCCTAATATGTCCAGTCTCCTCACATCCATAACATTCTCTGGGGTCTAGCATAGGTCTTTGTGAGAATGACGAGGTTTGGGAATAACCTCCAACCTCAGAGAAATATTGACCGGTCTGAGGTGGACCCCCAACTACAGTCTGTAGTGAAGACTGAATTGGTCGGACTGAGTAACCTCTTGAACCTTGTCCTCTAGAGTAAGAACCGTTAAACTCACCTCCCTTTCAAAACCTTTTAGATGTCGATGCCATGGTGAAGTCATCTGGCTTCACTCCCTCCACCTCTATCACGAAGTCTACCACTTCCTGGAAGGATTTCGCTGTAGCCGCTACCTGTAAGGCTGAAATCCACAGATCTGACCTCATCCCTTTCACAAAACGGCGAATCCGCTCTTGTGAACTGAAGCAGAGCTGGGTGGCATACCTAGATAATGTACAAAACTTAGCCTCATACGCAGTGACCGTCATTTTGCCTTTCTCTAGGCTCAAGAACTCATCTCTCCTCCTATCCCTCAAGGTCCGGGGGATGTACTTCCCCATAAATAAGCTAGAGAATGACGCCCAAGTCATAGGTAGTGTCTGTGCGGGTTGACACTCGACATGTGACCGCCACCACATTTTGGCGTTTCCTTGAAACTGATAGGTTACAAACTCAACGCCAAATCGTTCCACTATGCCCATTTTATGTAGTAACTCATGAAAATCAACCAGAAAATCATAAGCATCCTCAGATTCAGCACCCTTGAAGACTGGAGGTTTCAATTTCAAGAACTTACTGAAAAGTTCATGCTGATCGCTTGTCATTATAGGCCCTGTAGTCAAACGAGGAAACGTGCCTATTTCCAATGAGGCATCCATGCGGGGAGCCTCAGCAGCGGCCTGTCGTACTTCCGGAACCTGAGGTGCTGGTGCAGAAAACACTGGAGGTGTCTGTCCCTGATCAGATAACCCGCTAAGATAAGCAAGAACCTGATTAATCATCTTTGGGGTAGGTTGGGGTGGTAGTTCCTCATTCTGCACTTGCTCAGTTTCCCCTTCCTCACCCTCTCTTACTACTTCCTCAGTCGGTGGAGGAGTCACCGCCCTAGTACTAGATGGGACAGGTGTTTGTCCTCTTCCTCTAGAGGACGTCCTCCCACGACCTCTACCACGGCCCCTTGCTACTGCTCCTCTTCGAGCTACATCCCCGCTCAGACGCACCCTGTCCTGCCGGTGCTGGTGTTGGCGCAGTCGTTGCTCTAGTTCTAACCATCTGCGAAATAGAGTGAAGATCGTCAGATACAAATTTGTATCACCTAGATATCAATTGGATCCAAGTAATAGCACGAAATAAAGAAAGAATGGAATTTTCCTAAAGTCCTATAGCCTCTCAAAGAAAAGTAAAGGCGTCCCCTTACCGTTCCTTAAGACTCTACTAGACTCGTTCTTGTGTGATGAGACCAACGAACCTAATGCTCTGATACCAAGTTTGTCACGACCCAAAACGGGCCGCGACTGGTACCCACACTTATCCTACTATGTGAGCGAACCAACCCATCCAATTCCCAACGTTTCAACCATAAATAACAAAATATAATGCGGAAGACTTAAAACTCATTAATGAAAATCGATTAAATAACTTATAAAAACTCAATACTATTTATTCCCAAAACTTGGAAGTCATCACCACAAGAACATCTATCCTCAAATTACTAATCTAAGAGTATCTAAGAAGCTAAAATAAGTAAAAAGCTAGTCCATGCCGGAATCTCAAGGCATCACGACATGACGAGGAAGATCCAGTCCAAGCTCGAAGCAATAGCTCACCCTGAAATCTGGCTTGATGAAGACTGGCTAGAGTTGCGGCTGAGTTGAAGACGATGGCACGTTTGCTGCACTCCACAATGAAAAAAGAGATAACATACAAGTAGGGGTCAGTACAAAACACAAGTACTGAGTAGGTATCATCGGCCAACTCAAAATAGATAACAGTATATATCAAATAATATCATAAATCAACGACAATACTCAACATGTAGCAACAACAAGTTCTATAATCATTAATAAGCACCACCAAGTTCACTCATGAGGACTCAAACCTCAATGCCATACCTATTTGGGAATTAGGTTCATTAGATTGAGTATATTAACGTCTTTCAAGATTCATTAAGTTTATTTCTCTCGTGTCGGTATGTGACACTCCGCTCCATATACTATCTTGGTGTCGGAACGTGACACCCCGATCCCCTAATTCTACGTGTCGGTTCGTGACACCCGATCCCCTAATTCTACGTGTCGGTTCGTGACACCCGATCCCCTAATTCTACTTGTCGGTTCGTGACACCCGATCCCCTAATTCTACGTGTCGATTCGTGACACCCGTTCCACTACTCTCATCACTTTAGTTCATTAAGCCTTCTTTTATACCAAGGCATCATCACTCTCATTAACAAGGCAGATTAGGGTTTTTCAAGATTTAGGATTCAATAGCTTCATCATGCTTATTTTATCACAATTATGTAATCACATTCATACAAGTATACAATTAAGCATATAGAAGGGTTTACAATACTACCCAATACATATCATTCGCTATTAAGAGTTTACTACGAATAGCATAAACCATAACCTACCTCCACCGAAGAATTCGTGATCAAGCAAGCTAATCTTCAAAGTCTTTGCTTTCCTCTTCGTTCTCTCTTCTCTCGCTCGTTTCTCCCTCTCTCTCTGTTCTTTCTATTTTTCTTATTCAAAACCCTTTTCTTTTACCCTAATAATCATATAATTAAGTATAAGAGATGTATAAAATAACCCACTTTTTATTTTAAGGTTGTCTCCTTTAACCCCCAAGTAATTAAATTATTAACATTAAACCACTAACTTTATAATTATAAGCAGGAATAGTCCAAAACGCCCCTTAAAATATTTAACAGAAATCCGACCCAGTCAGGGTTACGCAGCCTGTGACGGCCCGTCGTGCCTGCGACGGTCCGTCCTGCTGCTTCCGTCACAAAGTTCATAGACTCCAATTCATTAAGGAGTATGTGACGGACCGTCATGCCTGAGACGGTCTGTCCTACCACCCCGTCGTGGCGTTCAGAGAGTCGATCTCAGTACCCAAATTTCTAAATTCTAAGTGTTTTGGAACGAGACCCCCTCGACGGTCCGTCGTGCCTATGACGGTCCATCGTGGGATCCGTCGACTCAGCCTATTTTTCCAGAAATAAAATCTGCTGCTCAAAACGACTAAACAGGTCGTTACATTATATTTACTAAAAATGCCTACTTAAATATAAAATTCAGTATTTAAAAAATATAATTAAATATTTTTACTTTGACTCTAATTAATATACCTGAAAAGAAATAAATGTGATAAATTAATAACATATATTAGATTGAAATTAATGAATAAATAAAAATAGTTTTAATATTGAAAAATAATATTTAAAAGATGTCAAAAAGTAACTTTACAAATAAAATGAATAGGATAGTGTATTTGCATTTAAAGTAAACTAAAAATGTTTACTAGATTATAAAAAAAGTAGTTCTTCATTAAAATATTAACTTTTATTTGATTTCAAACATATTAATCTGAATAGTGAACTAGTGTAACTTTGATTTAAATTCAAAGTTGACAGGTCAAAGCGTTATATTTTTCTATTATGTAGAAATATGAAGTTGAGGACGATCAAGGACAATTTGGTCATTTTCATGTATGTTTCATTCTAATATTCTATTTTTAAATTTGTCAAAATATTTCTTGAAGTTGCTAAATTTTCTGCATAAGTTACATGATTATTCTCGAAACTATAAGTTATAAGATTTTTGTAGAACTAAGTCCATGATATAAGTAAATAGACACTAACACATTCTTCATTTCATTCACTCCACAAATCTCTCCCCTCTCATGTCTTATACCAATAAATTTCTCGCCATGTATTTCTAATTTGCATCCTAAAATAATACGCACTTCGATATAGATCTCTTATTAGGAAGATCAATGATGCAACTTTTTTTTTTCTATATTAAGAACTTCATTTTTGATTAGTTCCCTACATAATGACCCTAATATTGTAAAACAATTATAAGACAAGTAAAATTCACTATTTCTCAGTGTTACTTTAGAAGAAAGTTCTTTCCTTACCATCTTAAATTGTTCTTCTAATGCTAATGAATATAAGGACAAAATATAAAGTCGTAACTTTTTTAAAAAAATCTTTTTATCATTTCATAAAGAATGAGATGATTCTTTCTAGTATTTTGTCAAGTAAGTCATTATTTTTGTTTGTTAAACACCTATAGTTTTTTTTTATAAGTTTACTCAAAACTAATCTATAGATGGGATCAGTACAAAAATTGTTATTATATTAAGACTCATAATTATAATCTATTTTCTTGAGTGATTTTTAAATAAAATAGAAAAAGAATTTTATTAAATTAATTATTTAATTCAAATATATATTTTTGACATGATATTAATCATCAAAAAATCTAATATATTATTATTATCTCTTATTATATTTATTTGAAGATGTCAAAATAATTTTTCTACTCGAAACTAATTCAATTACTATTATAAATATATATAATGTTGTAATATTGAACCTATGAATGAACCTTTCATTACGAATTGGTTGATTAATGATAGTATTTTATCAAATGCAAAGCTTATGGTGCAAATATTACAAAAAGAAGTTGAGAACATTATAGAAAATAGATACGACTTGCAAAAATATACGAAGATCGATAAACTTTTTCAAAGATATAAACATTTTATGCTCCTCGAATGTGAAATATTTTAACTCATAATCTAACACAATTCTCTATTTCCTTGATGCATTGAATTTTTTTTAAATTCAACTTTCTCGATTTGGATTGTAAACGATGCATTTATGTCGTATGAACTGTTGAAAAAGATTATTAAGTAATATATTGGAGTTGTTTACTGTAAGGAAAAAGGCATAAAGTATAGAAATATCATATATTTAGAAGTTAATTACATCCTATCGTAGAAGTTTTCTCAATTACAAAAATCTCAATTTTTTTGTTGCTCTCGAATACATTCCTTGGTTTTTTGATACATTACTAATGATATATATTACTTCATGGGAGGGATATATTCAAGAGGGGATAAAAATATATTCGAGAGGGATTTATGATATCTTAAGTGGTGAATTATGTAATTTATTTTTCTATTATATAGAAGAGCCAAGTTGAGGACGATCAAGGGTAAATTTGTCATTTCATAAATATTCTAGAATGTTTGTTTTTATGTTATGGCATCAAAAAAGTGATAATTGTTATAAAAAAATATAATGTGGATGTCCACTACTCTAAGAAGTTTCCACATAACCTCCTTAATTATAAAGATAATCATAACCTCCATAACCTCCAACTTTATAACCATTACTCTTGTAACATATCCCTTCCATAACCTCCCTCATTATAACCATTACTCTTGTACACACTTGAAGATTTGATAAATACTTTGATGAATAAGAAAAACTTTCATCTCTTGTCTCCCTATTTCTATTGCTTTCATCTTCTATATTTCTTATCTATATTTGCTTTATTTTACAACATGTTATCAGCACGATTGTTCTACTATTGAAGGATTGAAGCAAAGCAAATATAAAGAAGGTAAAAATATTTGTGTTTATTTTTATCGTAAGGTAAATTACTACATAATTTATTTTATATTTTACTTTTGATTATGCATCATTAATTTTCTTTGCATCTCAAAATCATATGAGTCCAACAAGTTGCTTCTACTTTTAGAAAACTTTTAATTTGATCACTTATATATTTAAAAAGTAGAATTAGTTTTGTAAGTTAACAATTTGTAAAGAAATTGTTCTTTATGATCTTGTTTTATTGAGTTATGTAACATATACATATTGATTTTTTGTACCTCTTTATTTTTTCTTTATCTAAACATTTACTTGTTGAGTTATTAACATATTTGTACTAACAAAGCTTGTTTTGTAGTTATTCTAAAATGGTTAGTAAATTATCATAGTCTTCATAACAATGTTGAGAGGGACTATGAAAATGTTTGAATTTATTTTAGATTGGGACTTTTATATGATTCTAACATGTTTTATTTAATTGATTTTGTTTATTTTTATTGTATATCAAGTCAAGTTCAAATTATATTTATGATTTTCGATAATTAGTTTTTTTGGTAATTCATTTGATATATTAAGGTACTGGTTGAGGATAAGATGGTGAATTCAAGTTTCACCGCACAAAGTGGGTAAGACATCGAGTTAAAATCTTGTTGCACCATGATAATAAGAAGTTGGGTTCAAGTCCCATTAATTTATGACCAAATGTATCTTTATATGGGTAAGATATTGGGTTAAAGTCCTAATTCATTATAGTGATGATATGATGATGATTGACATAAAGTTTTATACTTTTGACTGAAAGTAATGAAATTTACCCAATTAATTTGTTCCGTTCTCTTATGTGAATGTGGTAGTAGTGTATTAATATATTTGAAACATGACAAGTGGTTGAATGTATGAATATGGCTATGGTAAAATGTTAATGATCATCATTGTGGTAATTAAAAGAAGAACATTATGGGTTCTTAAGATGTTCCTTCAAATGTGAAGGCAATATTGTCCATTGAAATTGTATAAAAGGTTATTGGACACATTGTACTTAAGATGGTCCTTCAAATGTGAAGGTAATTGTTAAAGGTAATTTTTATTCATCAAAGTGGTATGAGAGTTGGGAACATTCTTGTTGGTGCAACCTATTTTAAAAAGTTTTGTAAATCCCCCATAAAAATTAGTGAATACAAAGTGGTAGTGCATTTGGTACATTTGACCTCTTAAGGTTATGTTGAGGTAAGTTACATATTGTCAAAAGATGACAATGAGTTTCGAATAAAAACTTATGTAACATGTAGAAATAGTTATGGTCCATTTCTTGAAGAAAATGTGACTTGTGTTCGTATGGATAAGAACATGCTCATGTATTGTTGGATGAATGTCACATCTCACCTCTACGGGAGGTTTGAGAGTTGAAAGAAAATCTTTTCACATAAATAGTCATTTTGGTCATATATATATTTTGAGTACTACACAGATATTGTGGTATACATTGAAATGAACTATTGGAGGACAAAAGAAATAAATAAACCTTTTATGTAAAGGTTGTGGCCATGAATGAAATAAATGTTGTTGTGTGGCAACACAAATTTGTCATTGGTTATCAAGAATTAAGTTTAGAATGTAATAATTTTAACCATGACAATAATAATAGTTTTCTCCTTGTAAGAGATGGTCACCATAAAATGACATTGTGAAAATTGTGATAGTCCACAAAAATAATTGATAATTACGAAAGGGCTAGTTTGTAGCTATCAGGAAAAATGAATTATTCATAATATTGGTGTTGTAGTAAGTCTCAAAAGAAACTTTTTATGTTTCGGAAGAATTGAAAATAAATATTATATTGAGACTATAAATCATGGAAAGATTTAATATCTTGAAACAACTACAACAAAAGTGGATTATAAATACTTGTGTATAAAACTACCCATTTTTCCTCTGGTTTGTTGTATACAAACATGAGCATGACGATGGAATCACATGCAAAAGTAAACTAGAAGTTTACTAGAATAAATATCAGTTGGCATAATCGGTTGGTCATTCCGATTCAAATGTGATGCAAGACAAATTGAGAATTCACGTGGCTATATGTTGAAGAAATAAAAGATTCTTCAAGAATTCTCTTTTGTAGCTTGTTCTCGTGATAAAATGATCATTGTACCAACTAGGTTGGGATCGTATCCCCTAAAATTATTTGGAACATATAAAAAGGTGAATATGGGCTCATTCACTTGTCATGTGGACCGTTCGCTATTATGATTTAATAGATGCATCTATGGTATGTACACATGTGTATTTGTATCAACTTATAAATTGGTTCTTGTAAGGTTGTATGCTCGAATTACTAAATTAAGAGCACAGTTCCAAGCTATAAAGTCATGTTGATAATGCTGGTTGGTTTAGCAGAAATTGCCTTCAATTATAGCTAGACCATTAATTATGAGAAAAAATCTCTCAAATAAAATTTGGTATTATATGAGTTTATTTAACATGTATGTATCAAGCCAACAAGGCTCACCCAACGCAATCGATTCAGGATCAGAAACCAAATAATTTTTATCTAAAAGTTTGATGTGCGCACATATAATTTTATTGCTCCACGCACCAAGATGGATCTCCAAATGAGGTTGAGGGTGAATGTTAGATTTCCTAACATTAGGGGGAGATATGTGTAGCAGCTGAAAAATTATGTGTGGGATGAATTATCTAGATCCTCGTTAAAAAAATGAGAACTTGAAGTTCAAAAGATAATTCATTTCCAAAATGTTGCAAGTAATTTGCCAGATGTATTTCCTGACCCAATATTTTAATTAAGATGCAAAAGCTCCAATAAATAGTCCTTGAAGGACAGAGTATATGGTACGCCTGAAGCGTGATAGACCAATCGATTCCAAATGTAAAACTCCTTGATAAAGGAGAGGAGCAAATTATCAAAATGGTCATTGCAAATGAGGCAAGTGCTTTAAAGAGCACTATGACATAGCATTTCATAAAATCTTGACAAAGGTTCAGGTACCTAAAAATGATGAAGAGATCTCGATAAGTTATGTCGTATTTGAACCGATATCAAAATGACCGTCGATGGTATATTTAATATGATGTAGCACTCAGTGTTACGAGGATCTTAAATTCGAATATGTCATATAGTGTGGACAGATAAATGATTGATACAATTCAAGTATATTTTCTTTCACTTAGAAAAGTTATGTTTTTGAACATGTAGTTCATAGATTAAAATATATGTTAGTGAGGATACAAATAAATTATTGTGCGAAAGTATAACCGTCAGATATAAAGTATAGTTCGTGCCTCGGGGCATAAAGAATTTTCACAAAAGTCCTGACATTATTAAATGAAGATATGTTCTCCAATGGGGAATGCAATGAGACTTGTTTTTGCCTGGTAATAGATGAAATATTTGAATATGCATAATGATTGATTATTATGTCTAACTATACGATGAAGGTTATATGAAAATCCTTGAAGGATTTAAAAGGTGTTAAAACAATTCCATTGAGTACCTAATGGTTTTGAAATTGCTTAACATAAAGAAAGAATCTTTTCAATCTCATGAAAATGACTTAAAATGCCATGTATTGGTTTCAAGTGGTGCATTTACAGATTGGTGGTTATGCAAATGCTAGGAGATGTGTGATTTTCTTTCAAGAGAAAATATAAACTTCAATAAAATCGATTAATCTCTCATGAATCAAAAATGATTTGATTATGTAGATACAAAATATTTATTTGATCTACACAAAGCTCGATCGCAAAAGAGTTATTTGCTTATATATGGAGGCATACCAGTATTTTGGCATTCAACAAACATTGATAACCACTTCTTCAAATCGTGAAGAAATAATATTGATCTATGAAGCAAATGGGACGTGTTCAATTGGATCATGATCTATCATATTCAGAAATTATGTGATTTTACAGCCACTATATATGATAATAATATATTGCTTAATTGAAGGGAGGATATATTTAAAAGAGATCGAACAAAGTATAGTTCACCAAAAGTCTTTCACACACGATCTTCAACAAAATGGTGAGATAGCCGTTCAAAGATTTATTAAGTGATAATGTGGTAAACTTATTCACTAAAAATTGCCAATATCAATGTTTGGGAAGTTGTGATACAAGATTGGAATGCATTGTTTGAGAGACATCAAGTGAAGTTTTTATGAGGGAGAGAAAAATACGTGTTTTACTCTTTTCCTTAACCATGGCTTTGTCCCAGTTGGATTTTTTCTGGCAAGATTTTTAACGAGGCAACATTCAAAGCGTATTAAAAGATATGTGTACTCTTTTTCCTTCACTAGGATTTTTTTCCCACAGGGTTTTTTCTAAGTAAGGTTTTGTCGAGGCATATTATCTATGGACATCCAAGGGGGAGTGTTATAAAACAATATAATGTGGATGTCCACTACTCCAAGAAGTTACTACATAACCTCCTCAATTATGAAGATAATCATAACCTTCATAATCTCCAACTTTATAACCATTACTCTGTTAATATTTCCCTTCCACAACCTCCCTCATTATATTCATGTTAATGTCATGTTTATGATTAACCTTTTATATGCCTGTATGTTACACTACAAATAGAGGCATAAGGGTTTATATCGTATACACTTGAAGATTTGATGAATAAGAAAAGCTCTCATCGCTTGTCTCCCTATTTCTATTGCTTTCATCTTCTATATTTCTTGTCTTATTTTGCTTTATTTTACAACAATAATGAGTTTATAATTTCAATACAATAAAATATTTTTTCTTAAATGTCATTTGTATCTTAATGATGTGACATTTAATATGGACTCACATTTTCCATCACATTTTTTATAATTTTTTTTCTTTTTATTTTGTAGTGTGAATGTCACACCCTGAAATGAGTCGTGAGTGACACCCACACTTAATATCCTCTCTAAACCAACAACAACTATTATATAATATATATTTGTCCTTTCCAATCAATTGAATAACCATAATAATAATAATAATACTCATTGAAACGGTTATACAATCCAAGACATCTAATTGCTAACATCACCTTCCTATTTAACATTATAATAATATTAATAGCAATAATACGATCATCACCCATATGTACCATATCCAAGTTAAATTTTATTTACCTGATGGAACAATCGCTTCGTGACTGCTGCAGACATGGTTTCTCTTGGCTAAACCCTTATTTCCCTTCTACAGAATATTTCTTCCTAAATATTATATAACTAATTATAAGAGTGGTGAAAGTGACCCACTATTTATTTTACTATTATTCTCTTTAACCACCTTCTAAATAAATTATTAAAATTACCACAGTAATTTCATAATTATAATTATGAATAGTCCAAAACACTGATTTAAATCTATCGGAAAGTATTTTCTGACGTTAAAAGTTCTAGTGCTCAAAATGACCGAAAATGGTCATTACAATAGATACAAATTTACCCACCGTTCGTCCTCGAACGATCAAAATTAAGGCTAGGGCGAGAAATATTACCTGAATCGGTAAAAAGATGTGGATATCTTTTATGCATATCAACCTCACTCTCCCAAGTGGACTTTTCAACTAACCGATTCTTTCACTGAACCTTGATAGAAGCAATCTCTTTTGATCTCAATTTGTGACCTCCCTATCTAAAATAGAAATAGGCTCCTCCACATAAGTCAAATTTTCATCAAGAAGAACTGAATCCCAATGAATAATATAATTTTCATCACCATGGTATTTTTTCAGCATAGACACATGAAATACCGAGTGAACTCATGACAACCCTGGAGGTTATGGCAATTCATAGGCCACCTCCCCCACGGGCTTCAGAACTTCAAATGGACCAATATACCTCGGACAAAGATTACCTTTCTTACAAAACCGCATTACACCTTTCATGGGTGAAACCTTTTGCAAGACTTGTTCACCCTCCATAAAATCCAAGTCCCTAACCTTTCGATCTGCATATTCCTTCTGCCTACTCTGAGCTGCTAAAAGCTTTTCTTGAATATATTTCACTTTCTCTAATGATTCCCTCAGAAGATAAGTACCCCAAGGTCTAACCTCAAATGCATCAAACCAACTAATGGGGGACCTACATCTCCTCCCATACAATGCCTCAAATGGGGCCATATCAATACTCCAGTGGTAGCTATTGTTGTATGAACACTCTGCTAAAGGTAAAAATTTATCCCAATGACCACCAAATTCTATCACACATGCACGAAGCATATCCTCCAACACCTGAATCGTTCGCTCAGACTGACCATCGGTTTGAGGGTGAAATGAGTACTAAGATCCATTCTAGTACCTAATTCAGCATGTAAAGTCATCCAAAACTTAGAATTAAATTGTGTACCTCTATCTGATATGATGGAAAGTGGAATTCCATGCAATTGAACAATCTCAGAGACATAGAGTTTGGCTAACTTCTTGGTATTGTAAGACATCTTAACTGGAATGAAGTGAGCAGACTTAGTTAACCTGTCAAAAATTACCCAAATAGAATCAATCTTACCCAATGTCTTTGGAATACCAACTATGAAATCCATTGCAATTCTTTCCCACTTCCATTCAGGAATGGGCATTCTCTAAAGTGTACCTCCAGGCCTCTGGTGTTCATACTTTACCTGTTGACAATTCGGGCATTGGACGAAAAAATCGACAATGTCACGCTTCATTCTACTCCACCAATAATGTTGCCTTCGATCACGATACATCTTGGTTGCACCAGGATGTATAGAATACCTCAAACTATGAGACTCTACAAGAATAGTGTGAGTCAAATCATCAACACGGGGCACACATACCCTTCCCTTAATTCTTAAGACCCCTTCCTCATCAATTACTTCGTCTTTAGCCTCTCCTCGCACTACCATATCTCGAATTTGGCTCAGATTCTCATCATCAAACTGCTTTCCCTTAATCTTGTCAAGAAAAAAAGATCTTGCCTCCACACAGGCCAAAAATCCCCCTTTCTCTAGTACTTCCAGCCTCTTAAAGTTATTAGCCAGAGTCTGAACCTCTCTAGACAATGGGCGTCTAGAAACCTGTAAGTGGGATAAACTACCTATGCTCCCCACTTTTCTACTTAAAGCATCTGCCACAACATTAGCTTATCCTGGGTGATATATAATAGTAATATCATAGTCTTTCAATATTTCCATCCACCTCCTCTGCCTCAAATTCAAATCTTTCTGAGTAAAGACATATTGTAAACTACGATAATCTGTATAAACTTCACATTTGACCCCATGTAGATAATGACTCCATTGCTTTAATACAAATACAACTGCAGCCAACTCAAAATCATGGGTCGGATAGTAACGCTGATGCACTTTCGATTGCCTCGAAGCATAGCCTTTCCTACATTAGAACCGCACCCAAACCATAATAATATGCATCACAATAAATAATAAAATTCTTACCTTCCACTGGCAAGGTAAGAATTGGTGCTGTAGTCAATAAGGTCTTGAGTTTCTGGAAGCTTTCTTCACATTCGTCCGACTATACAAATTGAACATTTGGCTTAGTCAAATTTGTCAGCTGGGAAGCAATAGAAGAAAATCCCTTGACGAATAGACGGTAGTAGCTAGCTAAACTAACAAAGCTTCTTACCTCTGAAACATTAGTAGGTCTTACCCAACTCTTCACTGCTTCAATATTAGAAGGATCCACCATCACTCCATCCTTAGAAACAACGTGCCCCAAGAAGGACACTGAATCGAGCCAAAACTCACACTTGGAGAATTTGGCATAAAGCCTTTTCTCCCTTAACAACTCCAATAGAATTCTCAAATGCTCCTCATGTTCTGTCCTGCTCTTTGAGTATATATCAGTATATCATCAATAAATACAATAACAAAGAGGTACAGATATGGCTTAAAAATCCCATTTATCAGGCTCATGAAAGCAGCAGGGGCATTCGTAAGCCCAAAAGACATTACTAAGAATTCATAATGCCCATACCTGGTTCGAAAAGCAGTCTTTGGCACATCTGTTGCCCGTATTTTCAATTGATGATAACCGGATCTCAAATCAATTTTAGAGAAGACACAAGCACCTTGTAACTTATCGAACAAATCATCAATGTGAGGAATGGAATACTTGTTCTTATTAGTTACCTTATTTAACTGCCTGTAGTCTTTGCACATCCGAAAACTTCCATATTTCTTCTTCACAAATAAAACAGGAGCACCCCAAGGAGATGAACTCGAACTAATAAAACCTTTATCTAAAAACTCCTGAATTGGGCCTTTAACTCCCTTAACACAACTAGATCCATTCTATAAGGGGGAATGGAAATGGGGCGAGTACCCGTCTCCAGGTCAATACAAAATTCAATATCCCTATCCGGTGTCATACCAGGAAGGTCTGCAGGAAACACATCCACAAACTCACGGACTATCGAAACAGACTCAATCGAAGGTACTTTGGAAGTATCATCCCTGAGATGTTCCAAGAAAGCTAAACAACCCTTACTCACCATTCTCTTAGAACAAAGAAGAGATATAATATGAAGTGGAGTCAAAATATAGCCACCCTCCTACCCTCGGATATGTCCCAGGCTTGGCCAATGTCACAGTTTTAGCATTATAATCTAAGATTTCAAAATTTGAAGAAAGTCAAGTCATACCCAGAATTGCATCAAAATCAACCATCTCTAAAATCATAATATCTATATAAGTATTGCTCCCCACAAAAGTCACAAGGCAATACCTATACACCTTCTCAACTATCACAGACTCACCCACAAGAGTAGAGACACAAATAGGCATGTCAAGAAAATCACAATATGAATTAAGACCAGTAGCAAAAGAGGAAGATACATATGAAAATGTGGATCAAGGATCAAACAATACAGAAGCCATGCAATCACAGACAAAAAGAGTACATGTGATAACAACATCAGATGTCTCTGCCTCAGACCTCTTAGGGAAACCATAACAATGGGACCTATCACCTATTTGTCCATTGCCCCTACCAAGCTGCGCTACAGTAGTTCCAACTTGCCCGCCACCCCGACTGAACTGGTGACTACCATTACCTTGACCACCACGTCCTCCAGAATGGCTGCCTCTACAACGACCATCTCTACCTCTAATTACTGGGGATCTGTAACTCTGTTTTGGACAATATTTCCTAATATGGACAGCCTCTCCACATCCATAACAAGTCTTGGAGTCAAGTATAGGTCTCTGGGAAAATGACGAAGTCTGGAGATAATCTCCAAACTCAAAAAAAGGCTGACTGGTCTGCTACGGTTCCCCAACTGAAGCCTGTAATAAAGACTTAATAGGACGGGCTGGATAACCTCCTAAACACTGCCCTCTAGAGTAAGAACCACTAAACTCACCTCCCTTACGAAACTTCTTAAATGTCGATGTCGTGGTGAAGTCGTCTGGCTTCACCCCCTCTACCTCTATAACAAAATCAACCACTTCCTGAAAGTATTTTGCTGCAGTACCTACCTGTAAGGCTGGAATCTGAAAATCTGACCTCAATCCTTTCACAAATAGGCGAATCCACTCTTTTAGACTGAAGCAAAGTTGAACGGCATACCTGGATAATGCACGAAATTTGGCCTCATAAGAAGCAATAAACATCCTTCCAAATTGCTCTAAGCTCAGCAACTTATCTCTCCTCCTATCCCTCAAAGTCCGGGGTATATACTTCTCCATAAATAAGCTAGAAAATGATGCCCAAGTCATAGGTGGTGCCCTTGCTGGTTGACACTCAACATACGACCACCACCATATTTTGGAATCCCCTTGAAATTTGTAGGTCACAAATTCAACACCAAATCGTTATACTATGTCCATCTTATGTAGCAGCTCATAACAATCAACCAGAAAATCATAGGCATCTTCAGATTCAGCACCCTAGAAGACTGGAGGTTTCAACTTTAAGAACTTAATGAAAAGTTCATGATGATCACCTATCATTATAGACCCTGTATGTAGTCCATCGAGGAAATGTGCCTACCAATGATACATCCATACGGGGAGCCACAACAGCTGCATGTTGTACTCCCTGAACATGAGCTGCTGGTGCAGAAAACACTGGAAGTGTCTGGCCCTGATCAGATAACCCGCTAAGATAAGTAAGAACCTGATTAATCAACTCTGGGGTAGGCTGGGGTAGTACTTCCTCATCCTGAATCTGCTCATTTTCCCCTTCTTCACCCTCTCTCACTACCTCATCACTCGGTGGAGGAGTCACTGCTCTATTCCTAGCTGAACTAGGTGTTTGTCCTCTGCCTCTAGTCGGCATCCTCGTGCGATCTCTACCACGGCCTCTTGCCACTACTCCTCATTGAGTTACATCCCCAATGATTGATTCAGACGCACCCTGTCTTTCCTGTGTTGGTGTTGGCACAGTTTTTCCTCTAGTTCTAACCATCTGCGAAATAGAGTGAGAAGGTCAGATACCAATTTGTCTCACCTATATACCAATTTGATCCAAGTAATAGCACGAAAGAAAGAAAGAATGGAGTTTTCCTAAATTCCTATAGACTCTCGAAGAAAAATAAAGGCGTCCCCATACATATTCTCAAGACTCTACTAGACTTGTCCTTGTGTGAAGAGACCAACGAACCTAACGCTCTATTACAAAGTTTGTCACGACCCAAAATGAGTCGTGAGTGGCACCCACACTTAATCTCCTCTCTCAACCAACAACAACTATTATATAATATATATTTGTCCTTCCCAATCAATATAATAACCATTATAATAATAATAATAATAATACTCATTGAAACGATTATACAATCCAAGACATCTAATTGCTAACATCACCTTCCTATTTAACTTTATAATAATATTAATAACAATAATACGATCATCACCCATTTGTCCCATATCCAAGTTGAATTTGATTACCTGATGGAATAATCGCTTCGTGACTGCTGCATATATGGTTTCTCTTGGCTAAACCCTTATTTCCCTTCTACTAAATATTTCTTCCTAAATATTATATAACCAATTATAAGAGTGGTGAAAGTGACCCACTATTTATTTCACTATTAACCTCTTTAACCACCTACTAAATAAAATATTAAAATTACCCTACTAATTTCATTATTATAATTATGAATAGTCCAAAACACCAATTTAATCTATAGGAAAGTATTTTCTGACATAAAAAGTTCTAGTGCTCAAAACGACCGAAAATGGTCGTTATAGTGAAATTTTCATCAAACAAAAATATATATTAAACAATGACACTTCAGTGATTTTAATATTATTTAAAGGCGAAATAATAATTTTATAATTAATGATCAAAAAGAAAATCTAGAAGAATCCATACATGTTTTTACTTTTAAAATTGGCCCATGAAGATATTTTTATAATTGTGTTAAAATGAAGAGTTTTTACGAATAGTAATAAATGCTAATTGAACTGTTTCGACATGTTTTTGAAAGAAAATTTTGAACTAATTAAAAATAAAATGTGTTTGAATAGTTAATATTTTTTTCCCTAAAAATACTTTAAAAGATTATTGCATAAATATATTTTTAATATTATGTTACATAATATGATCACTAAATTCGTATCTTGATTATTGAAATAATCTTTAGAATTACGTATCAATATTTTTTAATTAATTTGAAGAAATATAATATTATGTGATTAAAAGGATGAACAGTGTTTGAGTACTAAGAAATTAATGATTTGATAATGTATTCATCAAAAGAATTTTTTTTTAAAAATCATTTCTATATAAAATATTTTCTTAACATCAAATATGATAAACTATTTAATAGGATAAATTTGACAAGAAAAATAATTGATATTCAAATTTCAAGGAATACTAAAATACAAACTAAAGAAAAATGAGTAGTTAAAAAATAAAAATAAAAAAACAACTAATGAAAATTTCAATAGAAAAGTGCTTGAGAAATATAGAGGAAGAAAATATTTTAAAAATAATAACTTGAAAAAGAAAAACATGTATATTGGTTATTTTGTGGGGGGTAAGATTCAAAGTTTTCCTTTACGCCATGTTATTTAGAGTGTAGTATAAAATTTTTTTAATGTAATTTAGAACATGACATTATGTCAATTTTTATCGTATATAGAAATAAAATTGCTTTCATGATTACTTTTATTTTTGTGGAGTTAGAAATCAACATTTTAATAAATACTTTCAATACATAGAATATAACATTATGATAATAGTTATTGTATATATAGAAATAAATTTTATTTCATGAATATTGTAAGTGTTGTGGAAGTTAGAAATTGAGTTTTTAATAAATACTTTCAGTATTAAAACAAAAATAAATAGAATTATTTCTATTATCGAAGACACAATAATGGAATGTATCACAAAATTCATCGGCAAAGCAAACTACAAATACATTATACTTAAGTTGAAACTGTAGAGATTTGAAAGACTTCGATTAGTATTTTATCATATGCAAAATTTATGGTGCAAATATTACTCAAATAAAGATGATAACATTGTAGAAAATAGATACCACTTGCGAAAATATATGAAGATCGATAAACCTTTTCAAAGTTATCAACATTTGTATGTTCCTCGAATGTGAAATATTTTAACTCATAAGCTAACACAATTCTCTATTTCCTTGCTTTATATAATTTTTTGAAAATCAACTTTCTCAATTTGGGTTGTAAACGACGCATTTATGTCGTATGAACATTTGAAAAAGATTATTAAGTAATATATCAAAGTTGTTTACTGTAAAAAAAAATAGAATAAAGCATAGAAATCTCATATATTTTGAGGCTAATTACATCCTATCATAGAAGTTTCCTCAATTACAAAAATTTCAATATTTTTGTTGCTCTCGAATACATTCCTTGACTGTATGATATATTACTAATGATATATATTACTTCATGGGAGGGACATAGTCAAGAGGAGATAAGAATATATTCGAGAAGGGATTATGATATCTTAAGTTGTGAATTTATGTAATTTTTTCAACAAAACATGTAAAAATTTATTGGGCCCGTATCATGGACCTTAAATCATCTAGTATTTCTATTATATATATTTCTATTATATAGAAGAGTGAAGTGGGAGGATGACCAAGAAAGAAATGTAATTTCAAGCTAACAAAATCTATTAAGAAAGATAATTAATAATTTTAGAAACATCTTTCTATATATGAAGTGAATAGTAATGAAGGACAAAAATGTAATTTCACACTAAAAAAAATCTGTCAAGAATGATAGTAAAAAAATTAAATAATTTTAGAAATATCTTAAGTTATTGTTATTACAATTAACATATTGTGTTATTACTTCACTTTCTTTTCTTTTATAAGTTATTATGATATCTATTTTATTATTACTCTATTTTAAAACTCTTTACTTAATTCTTAATATTCTTTTTATTCATTGTGCTTGTAAAAATGCCTACTTTTATATAAAAATTTATCATGAATTACTTATTTTCATATTTATTTTGTCTCTAATAATATACATGAAAATAAATAAGTGTGATCAAATTAATAATATATATTTGATTGAAATTAAAGAAAAAGATTTTGAAAAGTAACTTTACAAATAAAAATGAATATGATGATACATTTGTATTAACGACGACTAAAAATATAATTTCATTCTAACAAAAATCTGATAAGAATAAATAGTTCTAGAAACATCTTTATATATATGAAATGATTGATGATCAAAGGTAAAAATGTAATTTCATGCAAGCGAAAATCTACCTCAAATGATAACAACAAATTTAAATAGTTCTAGAAACATATTTAGTTATTATTAGTCGTATTACCTCACTTTTGTATTTTCTTCATTTTTTATGAGTTATTGTTATATCTCTTTATTAAATGAAATTAAATAAATAATGATTACACTTGGCTCTTAATAATTATATTTCAAGTATAATATTAGGTGGAATCAATCAAAATTAAAATTAGAATTTATATGTATATTTAAATTTTGTGTATTGAAATATTTTTAATATTCTGATTTTAAATATGCTATATAAGAAACTTAAAATTCAGAAGTTAATTTTCTTTTCGAAATAAAATAAAACAATAAATTCATATAAATCTAAAAAGAGGGATTCATATATCTATTGAAGAGTGAAGTGGGAGGATGACCAAGGGCGAAAATGAAATTTCACGCTTACAAAAATCTATTAAGAAAGATAATTAATAATTCTAGAAACATCATTATATTTATGAAGTCAATAATGATCAAGGGCAAAAATGTAATTTCACGCTAACAAAAATCTATCAAGAATGATAATAAAAAAAATTAAAGAATTCTAGAAACATCTTAAGTTATTGTTATTACCATTACCTTTTTTTGTTATTACTACACTTTCTTTTCTTTTATACGTTATGATGATATCTATTTTATTATTACTCTATTTTACTATTATTTTAATTTAATTCTGAAATATTGTTTTATTCATTGTGCTTATAAAAATGCCTACTTTTTATATAAAAATTTATCATGAATTAATTATTTTCATCTTTATTTTGGCTCTAATAATATACTTGAAAATAAATAAGTGTGATCAAATTAATAATATATATTTGATTGAAATTAAAGAAAAAGATGTTGAAAAGTAACTTTACAAATAAAAATGAATAGGATGATATATTTGTATTAAAGACGAATAAAAATGTAATTTCATTCTAACAAAAATCTATAAAGAATAAATAATTCTAGAGACATCTTTCTATATATAAAGTGAATGATGATCAAAGATAAAATGTAACTTCATGCAAGCAAAAATCTACAAAGAATGATAACAAGAAACTAAAATAGTTCTAGAAACATCTTTAGTTATTATTATTAGTATTACCTCATTTTTGTTATTTCTTCATTTTTTATGGGTTATTGTGATATATATCGATTTATTATATTAAAGTAAATATATAATGATTTCGCTTAGCTTTTAACAATTATATATCAAGTGTAATATTTCGTGGAACCAATCAAAATAATATTAAAATTTATATGTATTTTAAATTTTGTGTATTGAATTTTTTTTAAATTTTGTGATCTTAAATATTGTAACGACCCGCTAGGTCGTTTTGAGAATTAGGACTAGTTTGACTCCTTTTGAAAATTTAAAGGGTTATTTTTAAACTATTAGTTAACTATGAGTACCCAATTGATGAAACTTTTATTAAATAAATAATAAGATAATAGGTTAGTGGGGTTTCACGGTTAATAGACTCTTATTTAGAAAAGGAAGAAAACAAGAGATCAGCGTGTAAAAAAAAAATTGGTAGCGGCATCATACGAAGGGCGACCACTAAAGGTAAGAAATTTTGATAAATTTTTCATTCATGTGGGTGCACATGAAATCGTTTTGTAAATGAGTATTGTTATTAAATTATTAGATGGGGAATGATGAATTGTTGGTTTCATGAGTAGTAATAGAAAATTGTTATTTTGTCATCTTGCTTTTACAGTTGAAGCATATGACATCCTTGTTATTAGTAAAACATAAAGTTACTGTTAATCTAGTAATGTATGTATAGTAAGATCATGCCAAGTGTAGTAAAGATTTTCTTTAAGGAAAAAAAAAAGATTCGAAATTGGAAAAGTTGCATGGCTGCAATGTTAGGGAAAGTAGTGGGATGCCAATTAGTTGGCAATTATATGCCAATGATTGGCAGTGGTAATGATATTTTTTTTTTAAAAGAAGTGGACAATTTGCACAATGGTTTGAGGAAAAAGAATGGTCACGTTCCAAGGATCTGTAATGCTGGAAATTAATTCTCATTTTATTTATCAAATTAAGATACTAAATTTTGATATATTGAGATAGGTAATTAATTATTAGGTGTATATTATATGATTTAACATTGAATTTTTAGGTTATTTGGAGAGATTACATTTAAGTTCTTGGCTTGAAATTTGACAAATTGGCATATAAATTATATCAAGATTTGGCGTTTGATTAGAGATATGAGTGAGTTTAGGGTCTATGATATACCTATAATAATTTGAATGTCCACAAACTCGCTTACTTATGAATATTGCATCATTGGTAGATTGTGAACATTCCAAAACTTAACGAAAAGGGAAGGAACTATCTTGAGGATTCGTGACACGAGCTCGACACTTGAGGTATGTTAAGACTTTTAGACTTGGTGAAGGACGTTTTCCTAATTAAATATTAAAAAAATAAAAATAGACAAAGGGTTAAGGGCGAAAGATGAGGGTCTCGTATCAATGGTGTGACGGGCATTGGTACGAGTACCGGTGTTATAAAATGGAAAGTTACTACTATAGAATGTGAATTGTAATTTGAAAATTTCCAAAGCATATGTGCATTAGCTGATATATTATTGACTTGAAATTTCTGTGTGATTGTGTTTATTTATTACACCGTATAGTTGTGATAATTGAGGTGATTGTGTATTATGTCGATATTGATTGAGTGAGATGATCATCATCCCCTTATTTTTTAAATAATATTGTATACATGCATTGACATGAGATTGAGTATAAGATGGGCACGTGGAGATTGTCCGTGCTGGGGATGGTAAGATGTTAAGATTGTAATTTTAGGCACGTGGAGACCGTCCGTGCAAGAATTATTTGATATTATGATGGTGCGTTGAGATCGTCCGCACAGACACGTGGAGATCCTACATGTCGGTATATGGACCTCGCGAGGCCCCCATGGATCATGAACTCTCGATGTATTTCCGAGGAGTATCATGTATATACAGTTGAGTGAGTACTGGGTATTCTGAGACATATCATTACATGGTATTATATTGCATTCCATTTCATCCCATCATTCATTCTTGATGATTATATGTTTCGTTTGGTGTTTGGAAAATAATTAAATTTTGATTTCCTTTATTGATGAAACTTAAATAGTAAGTGTAATATATATATATATATATATATACTTGTATAATTTAAGAATTTATTTTCTTATATAAATCCCGTCACTACTTCTTCGTTGTCGGTCAATGAGACATACTGGGTACACGTGGTTTCGTACTCATACTACACTTGTTGCACTCTTTGTGGTGCATATTCGATTCCGAGTAGGAGCACATCTCGTGGAGCAAATTGAGTCCGAGCTTGAAGTTCTTGGAGTTGTGGTGAGCTGCTTGGCTGTTCCGTGGCCCACACCTCCTTCTATCTTTATTTATTCTGTTAGTAGTACTCAGACAGGATATCCCTTATGTTAGATTTGTCATTTAGTTTCAGACTTGCATCGAATTTTAGAAGCTCTTGCACTTAAGACACCAATTCTTGGGGTGATATATTTTAGCTTCCGCATTTCGTACTTATAAGGAACTCAATGTTGGAGATTCTTGCTAAGTGTTAGTCTTTTTATTCATTTGTTGGTTTAGTTTGGTTAATATGTTGGGTTGGCTTAACTATTGGTTGGGAACATAGGTGCCATCACGATTTTCAAATTTGGGTCGTGACAAATTTGATATCAGAACTCTAGGTTCATCGGTCTCAAGAGTACAAGATCAATGTCTAGTAGAGTCTTGCGGATCGGTATGAAGACGTCCATACCTATCTTCGAGAGGCTATAGGACATTTAGGAAATATTCTGTTCTTTTATTCATTATCGTGCACACTTGACCTTGTTGGAATTCTAATTTTGATATCTCATTCTCTCTCAGATGGCGAGGAATCGTACATCGGAAAGTGGTGGTTAGGATCCTATTCCTGCGCCTGATTCTGGGAACACTATCCGAGGTAGAGGTAGGGGACGAGCTCGAGGTCGGGGTAGGGGCCGTGTTGCAGCACCTGTGGATGGTCAAGTACCGTAGCTACCCAGGGTCGTGATAGGACCGTACCTCCTGATGCAGAGGTTATTCATGGGGATGTGCAAGATCGTGTTGAGGGGGATGGGCCAGCTCAGGCTCCACCCAGTACTATTCTCCCCCCAGTGCTTCAAGATACCTTGGCTCGTATGTTAGGAATCCTAGAGGGGATGGCCCAGGCAGGAGCTTTGCCTGTCACTTCTGATGGCTCACAGACCCGTGTTGGAGGTCAAATTCCAGATCCGATAGTTGCTCCAGATTCTCAGACTCCCAAGACTCATCCAGCTGCCGCTGTAGCTCCTCGTTTGGATAGTATGGAGTTTCCAGATATGACATCACATTTGGTGAACAGGCCTTCTATGACTATTGATGAGCAAAAGATGTTTGGGAGGTTCAGACTAATGAATCCTCCTACTTATACTGGTGACTTAGCTGAGGATGCATATGAATTTATAGTTAGTTATCATGAGAGGTTGCATAATCTTGGATTAGTGGATTCCCATGGAGTTGACTACACCGCGTTTCAGATGACTGGCTCTGCTAAGCAATGGTGGAGGGATTATATTAGTGGTAGGCAAGCTGATCCCATCCACTATCCTGGACTCAGTTTACTCAGGTATTTCTATCCAAATTTGTTCCACGCAGTGAGTGGGAGCGCAAGAGGGCCGAGTTTGAGAGTTTGCAGCAAAATGGTATGTCAGTTGCAGAATATGAGGGTAAATTTCATGCCTTGAATAGGCATGCTTCGATGATACTTCCCACAGAGGCTGAGAGAGTGAGAAGGTTTGTTAAAGGGCTGATTATTCCGATCCGCCTAGGAGTATCTCAGGTTACTGCTTCTGGTGTTCCATTCCAGAAAGTGGTAGATGCTGCTAAGGAGTTGGAGATGATTCGGCGTGAGCGATTTGAGCAGCGAGAGGGCAAGAGGACTCGTTATTAAGGTGATTATGGGGTGCTCCGCCTAGGAGTCGGGGTTACTTTGGCAGAGGTTATCACCCTCAGTCCAGCAGACCGATTCATGCTGCTATACCAGCGTCTGAGGCTGGTTACGCTGGGCATAACTCTTCGAGCTCGGTGCATACTTTGCAGGGTTCATCTTCTAGACCTATAGTTCATGGAGGGCATTTTGGTCATTCAGGTTCCTCTTATCAGCCTGCGTCTCGTAGAAGTTTTTTTGAGTGTGGTGATATGGGACACTTTGTGAGAGACTGCCCTAGGACCAGACGTGGTGGCTTACATCAGGGTTCTCAGGCTTTGACTTCCAGGGATGCACAACCTCCAACTAGGGGTGGTGCACAGAATGGTAGAGGTGGTTCTCATTTAGGTAGAGGTGGTTCTCCTTCCGGTCGAGGTGGTGGTCGTGGAGGTTCACAATCTGATGGAGGTCGTTCTCACTGTTATGCTTTTCCAAGTAGGCTAGAGGCTGAAGCCTCAGATGCTGTTATCACAGGTATTATTTCGGTTTGTCATCGACCAGCTACTGTATTATTTGATCCAGGATCTACTTATTCTTATGTGTCCACATATTTTGCTCCTAGTCTGGATATATTTTGTGAGTCTCTTGATTTGCCGATACATGTTTCTACTCTTGTCGGGGATTTTGTAGTTGTAGATCGGGTGTATCGATTATGTATTGTTACCTTGATGGGGTATGACACTCATGCGGATTTAAAGGTCTTAGATATGATAGATTTTGATGTGATTCTTGGTATGGATTGGTTATCTTCTTACCACGCAATTTTAAATTGTCATGCCAAGACAATTACTTTAGCTATGCCTGGAATTCCTATAGTAGAATGGAAAGGTTCTCTTAGTCACCCTCCTAAGGGTGTGATATCATTTCTTAAGGCTCGTCACTTAGTACACAGAGGATTTTTGACTTACTTTGCACACATTCGAGATACTAATGTTGAGACTCCTATGCTTGAGACTATTCCAGTGGTTAGTGAATTTTCAGAGGTATTCCCGACCGATTTGCCAGGTCTTCCCCCAGATCGTGATATTGATTTTTGTATTGATGTGGAGCCAGGAACTCGGCCTATTTTCATTCCTCCTTATCGTATGGCACCGGTTCGAAATTGGAAAAGTTGCATGGCTGCAATGTTAGGGAAAGTAGTGGGATGCCAATTAGTTGGCAATTATATGCCAATGATTGGCAGTGGTAATGATATTTTTTTTAAAAAAAAAGTGGACAATTTGCACAATGGTTTGAGGAAAAAGAATGGTCACGTTCCAAGGATCTGTAATGGTGGAAATTAATTCTCATTTTATTTATCAAATTAAGATACTAAATTTTGATATATTGAGATAGGTAATTAATTATTAGGTGTATATTATATGATTTAACATTGAATTTTTAGGTTATTTGGAGAGATTACATTTAAGTTCTTGGCTTGAAATTTGACAAATTGACATATAAATTATATCATGATTTGGCGTTTGATTAGAGATATGAGTGAGTTTAGGGTCTATGATATACCTATAATAATTTGAATGTCCACAAACTCGCTTACTTATGAATATTGCATCATTGGTAGATCGTGAACATTCCAAAACTTAACGAAAAGGGAAGGAACTATCTTGAGGATTCGTGACACGAGCTCGACACTTGAGGTATGTTAAGACTTTTAGACTTGTTGAAGGACGTTTTCCTAATTAAAGATTAAAAAATGAAAATAGACAAAGGGGTAAGGGCGAAAGATGGGGGTCTCGTATCAATGGTGTGACGGGCATTGGTACGAGTACCGGTGTTATAAAACGGAAAGTTACTACTATAGAATGTGGATTGTAATTTGAAAATTTCCAAAGCATATGTGCATTAGCTGATATATTATTGACTTGAAATTTCTGTGTGATTGTGTTTATTTATTACACCGTATAGTTGTGATAATTGAGGTGATTGTGTATTATGTCGATATTGATTGAGTGAGATGATCATCATCCCCTTATTTTTTAAATAATATTGTATACATGCATTGACATGAGATTGAGTATAAGATGGGCACGTGGAGATTGTCCGTGCTGGGGATGGTAAGATGTTAAGATTGTAATTTTAGGCACGTGGAGACCGTCCGTGCGAGAATTATTTGATATTATGATGGTGCGTTGAGATTGTCCGCACAGACACGTGGAGATCGTCCATGTCGGTATATGGACCTCGCGAGGCCCCCATGGGTCATGAACTCTCGATGTATTTCCGAGGAGTATCATGTATATACAGTTGAGTGAGTACTGGGTATTCTGAGACATATCATTACATGGTATTATATTGCTTTGCATTTCATCCCATCATTCATTCTTGATGATTATATGTTTCGTTTGGTGTTTGGAAAATAATTAAATGTTGATTTCCTTTATTGATGAAACTTAAATAGTAAGTGTAATATATATATATATATATATATATATATATATATATATATATATATATATATATACTTGTATAATTTAAGAATTTATTTTCTTATATAACTCTCGTCACTACTTCTTCGTTGTCGGTCAATGAGACATACTGGGTACACGTGGTTTCGTACTCATACTACACTTGTTGCACTCTTTGTGGTGCAGATTCGATTCCTAGTAGGAGCACATCTCGGGGATTTTGTAGTTGTAGATCGGGTGTATCGATTATGTATTGTTACCTTGATGGGGTATGAGACTCATGCGGATTTAAAGGTCTTAGATATGATAGATTTTGATGTGATTCTTGGTATGGATTAGTTATCTTCTTACCACGCAATTTTAAATTGTCATGCCAAGACAATTACTTTAGCTATGCCTGGAATTCCTATAGTAGAATGGAAAGGTTCTCTTAGTCACCCTCCTAAGGGTGTGATATCATTTCTTAAGGCTCGTCACTTAGTAAATAGAGGATTTTTGACTTACTTGGCACACATTCGAGATACTAATGTTGAGACTCCTATGCTTGAGACTATTCCAGTGGTGAGTGAATTTTCAGAGGTATTCCCGACCGATTTGCCAGGTCTTCCCCCAGATCGTAATATTGATTTTTGTATTGATGTGGAGCCAGGAACTCGGCCTATTTTCATTCCTCCTTATCGTATGGCACCGGTTGAATTGAAAGAGTTGAAGGAGCAGTTGCAAGATTTGTTGAGCAAAGGTTTTATTAGACCGAGTGTATCTCCTTGGGGTGCTCCAGTGTTATTTGTGAAGAAAAAAGATGGATCTATGCATATGTGTATTGACTATCGGCAGTTGAACAAGGTAACCATCAGAAATAAGTATCCGATACCTCGTATTGATGATTTATTTGATCAGTTACAGGGTGCTTCAGTTTTCTCCAAAATTGACTTGAGATCTGGCTATCATCAGCTGAAGGTTAGGGCGGAGGATATCCCTAAGACGACTTTTCGAACACGTTATGGTCATTACGAGTTTTTGGTGATGTCTTTCGGATTGACTAATGCCCCAGCAGCTTTTATAGACTTGATGAATGGAGTGTTCAGACCGTATTTAGATGCCTTTGTTTTTGTCTTCATAGATGATATATTAATATACTCACGCACTAAGGAGGAACACGAGCATCATTTGAGGATTGTTCTTGGGATTTTAAAAGAGAAAAAGCTTTAGTTCGGTAGCATTCTTGGGACATGTAGTGTCCAAGGAGGGTATCATGGTGGATCCTAAGAAGATTGAGGTGGTTAGAGATTGGGTCAGACCTGCTTTAGTTACTGAGATTCGGAGTTTCTTGGCCTTGCAGGTTATTATCGATGGTTTGTTGAGGGTTTCTCATCCATTGCATCTCCATTAACTAGATTAACACAGAAGGAGGTGACTTTTCAGTGGTCTGACGAATGTGAGGTTAGTTTCCAAAAGCTCAAGACTTTATTGACTACTGCTCCGATTTTGACCCGACCCGTGGAGGGAGAGGGTTTTGTCGTATATTGTGTTGCTTCTCGGGTTGGTCTTGGTTGTGTGTTGATGCAGATGGTAAGGGTGATAGCTTATGCTTCGAGGTATTTGAAGGTTCATGAGAAGAACTACCCTATTCATGTTTCAGAGTTAGCGGCTGTTGTGTTTGCATTAAAGATGTGGAGGTATTATCTTTATGCTGTGCATTGTGAGGTGTTCACGAATCATCGTAGTCTCCAGTATATATTCAATCAGAGGGATCGAAATTTGAGGCAGAGGAGATGGTTGGAGTTGCTCAAAGACTACGATATGACTACTCTTTATCACCCAGGCAAAGCAAATGTTGTAGCAGATGCCTTGAGTCGGAAGGCGGTAAGCATGGGTATTCTAGCCATGTTATAGGTTGGCAAGCGTCATTTAGCTAGGGATGTCCAATCCCTGGCCAATAGCTTTGTGAGACTTGATATTTCAGAATCTGGTAAGGTGTTGGCTTATATGGAGGCTAGTTCATCCTTGTTGGAGCAGATTCGGGCTCAACAGTTTGATGATGGTGATTTATGTAAGATTAGGGATAAGGTTTTAAAAGGAGAAGCCAAGACTGCAATTCTTGATAGTGAGGGAGTTTTGAGGATTAAGGGTCGTATATGTGTTCCTCGTACACGTGATTTGACTAGGTTGATCATGGAGGAGGCTCATAGTTTGAGGTACTCTAATCATCCGAGGGCTACTAAGATGTATCATGACTTGAAGCAACACTATTGGTGGTGTCGTATGAACAGGTACATAGTAGATTTTGTATCTCGATGTTTGAATTGTCAGCAAGTGAAGTATGAACACCAAAAGCCTTGAGGTATGACTCAGAGGATGCCCATACGTGAGTGGAAGTGGGAGTGCATTGCTATGAACTTTTTGGGAGGGTTGCCACGTACCTTGGGTAAGTTTGATGCTATATGGGTCATCGTAGATCGACAGACTAAGTCAGCACACTTTGTACAAGTTCAGACTACCTATAACTCAGAGAAGTTATCCAAGATCTATATTCAAGAGATAGTTCGTTTGCATGGGGTTCCTATATCTATTATTTCAGATCGTAGCACCCAATTTACATCTCATTTCTGGCGGTCTATGCAGAAAGAGTTAGGCACTCGTGTGGATCTTAGTACAGCCTTTCACCCTCAGACTGATGGTCAATCTGAGCAGACTATTCAGGTTCTTGAGGATATGTTGCGGGCGTGTGTGATTAACTTTGGTGGTCAGTGGGACCAGTTCTTGCCTCTAGTGGAGTTTGCTTACAATAATAGTTATCACTCGAGCATTGAGATGGCACCATTTCAGGCTCTGTATGGCAGGAGATGTCGATCTCCAATTGGCTGGTTTGATGCATTTGAGGTTAGACCATGGGGTACAGATTTGTTGAGGGAGTCCTTGGACAAGGTCAAGTTGATCCAAGATAGACTTCTCATGGCTCAGAGTAGGCAAAAGAGTTATGCAGATCGAAAGATTCGTGATTTAGAGTTTATGGTTGGAGAGAGGGTTTTATTGAAGGTTTCACCCATGAAGGGTGTGATGAGGTTTGGAAAGAAGGGCAAGTTGAGCCCAAGGTATATTGGTCCTTTCGAGATTGTTTAGCATATTTGTGAGGTGGCCTATCAGTTGGCTTTGCCACCTGGTTTGTCAGGTGTTCATCCTGTATTTCATATTTCCATGCTTAAGAAGTATCATCAGGGTGGTGATCCCAATGGGATTCAGTGTTACTTGATCATAATTTGACTTTTGACGAAGAGTCGATCACCATTTTGGATAGGCAAATTCGGAAGCTAAGGTCCAAGGAGATTGCTTCAGTAAAGGTTCGGTGGAAGCATCGTCCAGTGGAGGAGGCTACATGGGAGACAGAGTCAGACATGAGGAGTAAATATCCTCATCTTTTTTAGCGTTCAGGTTAGCTCCTTTCTTTTCCCGTTTGAGGACGAACGTTTGTTTAAGTGGTAGGTGATGTAACGACCCGCTAGGTCGTTTTGAGAACTAGGACTAGTTTTACTCCTTTTGAAAATTTAAAGGGATATTTTTAAACTATTAGATAACTATGAGTACCCAATAGATGAAACTTTTATTAAATAAATAATAAGATAATGGGTTAGTGGGGTTTCACGGTTAATAGACTCTTATTTAGAAAAGGAAGAAAACAAGAGATCAGCGTGTAAAAAAAAAAATTGGTGGCGGCATCATACGAAGGGCGACCACTAAAGGTAAGAAATTTTGATAAGTTTTTCATTCATGTGGGTTCACATGAAATCGTTTTGTATATGAGTATTGTTATTAAATTATTAGATGGGGAATGATGAATTGTTGGTTTCATGAGTGGTAATAGAAAATTGTTATTTTGTCATTTTGCTTTTACAGTTGAAGCATATGACATCCTTGTTATTAGTAAAACATAAAGTTACTGTTAATCTAGTAATGTGTATATAGTAAGGTCATGCCAAGTGTAGTAAAGATTTTCTTTAAGGACAAAAAAAAGATTCGAAATTGGAAAAGTTGCATGGAGGCAATGTTAGGGAAAGTAGTGGGATGCAAATCAGTTGGCAATCATATGCCAATGAATGGCAGTGGTAATGATATTTAAAAAAAAAAAGTGGACAATTTGCAGAATGGTTTGAAGAAAAAGAATGGTCACGTTCCAAGGATCTGTAATGGTGGAAATTAATTCTCATTTTAGTTATCAAATTAAGATACTAAATTTTGATATATTGAGACAGGTAATTAATTATTAGGTGTATATTATATGATTTAACATTGAATTTTTAGGTTATTTGGAGAGATTACATTTAAGTTCTTGGCTTGAAATTTGACAAATTAGCATATAAATTAAATCAAGATTTGGCGTTTGAATAGAGATATGAGTGAGTTTAGGGTCTATGATATACCTATAATAATTTGAATGTCCACAAACTCGCTTACTTATGAATATTGCATCATTGGTAGATTGTGAACATTCCAAAACTTAACTAAAAGGGAAGGAACTATCTTGAGGATTCGTGACACGAGCTCGACACTTGAGGTATGTTAAGACTTTTAGACTTGTTGAAGGACGTTTTCCTAATTAAAGATTAAAAAAATGAAAATACACAAAAGGGTAAGGGCGAAAGATGGGGGACTCGTATCAATGGTGTGACGGGCATCGGTACGAGTACCGGTGTTATAAAACGGAAAGTTACTACTATAGAATGTGGATTGTAATTTGAAAATTTCCAAAGCATATGTGCATTAGCTGATATATTATTGACTTGAAATTTCTATGTGATTGTGTTTATTTTTTACACCGTATAATTGTGATAATTGAGGTGATTGTGTATTATGTCGATATTGATTGAGTGAGATGCATCATCATCCCCTTATTTTTGAAATAATATTGTATACATGCATTGACATGAGATTGAGTATAACATGGGCACGTGGAGATCGTCCGTGCTGGGGATGGTAAGATGTTAAGATTGTAATTTTGGGCACGTGGAGACCGTCCGTGCGGGAATTGTTTGATATTATGATGGTGCATTGAGATCGTCCGCACAGACACGTGGAGATCGTCCATGTCGGTATATGGACCTCGCGAGTCCCCCATGGGTCATGAACTCTCGATGTATTTCCGAGGAGTATCATGTATATACAGTTGAGTGAGTACTGGATATTCTGAGACTTATCATTACATGGTATCATATTGCATTGCATTTCATCCCATCATTCATTCTTGATGATTATATGTTTCGTTTGGGGTTTGGAAAATGATTAAATGTTGATTTCCTTTATTGAGGAAACTTAAATAGTAAGTGTAATATATATATATATATTATATATATATATATATATATATATATATATATATATATATATACACTTGTATAATTTAAGAATTTATTTTCTTATATAACTTCCGTCACTACTTCTTCGTTGTCGGTCAATGAGACATACCGGGTACACGTGGTTTCGTACTCATACTACAGTTGTTGCACTCTTTGTGGTGCAGATTTGATTCCGGGTAGGAGCACATCTGGTGGAGCAAATTGAGTCCGAGCTTGAAGTTCTTGGAGTTGTCGTGAGCTGCTTGGTTGTTCCGTGGACCACACCTCCCTCTATCTTTTATTCAGTTTGTTATTAGTATTCAGATAGGATATCCCTTATGTTAGATTTGTCATTTAGTTTCAGACTTGCATCGAATTTTAGAATCTCTTGTACTTAAGACACCAATTCTTGGGGTTATATATTTTAGCTTCCGCATTTCGTACTTATAAGGAACTCAATGTTGGAGATTCTTGCTAAGTGTTAGTATTTTTACTCATTTGTTGGTTTAGTTGGGTTAATATGTTGGGTTGGCTTACCTATTGGTTAGGAACATAGGTGCCATCACGACTTGCAAATTTTGGTCGTGACAAATATGCTATATATAAAAGTTAAAATTCCAAAGTTATTTTTTTTTGAAATGAAATAAAAAATAAGTTCATATAAATCGAAAAAGAGGGAGACACATGTTAAAAATTAAGTATATATGTGTTATTATCAAAATGAGCTTTCATACATTATTATTTTTTTACAAAAAATATTGTTTGGCTTCCTTCTATTAATTTGTGTATATATGTGATGTTTTATAGATTTGAACATTTTAATATAGAAATATAATGATTTAAAAACTTTAATTCTTCGTTTTAATTTCTAAATTGTTACATTTTTTAAAATTACATAAAAAAGAAGCTTAAAAGGCAATTTAACAATTTGGATATTTTTTGAAAAACATATTTAAAAAACATAATGAAATTTAGTGACTCACTTATTTTATCGAAACAAAAAAAGTTGCATATATAATTTGAAAATAACGCAAGAACTAAAAAGTACTATGAATCATTGTACAATGACAACTAAAAATATGTGAGAATCATATAAGAAATTTCGTTTACTTTCCAAAAATAACTTGTATCACATAAAATAAAAACAGATTGAGTAACATATATATTCAAAATAACATAAAAGGTACATAAATTAACAATTTAAAATGTTTTTTAGAAAACACATAAAAAAATTAGTTCACTTTTCACATAAATTGGAAAAAAACTAAAATACGTTGGATATGCGCTGGCACAGGTACATGATATGCGTGTGTCTCTCTCTGTGTGTGTGTGTGTGTATGTGTGTGTGTGTGTATTTGTGTGTGTGTGTGTGTGTGTGTGTGTGTGGTGTGTGTGTGCCAAGAGCAACAACAGTGCCAACACCAACACCGGTAAGACAGGGTGCGTCTGAGCCAACCATTGGGGTTGTAACTCGATGAGGTGCAGTGGCAAAAGGCCTTGGTAGAGATCGCGGGAGGACGCCCACTAGAGGCAGAGGACAAACACCTGGTCCAACTAGGAATAGAGCAGTGACTCCTCCACCGACTGATGAGGTAGTGAGAGAGGGTGAAGAAGGGGAAATTTAGCAGATTCAGGATAAGGAAGTACCACCCCAGCCTACCCCAGAGATGATTAATCAGGTTTTTACTTATCTTAGTGGGTTATCTGATAAGGGCCAGACACCTCTAGTGTTTTCTACACCAACACCTCAGATTCAGGGAGTACAACATGCAGCAACAGTGGATCTCCGCATGGATGGATCATTGGAAGTAGGCAGGTTTCCTCGATTGACTACAGGGCCTATAATGACAGGTGATCAGCATGACCTTTTCATTAGGTTCTTAAAGTTGAAACCTCCAGTCTTAAGGGGTGCTGAATCCGAAGATGCCTATGATTTTCTGGTTGATTGTCATAAGTTGCTACATAAGATGGACATAGTAGAACGATTCGATGTTGAGTTTGTGACCTACCAGTTTTAGGGGGATGCAAAAATGTGGTGGCGGTCGTATGTTTAGTGTCAACCAGCAAAGGCACCACCTATGACTTGGGCATCATTTTCTAACTTATTTATGGAGAAGTATTTACCCCAGACTTTAAGGGATAGGAGGAGAGATGTGTTCCTGAGCCTAGAGAAAGGAAGGATGTATGTTGCTGCTTATGAGGTCAAGTTTCGTGCACTATCCAGGTATGCCACTCAGCTTTGTTTCAGGCCATTAGTGAGTATTCGCCTCTTTGTGAAAAGATTGAGGTCAGATTTGCAGATTCCAGCCTTACAGGTAGCTGCTGCAGCAAAATCCTTTCAGGAAGTGATTGATTTTATGATAGAGGTAGAGGTGTTGGAGCCAGACGACTTCACTAGGGCGTCAAAATTTAAAAATTTTTGCAAGGAAGGTGAGTTTAGTGGTTCTTACTCCAGAGGGCAGAGTTTAGGAGGTTACCCAGCCCGTACTATTCAGTCTTCATTGAAGGCTTCTGCTGATGGTCCGTCGCAGACTAGTCAGCCTTTTTCTAAGTTTGGAAGTTATCTCCAGACTTCGTCATTTTCACAGATACCTATACTTGACTCCAAGAATTGTTATGGTTGTGGAGAGGCTGGACATATTAGGAAATATGGTCCAAAACAGAGTTACAGATCCCCAGTAGTTAGAGGTGGAGGTTGTCATGGTAGAGGCCGCCATTCTGGAGGACGTGGTGGCCAAGGTAATGGTGGTCACAAATTCAGTCGGGGTGGCGGGCAAGTTGGAACTACTGTAGCGCAGCTTGGTAGGGGCAATGGACAGACAGGTGATAGGGCCCATTGTTATGCTTTCCCCGGGAGGTGTGAGGCGGAGACATCTGATGTTGTTATCACAAGTACTCTTTTGGTATGTGATTGCATGGCTTCTATATTGTTTGATCCTGGATCCACATTTTCATATGTATCTTCCTCATTTTCTATTGGTCTTGATTTATATTGTGACTTGCTTGACATGCCTATTCGTGTCTCTACTCCTGTGGGTGACTTTGTGATAATTGAGAAGGTGTATAGGTCTTGCCTCGTGACTTTTGTGGGGAGCAATACTTATGTAGATTTGATTATTCGATATATGATGATTTTGATGTAATTCTGAGTATGACTTGACTTCCTCCAATTTTGCAATCTTAGATTATAATGCTAAAACTGTGACATTGGCCAAGTCTGGTACAGATCCGCTAGTGTGGGAGGGTGACTATATTTCCACTCCGGTTCGTATTATATTTCTTCTTAGTGCTAAGAGGATGGTGAGTAAGGTTGTTTAGCTTTCTTGACACATCTCAGGAATGATAGTTCCAAAGTGCCTTCGATTCAGTCTGTTCGATAGTCCATGAGTTTCTGGATGTGTTTCCTGCAGACCTTTCCTGTATGCCACCAGATAGGTATATTGAATTTTGCATTAACCTAGAGCCGGGTACTGGCCCCATTTTCATTCCTTCTTATAAAATGGCTCCAGTTGATTAGCCCAACTTCAGGAGTTGTTAGTAATGATTTTATTAGACCGAGTGCATCCCCTTGGGGTGCTCCTATTTTATTGTGAAGAAGAAAGATGGAAGTAATCGGATGTGCATAGACTACAGGCAGCTGAATAAGGTAAATATTAAGAAAAATTATCCCATTCCTCGCTTTGATGATTTGTTCGATCAGTTACAAGGTTCTTGTTCTTCTCTAAAATTGATTTGAGATCCAGTTATCATCAATTGAAAATACGGGTAACGGATGTGCAAAAGACTGCTTTTCGAACCAGGTATGGGCATTATGAATTCTTAGTAATGTCTTTTGGGCTTACGAATGGCCCAACTACTTTCATGAGTCTGATGAAAGGGATTTTTAAGCCATATCTGGATCTCTTTGTTATTGTATTTATTGATGATATACTCAAAGAGCAGGAAAGAAAATGAGGAGCATTTGAGAATTGTATTGGAGTAGTTGAGGGAGAAAAGACTTTATGCCAAATTCTCCAAGTGTGAGTTTTGGATCGATTAAGTGTCCTTCTTGGGGCACGTGGTTTCTAAGGATGGAGTGATGGTTGATTCTTCTAAGATTGAAGTAGTGAAGAGTTGGGTAAGACCTACTAATGTTTCAGAGGTAAGGAACTTTGTTGGTTTAACTAGCTACTACCGTCGATTCGTCAAGGGATTTTATTCTATTGCTTCCCAACTGACAAATTTGACTAAGCAGAATGTTCCATTTGTATGGTCCGACGAATGTGAAGAAGGCTTCCAAAACTCAAGATCTTGTTGACTACTGCACCAATTCTTACCTTTCAAGTGGAAGGCAAGAATTTTATTGTTTATTGTGATGCATATTATTCTGGTTTGGGTGCAGTGCTAATGCAGGAGAAGAGTGTAATTGCTGCATTTGTATTTGCATTAAAGCAATGGAGATATTATCTAAATGGGGTCAAATGTGAAGTTTATACAGATCATTGGAGTTTACAATATGTCTTTACTCAGAAAGATTTGAATTTGAGGCAGAGGAGGTGGATGGAACTATTTAAAGACTATGATATTACTATTTTATGTCACCCAGGAAAAGCTAATGTTGTGGCAGATGCTTTAAGTAGAAAAGTAGGGAGCATGGGTAGTTTAGCCTACTTATAGGTTTCTAGACTGCCATTGGCTAGAGAGGTTCAGACTCTGGCTAATGACTTTATGAGGCTGGAAGTACTAGAGAAAGGTTGATTTTTGGCCTGTGTGGAGGCAAGATCTTCTTTTCTTGACAAGATTAAGGGAATGTAGTTTGCTAATGAGAAGCTGAGCCGAATTCGAAATATGGTAGTGCGAGGAGAGGCGAAAGAGGAAGTAATTGATGAGGAAGGCGTCTTGAGAATTAAGGGAAGGGTATGTGTGCCCTGTGTTGATGATTTGACTCACACTATTCTTATAGAGGCTCATAGTTCGAGGTATTCTATACATCCAGGTGCCACCAAGAAGTATCGTGATCTAAGGCAACATTATTGGTGGAGTAGAATGAAGCGTGAAACTGTTGATTTTGTTGCCCAATGCTTGAATTGTCAGCAAGTAAAGTATGAACACCAGAGGCATGGAGGGACACTTCAGAGAATGCCCATTCTTGAATGGAAGTGGGAAAGAATTGCAATGGATTTCGCAGTCGGTATTCCAAAGACATTGGGTAAGTTTGATTCTATTTAGGTAATTGTTGACAGGTTAACTAAGTCTGCTCACTTCATTCCGGTAAAGATGACTTACAATGTCGAGAAGTTAGCCAAACTCCATATTTTTGAGATTGTTCGATTGCATGGAGTTCCATTTTCCATCATATCAGATAGAGATATGCAATTTACTTCTATGTTTTGGAGGACATTACATGTTGAATTAGGTACTACACTAGATCTTAGTACTGCATTTCACCCTTAGAACGATGGTCAGTCTGAGCGAACAATTCAGGTGTTGGAGGATATGCTTCGTGCATGTGTGATAGAATTTGTCTGGTCATTGAGGTAAATTTTTACCTTTAGCAGAGTTTTCATACAAGTATTGATATGGAGACATTTGAGGCATTGTATGGGAGGAGATGTAGGTCCCCCATTGGTTGGTTTGATGCATTTGAGGTTAGACTTTGGGGTACTGATCTTCTGAGGGAATTATTAGAGAAAGTGAAATTTATTCAAGAAAATCTTTTAGCAGCTCAGAGTAGGCAGAAGGAATATGCAAATCGATAGCTTAGGGACTTGGATTTTATGGAGGGTGAACACGTCTTGCTGAAGGTTTCACCGATGAAAGGTGTGATGCTGTTTGGTAAGCGAGCTTCCGAGGTATATTGGTCCATTTGAAGTTCTGAAGCGCGTGGGGGAGGTGGCCTATGAATTGGCATTTCCTCCAGGGTTGTCAGGAGTGCACCAGGTATTTCATGTGTCTATGCTGAAAAAATACCATGGTGATGGAAATTATATTATTCGTTGGGATTCAGTTTTTCTTGATGAGAATTTGTCTTATAAGGAAGAGCCTATTCCTATTCTAGATGGGGAGGTCCGCAAATTGAGATCAAAAGAGATTGCTTCTATCAAGATTCAGTGGAAGAATCGGTCAGTTGAAGAGTCCTCTTGGGAGAGTGAGGTTGATATGCATGAAAGATATCAACATCTTTTTACCGATTCAGGTACTCTTTCTCGCCTTCATTTTTCTTTTAATCGTTCGAAGACGAACGACGGGTAAATTGGTATCTATTGTAACAACGCATTTTAGTCGGTTTGAGCACTAGAACTTTTTCTTTGATAAAATACTTTTCGATAGATATTAAATGGGTGTTTTGAACTATTCAAAATTATAATTATGAAAATAGTGGGGGTAATTTAATCGTTAATTTAGTTAGAGGGTAAAGAAGATAACATTAAAATTATTAGTAGATCAGTTTTAGCATTTTATAATTGGTTTTGTAAAGCAATTAGGTGAAGAATTTATTTGGAGAAAAGAAGAAAATTCAAGAGGGAGGCGCACGGTGAAGAAGAAATCAAGAAGATTAGTTATCAGAAAGAGCCGTCGAAAGTTCTTCGAATTGGTACCTTACTTCTCCGCTAACTCAGAATTACTTTAATGCTGAAAGAAAGTATGGGTAGTTTCTCCTATTATGCATGTTACATTGTAAAGTTGTAGTTATTATTAGGAATCAAAATTATTATTATAAAATAGGTAGGATGAATTATTATATATTTATATGATACTGAGGAGCAAAAGAAAGATTAAAATTGGCTATTGAAGTAAATGTTAGTTGAATATACAATTGATTAGAGTTGGTGTTAGGAGAGTGCTGATTGGTTGGAAAATTTAAAGTGAATGGTGATTGGAAAGTTGAAACAATCATCCCTACACAGCAACTAGTGTTGTTGCAATTGTTAATCAATTTGGACATCAAAATTTTATTAAGGTTCATGTTTCGCTAGCCTGCCACAAGTTTCGTAATCTGTGGCCTAATTTTTTAATTGTATAATCATATTATGAAATAATAAATAAAAATTGACATATTGAGTTGAATATTTAAATATTAGGTTAATTGTATTATTTGAATACCATTAAATTTATGGAAATTCGAGGAATTAAGACTTACCCTTAGGTCTGAACTTTAGGAGATTGATTATACTATTCGGTAGGTGAGCTTCTAGGAAGGACATAGAATAATTTGAGATTTTATATACTGGTTAACTTACAAGTATGCATATACATTTAATAGATTGGAAAGGTTTGGAGGCATTGAGGAAAAGGGGAATGTATTGAAGAAGTAGCTTTCTTGACTTCGGTTCTTCGGTGGAGGTAGGTTATGGTTTATTTCTATTTGATAGATAAACTGTAAATAGCGATTGATATGTATTGATTGATATTGTAAAGTCTCCTACGTACTTTATTGTGTGGTTGTATGTTTGATTGTGTTGTTTGTGGTTGGCCTAAAATTATGAGACTGTTAAATTTCTAATTGTGAACCCTCTCTATTAAAATGACGCCTTAAAAAAAACTTGATGAAATAAAATAATGAGATAATTGGATCAGAGTGTCACGTTCCGACATGATATTATGGGATCGGAGTGTCACATTCCGACACGACATATGGGATCGAAGTATCACGTTCCGACACAATAACATTAAAGGAAAGGAATCTTGAAGTAACTTAATATACTTAATCTCAAAGAACTTATTTTCCAAATGAGTATGGTGTGGAGGCATGAGTCCTCATAGGTGTGCTTGATGTTGTGATTGATGGTGTACCTATTATGGTGTTGTTGTCAATGGTTCATGTGTTTGTTGCTTGACACCTGTTAAGTATTGTATTTGATTTTATATTATTATTCAATATATATTGATTTCTATTTTGAGTTGGCCGAGGATACCTACTCAATACGTTTTCCTTGTACTGACCCCTACTTGTATTTTCTTCTCTGTTCTTTTGTGGAGTGCAGCAAATGTACCATCAACTTCGATTCCCCTCAACTTTAGCCAGTCTCTAGCACATCAGAGTTCAAGGTGAGCTATTAATTCTAGCTCGTGCTGGATTCTCTCATTCACGTCTAAATGTCTTTGAATTTTGGACATGAATCATTTTTTGCTTATTTTGGTTTTCTTAAAAACTCTTAGACTTGATAATTTAAAAATAGATGTCCTTGATGTGATGACTATTAGATTTTGGGATGATAAGTATTAAAATTTTAGAAACTTATTTAAATTGGTTGCTTAGTATCTTTTTGAGATTCCGCATTATTTATATTATTTATAGTTTCACTATTGGTACATGTTGGGGTTTAGATGTGTTGCTTCGCCCACCTGAGGTAAGTGTGGGTGACACTCACGAATCATTTTGGGTCGTGACATTAAATAGATGGAAAAATGTACAAGTACCCCCTCAACCTATGATGAAATTGAAGAGATACACTTATACTATACTAAGGTCCTATTACCCCCCTAAACTTATTTTATTAGTAATTTTCTACCCCTTTTCGGTCTACGTGGTACTAACTTGAAAAAAAAAGTCAACCAATATTGGGCCCACAAGATAATGTCATGTAGGATAATAATAGGTTGACAAATATTAATAAATAAGTTCAAGGGGGTAATAGGACCTTAGTATAGTACAAGTGTGTCTCTGAGATTTTGGGTATAGGTTGAGGGGTACTTGTGCATTATCCCTCAAATAGTTCTAGAAACATCTTTAGTTATTACAATTAGTATTACCTCATTTTTGTTATTTCTTCCTTTTTTTTATGAGTTATTATGAAAGTAAATAAATTATGATTATGCTTAGAACTTAATATATTTGTTTGATTATAATAATAATGTAAAAAAATATTTATCCCTTTATATTCTTGACAATTCAAATTGCTCATCTATGTTTATTACTAATACAACATATTCAATATAATCCTACAATCTTTCCTGATGTAATTTCCTAATGAACTATATACAATGTTTTCTAAATATAACTATTCATATATTTCATTTAACTTATTTTATCTCTAAGATAATATTTATTTTAACTTACAAAATTGTGACTTGAATAAGCAAATAAAAATATCACAATTTTAAAGAGATCGAAAGAAATAGAGTTAATGATGTAAGAATTTAAGATAATGGACAAAATAATGACGAAATAACTGTAGTCTAAAAAAATACATAACCAATTAATGGGATAACATTTGAAATTGTATAATTATAAGGAATCAAAAATTAATTTTACATAGAATTATATATCATATATACTTAGGAAACTTCGATAATAGATAAACTACGACTGAACCTTCATATAATAGTCAGTTGCACTTTTTAGTCTTGATTTCTACTTCTTGAAATCTTAAATGATGGTAAATTAGTATCATTCGTCGAGAGTAAGTAGCATATTAAATATTAAATTATTAATGCTTTACAACTTAAAAATAAATGTTCTCTAAATTTATATCAATACTTGAATTTTAAAATTAAGTTACTTTATTTCCTTATTTAAATTTGGTTATTATTGATAAAATATTGATTAAAAAATACTATAAAAATAAATGTGAAAAAACTTTAGTATTTCATTTTAAATTTGAGAGGGAACAAGTGAATACATCGATTGTGATACATTGCTATTCGAAAAACTCGCAGGCACATAGCTCACGGAGGAATCCGAGAGGAAAAAGGTGCATTAGAGAGGGAATATGGATTTATCCAAGAGAGAGAGAAGTATCCAAGAAAGGATAGAGATGTATTCAAGTGGGGATAAAGATGTATTTGAGAGAGAATATGGATGTATCCGGGAGAATATAGTTGTTTATCTGACAGAGGATAGGAATGTATCTGAGAGTGAATTTTTCTAATTTTTTTAAATGCTAGAAAATTTTAAAAATTCTAATAAAATAAGATGTGAAGTTAGGTAAAAATATCTTAACTTGAAATTGAAAAGAATTATATTGGGTCCGTGAACAGGCCTTCAATCTAGTTATATAGAAGAGTGAAGTGAGGGACGACCAATGGCAAAGTTATAAATAATCTCATTTTCAGGAGTAATATAAAATTGTAATATGATGATGATGTATATATCTAAAATTGTGGGACCCATTTTTTTTTAGAAGAGTACTTATTTTTATTATGTTTCATTAACACATTTTCTTTTTGCACTAAAGTAAATATGATTTAAAATGTTTCAAATGACGGTAAAAATATTTTAATTAGGGAGCATTAAAATGAACTAAGAGTCATACTAAATTTATAATAATAGTTCTTTGGTTAGAGTTTTGCGAATCAAATGATTTAAAATGTATCAAATGACGGTAAAAATACTTTAATTAGGGAGCATTAAAGTAAACTAAGAGTCTTACTAAATTTAGGGATAGTGCACAATTACCCCCTCAACCTATGTCCGAGATCTTAGGGACACACTTATACTAAACAAAGGTCCTATTACCCCCCTACACTTATTTTATTAATAATTCCCTACTCATTTTCGGCCTACGTGGCACTATCTTGTGGGTCTAACGCTGGTTGACTCTTTTTATTCAACCTAGTGACACGTAAGTTGAAAAAGGGTAAACAATTACTTATAGAATAAGTTCAGGGGGTAATAGGAACTTAGTATATTATAAGTGTGTTTCTGAAATTTTGGGCATAAGTTGAGGGGATACTTGTACATTTTCCCCTAAATTTATAATAATATTTTTTTGGTTAGAATTTTAAATTTTGGGAATCAAATATTGAAGATAAATAACAAATATTTTTTTCATTTTCAATTTACATACATTGATAATAAGAGTATTTTGAAGAAAAAATGTTTTATATTTTAAAATTAACCAAATTAAAATTTATTTAATTATAGTAGATTATTTACTTTATTTACTTAATATTGCTATTCTTTTGTCTCAAATAAGAAGTTAAGAATCGAAACTCATGAAATCAATACATTGGTTAGAGAAGTAAATAAATTTAAGTTGGTTACTATTTAGAAAGAGATGACAAAAGTAGCAAATTCCTAATAGTAATTTTAATAATTATGCGATATTCATATGGAAATTCGATTAATTATACTTTGTGTCGAAATAAGGCCTATTCGGATATACCACTCCCTCTTAAGATTTTTTTTAACATCCATAACTCAAAATCAAGATATTTGATTAAGAGAGAAGAAATATCACTTAATGTTGATTCACTATATTCTTTGATGGTTATTTTATTATATTATATAGAAGAGTGAAGTGAGGGACGACCAACGGGAAAGTTGTAAATAATCTCATTTTCAAGGGTAATATAAAATTATAATTAGGGAAAAGGGTCAAAAATACCCCCCAACTTTGATTTATTGTTTAAATTTACTCTCGCCGTTAAAATAAAGTTAATTTTACTCCTCGCCGTTAAAATAAATTTAATTTACCCCTCGTGTTACTAAATTCACAAAATTGACCTCTCATTAGACGGATTGACAGATTTTGACCCAATTTTTTTTTAAAACCCTATTCCTTATTTTAACCCAATAACCCAACTCTAAAAGGGTCTGATATACCCCTCAACTTTGTCATTTGGAGCTGATATACCCCTCGTTATAAAAGTGGCTCATATATGCCCTTACCGTTATACAAACGCCTCACATATACCCCTGCAATTACCAAATGGCTAACATATAACCTTCATTTAACGGAAGTTAAAAAATCAGTTTTAAATTTATATTTATTACTTCTAAATTTTTTTTAAAAAATCATTTAGGGGTATATATGATTCTTCTATCAAAGTTCAAGGTATATTTTAATTTTTTTCATACATAAATTATTTTTTGACTTCTTTTATTATAATTATTTAAATTTCTTATTTTTATTTTGTTGTTTTCTTTCATTCCTTAGTTTAAAGAATAAAAAATTAAACAATTTTTTTTGTGTGTATAGTAATTTAATTTCGTATTCGAAAAAAAAATTCGGTCATCTACAATAAGTTTTACAAGTATATTAGTGAAACATAAATAAATTTTATTATCAAAATAATAATTATAAATTAGTCATTGAAACAAAAAAAAGTCAAAAAAAATATGTTTGACGAGGATTAAATTTACTCACATGAGATTATATTTTTTAGAAAAAAATAATAAAAATTTATATTAAAATTATTATTTTTTTCATTTCCGTTAGAGGAAAAGGGTATATGTGAGCCATTTGTTTACAAGTAGGGGTATATATGAGCCACTTTCATAACAAGGGGTATATCAACTCTAAATGACAAAATTGAGGGGTATATCAGACCCTTTTCCCAATTAAAAATATTTATTTTTTCAAAAAAAATATTTTTCTTAGTAAGAAATGCACCCTTAATTCTGCTAATCTGCATCATTAGAATGAGACACCATTCTTTGAGTAAATGTTTACTTAATAAGAAAGCTAAACCATCTCGTTTCACTAATAAGTAATTGGTAGTATAAGTGCACAACCGAAAGCGTAGAAGCAAATAAAACTCTAGAGTTTATTTCCGAACATATAATCACCTGAGAGACACCAAGATAGATATATACTGGAGGTCATTTTTTGGATCACCATCTTAACAGATTTTGTCGTTCATATAGATCCCAAGCTCCATCACCTTCGTGGCCTTCAAATTTCTCGACTATTGAGTAGCAGTCTGTTGCCTTTGTAAATAGAGATTTGAGAGAACAGAGTCGGGTTATTTTAAATGGGGTAGGGTTAATGGGTTAAAATAAGAAATAGGGTATTTTAATAAAAAATCGGGTCAATTTGGGTCGATTAGTCTAATGAGGTTAGTGAATTTAGTAACGGGAGGGGTAAAACTAATATTATTTTAACGGTGAGGGGTAAAATTAACTTTATTTTAACGGCGAGGATAAATTTAAACAATTAATCAAAGTTGGGAGGTATTTTTGACTCTTTTTCCTTTGTAATTATGATAATCGTGTGTCTATCTAAAATTGTGGGACCCAATTTTTTAGAAGAATACTTATTATTTTATTATGTTTCATTAACACCTTTTCTTTTTTCACTAAAAAAAATATGATTTGAAATGTATCAAATGATGGTAATAATATTTTAATTAGGGAGCATTAAAATAAACTAAGAGTCTTACTAAATTTATAATAATAGTTCTTTGGTTAGAGTTTTAAAATTTTATGAATCAAATGATTTAAATATATCAAATGACGGTAAAAATATTCTAATTAGGGAGCATTAAAGTAAACTAAGAGTCTTACTAAATTTATAATAATAATTTTTTGGTTAGATTTTTAAAATTTTGCGAATCAAATATTGAAGAAAAATAATAAATATTTTTCATTTTCAATTTACACACATCGATAATAAGAATCTTCTCATGATAAAATATTTTATATTTTAAAATTAATCGAATTAAAATTTATTTAATTATAGTAGATTATTTACTTTATTTACTTAATGTTGCTATTCTTTTTTCTCAAATAAGAAGTTAAGAATCAAAACCCATGAAACTAATACATTGGTTAGACAAGTAAATAAATTTAAGTTGGTTACTATTTAGAAAAAGATGGCAAAAGTAGCAAATTCCTAATACTAATTTTAAGAATTATGCTATATTCATATGCAAATTCGATTAATTATACTTTGCGTCGAAATAAGGCCTATTCGGATATAGCGCTCCCTATTAATATTTCTTTTCATATCATAAACTCAAAATCAAGATATTTGATTAAGAGAGAAGCAATATCACTTAGTGTCGATGCAATATATTCTTTGATGGTTATTTTATAATTTTATAGATATATTATATCGTAGGAAAATAATTTTTTTAATGATATATTTATCTCTAATACATTAAAGAATATAATAATTTTTTCTATATAAAATATAGTCATTAGTGGCGAAATTACATTTTCTTCAACTATGAAATACATTTAACTGCAGAGTCAATTGATTTTGTCACTGGTTGAAGTAAAATAACTACAGACAATATAATTTTGTTGGTAGTAATAACCTTTTTAGTGACACAACATACTATTAACTATTAAAAAATATACGTACTTTTTATGACAAATAAATTTGTCACAATTGTTTAAGGATTTGGGGACGATTTTTCTTTTTGTAGTTAATATAATATTTTCAGCGACGAAGCACTAAATCATCTTTGTATACTTTTAGTGACAAATTACTTCTCGTCTCACAAGATTTTTAGTGATGAAATATGATTTATAAATGATGAAATTATTTGTTGATCTCAAAGGATTCAAAATTGAACTCAAAGACTTTCTTGAACTCTACTCTTAGCTCTTTCTTGAATTTAAATTATGAATTAAAGAGTTATGGTTCATGATATGAAAGATCTCGATGATAATGTAGACTCATGAATACATTTTCATCATTATCATACTCACTTACTCAAGTCTAGAACAAGTTATTAGAAATTAAAGAACTCCTCAAAAGACTCAAATGGACTTTCTGAAAAAGATTCGAAAGAACTCTCAAGACTTAACTCTTAGCTCTACCTTGAATTTGAATTATTAATTCAAGGTTATTATTTGTGGTAGGAATCATGATGAACGGTCAATAAAACACTGTATGAGAGTAAGTCTGTCACACAGATATGCATTTTAATATTTAATCACAAAATAACAAATTTAAGATTGAATTATTAGGCCAGTTAACGGGCCCTTTCTTATTATATATGATGATGATTTAGGACGACCAAGGGCACTCTCGAAAATCTGAATGTTTTTGAAGGGTAAAATAGTAATTGTGTGATAAACAAGGTTTAGAAGGATCACAAAAGTTTTTTCTTCTTTCTTGATCAAAAAATCTACACTGAGAATAACTTTTTATATTATTCCTCAATGTCAGTTTCTAGAAATATCAGTTCTTAATAGCAGAAGCGTATGAAGGTCTTCAAAATTCTATATTCTGCTCTTTTAATTCATTTCTCTAATTCCTGATCTTAGGTAAGCTTTTTTTCTCATCTCCAATTTTATTCAACTTTTTTCATATTTTCCAATTTAATAGTCTATTCTGTTAAAACTTTCCCTTTTAGTGCTCTTTAGCATAAATTTTCCCTTTGTTTCTCTTTAATTTGTTTATATTATTTTTCTCATACTTCGTAGACTATTTTTTATTTATTTATCGGGTGTTTCATTACCGAGTTTGTTTTTTAAAATTTTTTGCTCAAATTTCTTCTAGTCCAATTTAGCATCTAAAATTCATGGGTTGATGTCATTATTGTTAGCCTATTACCCACTAATTTCATGGTTAAATTGAAGACTCTAAACTCTTGTTCATCTTCTCATTCAATTATCTAGGTATGTCTTCCTTTCATCAACAATTCTTCTATGCATCTTCTTTCTCTCATATATATATATATATATATAGAGGAGAGAGAGAGAGAGAGAGAGAGAGACAGAGATAGAGAGAGAGTAGACATAGAGAGAGAGAGAGAGACAGAGAGAAGAGAGAGAGTAGATAGAGAGAGAGAGAGACAGGGAGACAGAGAGGAGAGAGAGACAGAGAGAGAGAGAGAGAAGAGTAAAGAGTAGAGATGAGAGATAGGACAGAGAGAGGAGGAGAGAGAGAGACAGAGATAGAGAGAGAGAGAGAGACAGATAGAGAGAGGAGATAGACAGAGAGATATAGAGATGATATAGCTAGAGAGAGATAGAGAGAGAGACCAGAGAGAGCCATATATAGAGAGACAAGAGAGACATGATAGAGATAGAGAGAGATATAGACATATATATAGATATATATATATATATATATATATATATATATATATACATATATATATATATATATATGCCTAATATTAACTTTTGGGTTAAATGGAAGCTCTATATAAGAAACAATGCACTTGCTTTTGCTATGAGTTTTTAAAATGATTTTTTTCCAGATATTTTAATCTCTCATTAATTCTTTTCTGCAGTGCTACTTCCAATAAAATTTTTCAAGTTCTCTTCATCTTATCAAGCCCCTCACCATTTCAGGTAAGTTTCCTTTCAATTTTTGTCCTTATCTTTCTCCGATTTTGTCAAATTTCTCAATTTATGATTTATATCCACCGATGATGTCATACTTACTCTAATTTCATAGCTAGTACGTATCATGTTTTATTGCTTACAACATCTATTTATGTTGACTCAAATCAGTTGAAGTGTTTTATTATTTTTTGGTTATTAGTTGTGTTGTATTTGAATGATATATACTTTGCAAAAATATAATGAAGTTAACGTAATTGTTACTATCTCTGAGGTTATCTTGTTTGAAAAAAGATATATAGTTTGCATGAACACAGGAAGTGATACTCTTTGTATGAGTCTTAATTCTGGAACCATCTATTCAGGACAGTTCTTTTGAGTTTTCTTCATCTTCTCATCTAAGTGTTGCGATTTCTATATCTTACAAATAGCTAAAATGTTCCAGTGAAGCTTTCTATTTTATTGCTTACAACTTCAATACTTTTATCTTTAATTATTTTTGGTACATTGTCGGATTGAGCTAACATGTTTGGGACTATGACGTAGTAGTTGATGAAGATAATTACAACAATGCTAAGAGAGAATAATTATATTATATATCCATCTACTTCATAGTGCTAATTTATCTAACCTATTGATTTGGCTTAGGTGATTCATAAAAAATTTTCTTAGTTCTTATGTTTGTTCTTTTTTGTTTTGCATCAAGTATCTGTTTTTGCTGCTAAAACTTTGAACAAAATACCAAATATTGTTTGGATTCATCGTATGAATTTATATTGCGTGTTAGGTTTATGTTTTGGTTATAAGCAAACTTATTTCTTTAACTATTAAAATCATCTCTGATTTTTCTTTTCTATTGAAAACTTAGCTTGGACAAGAGTTGATAAAATATTCTATTGGACAATGTTTGTATGAGTTAGAGAATGATTGTGATTCAACTTTTTCATGACAAATTAATTTATAGGAATAGATTTCATTTGCTTTTAAATTGAACCATCTAATTGCTAATATAAATCTCCTTTCTACAATGAATGGTTCCATACAAACTTAACCTTTAGTTATGTTCCTTCAACTTATGTAAAATGTAATCTAATGTGAATTACATATGTATGATTTACTATAATGTCCTTCGAGTTCTTTCACAGTTTCTAGATCTCACCACTCCCTTGGAAGCAAAACCTACATCACAAGCTCTTCTTTCTGGAATTAATTTGTACGGAGGATGATTCCTGCATTGTAAACTTAACCATTTCAACTTCCTTTTTTTTGTTCATTGCCCTTGAATGAAGTTTTTTCCGAATTCTTAACCTAGATTCAAGTTTCCTTCACCGTTTTTCTGAATCAGTCAGTGTTATTGATTCAACTATAAACATAAATACTCAATCAATTGTCTATAACCATATATGAAATCTGAAACAAATCAATAGCTAAGAAATTCTCATCAATGGAGACTCGAACAATTATTTTCACCAACTTTAGCTGCCTGCTAAATTTTTTTTCATCAAGTCTGATTTAGCTATCAATCACCAAACTCAAAATGGGAAATCAAAATAACCAAGCGTCAACAATGGTGGATTTCAAAGCTTGCACTAAAAAATATTTCAATTCAGTATGAAATTTCAAATTCCAAACGTCAAAAACAGCAAATCAAATATCTGTATTCCAATTTCATTTCCAGAGGTTCCAACATTTTGGATTCTTGAAATGCATACCTGCACAAAGTTTTTCTGGTTAGCTGATGTTGAGTTACTTTCTAAGGTACACTTATTTAGCTATTCATAAGTTTGAGAGTGTTTACATTAGTGATTTCTTGAGCACCTAATAATAATATAAGTGTACTAATATGACTGTGATTAGTTTTCCTACATTGAACATTGATAATTCATGTTACAAGATATTGGTTCAATATCTTATAATTAAACCATACCTTACAATATCCTTATAATTAAAAGCAATTTTTGGTGTTAAAACTATAAGATACATATTAACATAATGCCATCCAACTTTAACCATTACAAGCACAATTAGTACTAGAATTCTTTTGTACGAGAAAAGAAAATTGGAATTTCATTTAATCCTGTTCATAAATGAGATAACTAAGCATGAATTTGGTGTTCTTATACGTACAACAACAGAAAATCAATGAATAGTGAATCCCGATTTAGAAGATTAGAGTGGGCGTAGACCTTATTCCTACCTCGAATTCTTTAGAATTCACAAGACTTATTAATTCAATTTATAGGAGTTATGGTGCATAATGAAGGACAAAGGATAAGCTATATTTCGACAAATTATCATAAATAATGTCATAACTTTCAACTATTTGGCCCGATTTACTATATGATAGGAATGTTTGTGCCTTTTCATCGCTTTTAGCTTTTGGTATGCAACAAATTTCTCCTTTCCATTCTCTTTATTTCGTATTTTGGCATTCAGGTATTGTATCTTTGTAGTTTCTCTCTATCAAATTGTGACCTCCCCTTATGGACTATATACTCCAAAAAGAAAAACGTGACATAATTTTTTTTCTAGTTCCCTGTATCTCCCTTAAGTTGAGCAATACAGTAGTTTTATTGTTGCTTCCGTAATAAATAGCTTTGTTGTTACTTTAAGTTCTCAAAATGTCATAATGTTCTATTTCTACTAACTATATTGGCTCCTTCAGAAACATTTTAAAGGTTAATATGACTCAATATGATTTCCATTTCTCCCTCTCTTATCGATCATGTATTTACATTCACGATTTAAAAACTTTAATATTAAATAATTATTCATAAGAAGGTATTTTGAATTCCATAGGATTGCCTATACTGGCTCTTGCTTATTCCGACTTGTTATATGAGTAGATATATACAATGTGACCTATCCACCTGAGATTATGAGGAGGTGTGAATTGTATAAGATGTGTTTACTGATTTTATATTCAGACTATTGCTACAAAATTGTCAATTTTATGAGCACTTGTCTAATATTTTGTTCAATTATACTGTGCATAAAAAGAGAAGGAACTAAAGTTTTTAAAAATATATAATAAGTTGTGATATGACTATTGTCGATGGTCTTTGACAATATGAATTGTTTCCCTTCTCACATTAGAGATGATCTGATACTTCCCGAAGACTCCACATCAAAGATAAGGATTTTATGGATAGGTTAACGTCCATTCCACTAGGAGAACTATGTTCCTGTTATTTTTGCACAAGATGTAATTTTCAGTGACATGCTAAAAAAAAGGAATAGTAAAATTGACATTAAGTACTAAGTACTAATTAGTAAATTATTTTGCCAAACATTATTTTGATGGTTGATCTGGAACCATTGTGCATTCTCATGTTCAAATATGCATTTTAATTATTTTATGAATCAAATTGTTTCCGAGAATAGATAGCTTAGCTCATTTTATTAATTTATGTTATTTCTTCCTTTTTCGTTTTTTATATGGGTTATAATCCTGTTTCATACATTAATTTGTTATTTGATGTTTGTTTTGTTATTATGTGGGTTTGATCTTTTTAATTGTGAGGAATATGCTATATATTTTAGCACATTTTGAACTTATATTTTTAAAGTTTGTCCACTCAAGGATTGTCTACAATCAGATTGTGTTTTTGTTATCCTTGCGAATATTTTAAGTGATTAAAAATTAAGATTGGGTAAACCAAGAGTTACGTGAAGGAAAGTGTCATTGAGCTTCCATGTGTAGTAAAACGTTCATCATGTCATCTTCTATGAAGGTAATGGAGCAAAAAACATTTGAACTATACCTAGGTAAATACATCCTTTCTTGAGTTATCTCAATATGAGTCTTATAAATTTTTTATTCTTTTCTATTTATTAATGTAGGTTGTAATAAAGATCAGGAGTATATAAAAAGGTTCTTCTAATTTCGAATTTTTCATCCCTCTGGAATATATTTTTTGGTTGTCTAATGTATTGCAAATGACATATTATTTCGGGGAAGGAATGTATTTGAGAGGGGATAGATATGTATCCGAGAGAAATAGAGATGTATCCAAGAGAGGATTATAATATTTTAAGTTGTGAATTTATGTAATTTTTTCAACAGAATATGTGAAATTATATCGGGCCCGTATTACGGGCATTAAAATATCTAGTATATTATATAGAAGAGTGAAGTGGTAGGACCACCAAGGGTAAAAAGGTAAACATATACTAAATAAAAATATGTTAATAAAGATAGCAAGATAAACAAATAATTCTAAAACATGTCTTTGTATATATATGAAAGTGAATGGTGATCAAAGGTAAAAATGTAATTTTACACTTACAAAAATCTACTAAGAATAATAATAATAAACTAAATAGTTCTAGAAACATCTTTGATTAATGTTATTTCTATCAACACATTTTGTTATCACTTCACATTTTTATGAGTTATTGTGATATCTATTCATTACTCTATTTAATTATTATTCTAATTAATTCCTAATATTCTTATATTCACTATGCTTACTAAAATGGCCTACTTTAACATAAAATTCATTACTAAAATATATAGTTAATTATTTTCGCTTTTATTTTGTCTCTAATTAATGAACTTGAAAAGAAACAAGTATGAAAAATTTAATAGTATATATTAGATTGAAATTAAAGAATAAATCAAATTAATTTCAATATTTTTAAATATATATATTTTAAGAGATGCTAAAAAGTAACTTTATAAATAAAATAAATAGGATGATATATTTGTATTTAATGTAAACTAAAATTGTTTACTAGATTATAAAAGTGTAGTTCTTCGTTAAAATATAGAATCAAATATGTACTTTTACTTGATTTCAAACATATTAATCTAAATATGTGTTTGATTTTAAAAGTTGAGGACAGTCTACGGTAATATGATCCTTTCATATATATTTCATTTTAAAAACTATAAATTGTATTTTTAAACTTCATTAAAATATTTATTTTAAATGGTAAATTTCCTCCACAAGTTACATGACTTTTCTAAAGCTACAAATTATAAGATCTTTCTAGAACTATGATTTTGACAAAAATAAATAGACATTAACTCATTCTTCATTTCATTCGCTCTTTAATTCTCTCTCCTCTCATGTCTTATATCAATAAATTTTTCGTCCATTATTTTTTATTTATGTCCTAAATATTATACATTCTGGTATAGATCTCTTATTAGGAAACCCAATAAAGCAGTTTCTTTTTCAACATTAAGAACTAGATTTCGATCAATTCTCTCTATAATGACTCAACTTTCAACAAAATTCAACTAATCCACACTTTTCAAACACCCTAACGAATATGTTAACATGTTACATTTCAATAGCAATCACAATTATTTTTCTCAAAATGCTTAATTCAAAAGGAATGCAACCAGTGAGATAGCTCTTCAAAAACAAAATTTTCAACAATTTCATAAGCATGTTATGTTATTTCCTTTCGTTCTCTTTGGACTTTTCAATTTCATGGATTTTTATTTTTCTTTGGATTGTAGAGATAATTTTTGAAGTATCTAATTAACTTGATTTCTCTTTTTATTTACAATCTCAAAAATTCACGTAACATATATGTCATTATATAATTTATTGAAAAACATACATTTATTTATTACTATTATTTTATCATAGTTAAAATCATTTTAAGCAAGTTATATAAATTATTATATTAACTACCTCATGTTAAATTACTGCAGCATATATTATATAAACTGTTGCTAATATTTTTAAATCCTTTTTCTTTGATATAAAACATTAATCCATCATGTTTATTAATTATTTTGGAAAAATTCTTTCTTTATTATACAAAATTGTTCTCCTAATTTTAATAAATATTAAGACCAAAGTCATAACTTTTTTTCATCCTTTTATTACTTTATAAAGAATGAGATGATTCATTGTAATTTTCATCAGTCATTATTTTTAATAAATATTATGTTTTATTGTTATTTCCTATCATGTTTATTTGAAAATATCATAATAATTTTTCTTTTAAAATTTAATCAAATTTCTATTATAAAATTGTAATATTGGGCCCGTAAACGGGCCTTTCATTATCTTGTTTATACAGAAGAGCCAAATTAAGGATGACTAACGGCAAATTTGTCAAATCAGAAAGATTCTAGAATGTTGGCATATTAAAGGATTTGGATTCATTTCTTTGAAACCTTGTACAGTGTTTTTACATTAAGTATTAACTAAAGTTGTCCTAACCTTCTTGGCTTCAACTGTTAGTGTCATTCATTACCAGATTTTGATTATTAAATGGGTTGGATGCTATATGCATTGTTATGGATGTTAAGTGCTAACAGTATGTTTAAATAGTCATTTGTTTTATCATTAGCATGACTCAATTCTTTCGAATTTGTACTCCTTATCTAGATCCACACTGTTTAATTCAATCGAGCTACTTCCCATATATTTGTTAGAGAATTGCTATGATTTGTCTTGGGTATATTTTTTCTCTATTAATTTCGGATGCTAATCAATTTTTTTTGGTTCTATTACATGTGATACTAATCTGAGTTCATTTTGACTCATTCCCTGCATTTCTTTGAGTCAAATTCTTTCGAGTCAGCCCAATCAATGTCCGACGATGCTGGAAGCTGAAACAGGCTCCGGACAGTTTGAAACTGTCTGCATGCTTTCTGTATACACTAGTATACACTACGAAAATATTAATATACAGGTCAAAATGCAACAAATGCTAGGAAAAAAAGTATATACAGGTTGGAGGCGTCAAGGTGGACTGTATATAATCAATATATGAGCTTATATGGAGGAAATGGTGCTGATATGCGATCTGTATACAGTGCTATACGGCTTTTGTATACAAAAAGGGATTGGGTTAAAACCCAAAAATCTGCATCGAAATTGGCCCAAGAAGGGGCCCAATTTCATTATCTTTTTCACTCTCCTAATTGTTTTGATTATGTTGACTAATTTCATTTAACTCTACCTTTACAATTGGTAATGAACTTACTAAAATCCCCAAAAGATGAGTTATTTTCTTCATGTTAGTTTACTATTTATGCATCTTTTGCAATCATTTATTTATTTTGTCGAGTATATGAGTAAAATTAATATCTTTAGTTAGTTCAAATCTATGTTCTTAAAAAGATATATTGTTTAATGCTTTTCACTTAACCATATTTTACTATTTAAAAAAAAATTATTTTAAGTTAGGCGAAACTTTTATTCTTCCATTGATTTGGAATGGGTTTTCATGCTCAAATTGATCAATTTGGTTTGAGTAATTATCTTTTAAAACGATTCAGAAAAAATCTAATTTGTTTAAATTCTATTCACTCATAATCAATTTCAAAACTCTACTTAAGGTTCCATTTTCTTAAAATAAAAGTAAAAACAAATCTTTGTTTACATAATTTCTTAAAGTTGATCTAATATTGTTAATTATTATATATATAATGTTCCTAAAAATAGTAAAACAAATACTTAACATAAGTCGTAGGATAACTGCATGTTAGCGGACGCTTCAAGTGCCCTAAAAATCTTCTTAAGTACTTTTCTAAATTATTTATACTTAGAAATATTTCAAAAAGTGATTTTTCTAAAGATAGATAAATTAGGGCATAACAGAAATGATGACTCCGCTGGGACTTAATAGGTTCTAACCATAAAAGACTTAGGTTAATTATTAAGGTTTTTAGCATATGTTTAGTTGTTTGCTTATATTGCATGCCGAATGCCTTATTTTATATGCTTATGCGAAATAAATTGTTTATTTGTTATTGTGTTCATAAATTGTATATTTGTTACTACTTTATAAATTGTCATTCCGTTCATATTTCTCCACTTATTGGAAATTCACACTATCACACATACACGCGAGGCGTGCTTTGCGCACTCACAAACTTCTTTCAAAATTACAAAAGTTAGGAGTTGACTTATGTGCGGGGTGTTCGTATCTTTTTTCCGTGTGACCGCGTAGCTTCATCACTCGAGTTGTCCACCCAGGTACCTTGTGTCTAGAAAGCCAAATCTTAGAAAACATAAGATAGAGTTAAAGAACACCTCAATTTAAATCATGCATGCACATGCCTTATGTGGATCAATCCTGGTTATCGATTCAACATTTAAGAAGTCCACCCTTATGTCAACGGGTTTCACAAGCCAACAACCAATGATCATGTATTGTGCAATGTGATAATGATAGACGGATCCGGGCATAAATTTGACATAGTGAGTTTGGAAATTATATGTTCATATTATTTTTTGATTTAAAGGATGGATTCAGTCCCCCAAGTGCCCATAATGAGAATGGTCGAGGGTTTTCCGTACAAATTTAAGACCTGGTGGAAAATTTTTACTCCAAGTGAAAAGCTAGCAATTGCAAAAAGGTTGGGATGCCTCCCTGTGCTATTCAAGGTTAATCTAGACAAACATGTGATTAGAGCGTTTATTCAGTTTTGGGATCTAGACCATATTGTTCATGTTCAAAGACTTTGAACGAACACCTAGATTAGAGGAGATCTATTATTTTACAAGTTTGAAATATTGAGGAAAAAGTCAAATTATTCCTCACAGTCAATCAAGGAAGAAATTTCTTCGATACTTAGGACTGAAAAATAAAAATAAACTTCGATATTTTAAACATAATTGGGTTTCCCTGTATTACTTATATTATAGGTATGGACGCTCGTATAGTTACAAGGTGTTCAGGAAAGAATTCTCTTGCACTCTTGTTCATTGGCAAGCTAGACGTCCTGTGGTATTTGTTGTGGCTTACTAGGGACTTTAGTGTTTCCACGAGAACATGGGCATTTCAGCACCTACATATATATTCAGTGGCTCGTGTAGTTTTGGAAGGTGTTAACGGCGAAGAGCTCACTATAGTTCCCATGATTTTAGCAGAAATATTTCGAGCCCTTGGGAATTGTAAGAAAGGAGAAACAAACTTCTTTCAAGCTTGCAACCTTCTTTTACAAGTGTGCGCAATGGAACATTTTCACCAGCGTAAAAATATGGATGACATATGCTTTAGCAACGTAAATCATATTGACAGTTTTTTCGACAGGACAAAAATGTTTGTATCTCTGGTGCTGATGACTGGTATGAATATCTGGCCTCCCACACCAGTAACCAATTCTGTGGAAATATCTATTACTCTCGCATTTCCCGGCGTATATCAGATGCAAGAGGTCCTACTTTGTCGATCTTATTAGGTTGAAAGGTATCCAGCCATATGCTCCGGTGCATGTAATTCAACAATTTGGTCGAGCACAAGTGATCCCTCTTCGAGCCAACATAAGGGTTTCTGAAATATCCTTCGCGCCAAACTTCGAAGTTTCTAGAGCCAGTGAGATACTTCATGAATGGAAAAATATTCACACGATGGATATGGGAAATGGTCCGAAAGAGAAACTCCAGAATATCATGTGTGGCTTCGAGAAGATCGCAACAGCATGAGTCTAGAAGGCGAACAAGGTTTTGAGGATATTGGGATGATGTATAAGGCATTCTCATCTCGGAACCAAAGAGGTTACCCCTGAAATGTGGGTTCAAATGAAAACAACAATGCAATATTTGGATAATGCTGGAGCAAAGGCTAACAACATGGGAGCGTCATCGTCACTTCCTATACCGGTGTGATTGATAACAACATTTAGTTTGAGTCATAGAATTGTCCCAATTTTGTGTGATTTTTAGTTTATTACCTTTGTGTTGTACCATTTTATTGGTATTTAATATATATTTCATCTTTTTTTTTCAAACTTAAGTTGTCAAAAGTGAAGGGCTTGGATCAATCTATCATAATCACATTATGTTTGACTTTTAGGCCTACCTTTGGCATAAAATGATCACTAATCTAGGACGCGATATAAATTGTTTGTGTGCTGCTTGATATAATTTCTATGTGTTGTGATGTATTATTCTGTCTAAAGCAGAATTAATCCACTATTGTTTTTAGAGCACTCTAAGCATATATTAAAATTCACAACAACAAAGTTCAACCAAATTATTCTTGAAGTGTCATTCAAGTTTCTAAGAAATATATTAATCATTTACTCCAAATCTCTTTAAAAAAAATTATTCATCCGCCACAGGAAAGTCGATTTGCTAGAATGTTCGGAAAAGACGTCAACACACCAATCTCACCCAGTGTTTTGGTTAGTGACAAAGAAACTAAAGAATCAATGTTCAAAAAATTTATCGAGACTGAAGAGAAGATAGTTGCAGCCAAAAGGAAACTTGCAATACTGGAACAAACTGAATGGACGCTACGAGAGAGAATTATTGAGGTTGACATGGAAACAACCTCTGTGAAAAGAAAGTTTGCAAAAATTGATCAAGAGATAATTAATATCACTAAAGCAACTGCAATGATCCCCGAAGTTGAACGTGCCATTAAAAATCTAAATTTTGGGAATGCTTCTTCCATGAGGGGAAAAGGAAAAACAAAAGAAGGTTCGGATGATGAGAGCACTGGATCGTAACCCTACAGTTGAAAGGGAAAGAAAGGAGTGTGGGGGTAGATTTGGGTTCATGTAACACACCTCTTATGTTTAAGTTTATCTGTAATCAAGAACTACGTGAGACTTGAGCCCATAGGGGTTATGCAGGAAGCTCTTTTCGAGCCTAGTCTCTCTATCAATTTCGGGAAGGGTATGTTTAAGTTATCTTATGTAATTCGAACTACGACAAGGCTGATTTCCTTGTTAGATACGTAGGCAGCCTACTTAAGGTTCCGTCCTTGTCTTTTTAATATTTCTTCTCCATCATTAGTGAAAGATTCTTAAAATTTCATCTATAAAGTATATGAGTGGAAGAATTTAACAACATTCTATGCAACTCGACCAACCTGATTCAATCACAGAAAGATTTCTTTCCATTTTAATCCTCCCATTCACCCAAAATATTTCCGTGGATTAATCTGTTTGAAGGAAAATGACGCTTATGTGTTTATTTTTATGTCATTTATTTTCATGTCTTGTTAAAAACAAAGACTAACATTTGTGTCTTTTGAGTGATTTTTCTCTACAGGTAAAAACTGATCTGTGTTGAAATCAAACTGGTTGACCATCCATACTTTACAAGATCTAAAGCAATCATACCATCCTTCATTGCTCACTCTTTGGAAAAGGCAAAAGCAAAATGACTAGTACTTCTAAAGAAATGGGAATAGTCGATATGACCATCAGAAATGCTGAACTCACTAATCAAAGTGAGTTGATCTCTCAGTTAATGCAATGAATTGCAAATTTGCAGGAAGAGCTTCAACAATCCAAAGATTTGTCCAAACTGGCCATTACATTGAATGAATGACCCTTGAAACTAGAAGACCTCCTCCTCCTTTTCAATCATTAAGTTCTCTGTTACCCAACTAGTTCTCTACCCATACCACAGGAGCCATCACTTCCACTCATAATCCTCATACCATTGACTTAACTGTATCCAACGCTCCTTACGCCAGTACTTCCTACCAAACAGCACCACCAATACCAAATTAGAACCAAGCACTTAACACTAATCACTCCCAATAATCCACGTATTTTGCCTAGCTAGACGACATACCCTTCTGTAATATTCCAAACTCCACTAGCCTATACAATCCCTGAACCATGTCCTAGCTTTCCCGTTCAACCAGAGTTGGATCACTATAAAGATATGGAGAATGAGGGGAGTCTCAGAGAAGAAAAACGTGAACAAGAAATGAATGTCGTGAAGGAGGCCATCTCTGAAGTAGTTAAAAGTGTTCAAACTTCAAGGAAAAACACAGGACTTGAGTATGAAGAACTTTGCATGCCCCCTAACTCAGAAATACCTGAAGGTTAAGAAATTCCAAAATTTGAAACCTTCAATGGTATTAGAAATCCCATGGCTCACCTGCGAGCTTCTTGTGACAAACTTGTGGGTATTGGGAAAAATGATGCATTAATTATGAGGTTGTTTTAGTCGAAGTCTGAGTAGAGGCGTTAGAATGGTTCACATCTCAAGAGTTCCATCAGTGGTCTACATGGGGGGCTCTGGCCAAAGATTTTTTTGGAAAGATTCCAGTTTAATGTTGAAGTTGTCCCTGATAAATACTATTTGGAAAAAATCAAGCAAAAGACCACGAATGACTATCGTGAATATGTGTGTTGTTAGAGGAAAGAAGATGCAAAGGTACAACATGTGATGACTGAAAGAAAAATAACCTCTGCTTTTATTTGGGCTGAAGAGCCCGAATATTACGAAAGAATTTTGCCCATGATGGGATAGATGTTTTCAGAGCTGATCATAAAGGGAGAAGACATAGAGGAAGGCCTCAGATCTGTAAAGGATACAAGTCTTACGGCTTTGCAGGACTCCAACAAATCCTCACTTTCCATGGAAGCATGATTCGCTAGGAAAAAGAAAGAGGATGTCTCTGTTGTATCTTTTACCCCAAGGCTAAGGCCACAAAAGTATTTTGGGTCTGCTTCTGCCATTGGAAATCCAACCGATTCTATATCGAAAATAATTACCAACCACCACCACAACATCCACTTACGATCTACTATGCACAATAGAACTATCAACCATCACCACCTATCTATCAAAATCAACCACCAACCTACAAAAATACACCACCAAATCACCAAGCCAATGTACCAGCCTACCAAAGTCCTGGATGAAACAACCCAAATACCAATAATTTACCCCGTCCTAACCTTGAAATAAAACCTCCCAGAGTTTCACTCCTTTGGCAGAAATATGTACCTAACTCTTTGAGTGTTTGAGAGTGGTAAGATTGATCCAACCAGTAGACACAAGGACAATTAATTCCGCTACAAAGTTCTTCCGAGCGGATCCACGATGCGCTTACCATTTTGGAAGGGCAGGACCTGATACAGAAGGATGTATCAACTTAAAACATAAGATTCAAGATTTGATCGATAACAGAGTCATCACTCTTCAGGCCCCTGTCCCCAATGTGCATCTTAACTCATTGCCAAACCATGATGGAGCGACCATCAATATAATTGAAAGAGATGAAGATTTGCTTGCTAATGGGACTATTGGTGAAAAAAATATCAACTCACTTATACCAATAGTGGCCTCTTTGACCATAAAGTCCCGCTAAGAGTTTATTGTAATAACTGCACCTCATTAGGCATTCTGCAAACGAAAGAAGCAACTAGTATCCTAAAGAAAAGTTTATTGTCCAGGCCGCTACAGCCCAAGGGATGACATATTTTAGAAGATGTTATGTTTCAGAAAAGTTAGCTCAGGAAACACAAAGGAAGGAGTACCAAAAAAGGCTGATCACAGAGGGTGAGGCTGAAGAGTTTTGGCGAAGAATGCAACCTAAGGAGTATTCCATTGTCAAGCATTTGGAGAAAACTCCCGCTCAAATTTCTGTTTGGGCTCTATTAATGATTTCTGAGTACCATCAAAAAGCATTGTTGAAGGTACTCGATGAAGCATATGTACCAACAGGAACAAGTGTTGAGAATCTAGCAACGATGGTTAGTCATGTCATTGGGAGTCACACAATCTCTTTTTAAGAAGAGGAGTTACCAATCGAGTGAGTGATGCACAATCATGCGTTGTATATCACCGTCAAGTGCAAGGACAAATTTATAGCTCGAGTATTAATCTATAATGGTTCAAACTCAATATTTGCCTGTTATCAACCCTTGCTCAACTAAATTATGATGTCGGGAAAATCTGTCAAAGTCGCATGAATGTAAGGGTGTTTGATGGTTCGCAAAGAGAAACCATGAGGGAGGTAGACTTCTGCATCTAAATGGGTCCTGCAGAATTTGTCACTGAGTTTTAGGTGATGGGTATATTTACAAACTACAATATGTTGATTGGAAGACCATGGATTCATGCGGTTGGGGTAGTCCCATCAACATTGCATCAACTTTTAAAGTTCATCTGGGAGGATCATGAAATCGTCATCCATGGTGAAGGGAGTAATCGTAGTTACCCTAGCTTCTCCATTCCAGTTATTGAAGATTCTTCTCGAAGTACATACTTTCACATGGTAGAGATAATGAATGCTGCTTCTGAAGATACGACACTACATGTACCAATGCCGCCAATATATAAAATGCTTTCCAAGACTATGCTAAGAAGTAATTTTGAACCCAGGCGTGGGTTAGGCAAAAATTTGGATGGCATATCTGAACCTATTCCTGTCCCATTTCAAAATGTCTGCTTTGGCGTCAGTTATAGCCCAATAGAGGAGGAATTATTCAAAGTAGAAGCAAAGAAGAAGCATGTCCGTGATCTATCATAGACTATTCAAGAATTGTACCAATCATTTGTTGCTAAAACTTTAGAGCGTGAGATTGATGGTCTAGTGGAAGGGATGGGATGATTGTTTTATGAAGAAGATTGTGTTGTGATCTTGGAAGAATGCACCGTGACACCCACCATTCGAGATGCCAAACCTGAAAAGATGCTACAAAATTGGGTGGCCACTCCACTTATGATTCATCGAATTGCTTGGTAGACAAAGACAAGAATTGAAGTTTTACTTTTGAAAATCGGTGAAGTTCGGATGAGGCCTGAAACCACCCTTTATGTCACTTTATTTTCATCGTAATTTTTAAAAAGGAAATGAATCACGTTGACATGAGTCATGACCAAAGTTCGTACGCTTTTTTTCCAATGAAAACCTCGTTAATTTTAAATTGATTATCTTGCCTTTGCAAATCACTCTCTAATATATACATTTAAACTCTTTCTATCTAACATGGTTGATTTATTTTTCTTTTCAGTAAAAATGAATCTAAACTTGCCAATGTCATGACATGTCATGAATGCGGTGAACCATGTAATGTCAATGAGGATGAATGTGAAGAATATGATGAGAAAACTATGATGCCTGAACACCTTACCGAGGACTTGAGGAACCTTGAAGATGATATAAAGCTCCACGTGGATGAGATAGAGATAGTCAACTTGGGAGATGACGAGTCAATTAGAGAAACCTGAGTCAGTATCCATTTGTCAGCAATAGAAAGGGAAAAATTAGTTGAGATGCTCAAACAATAAATCGGTGTGTTTGCCTGGTCTTATGATTATATGCCATGGTTAAGCACTGATATTATTTCCCATAAGTTTCCTATCAATTCAGAGTATTGTCCGGTAAAGAAGAAAACCAGAAAGTTCAAACCTGGTCTGAGTTTAAGAATAAAGTAGAGGTCATGAAGCAGATCGAATCAAAGGTCGTCGAAGTGACTAAGTATCCCACTTGGCTGGCTAACATTGTTCTAGTAGCAAAGAAAGATGGAAAGATTAGTATATGCGTGGATTATCAGGATCTCAACAAAGCAAGTCCAAAAGACAATTTCCCATTACCAAACATCCATATACTCATTGATAATTGTGCCAAGCATGAGTTGCAATCTTTCGTGGATTGTTTTGTGGAATACCACCAGATCTTAATAGATGAAGAAGATGCAGAGAAAACAACATTCATCACATCTTGGGGAGTCTACTATTATCGAGTTATGCCGTTCGGCCTCAAGAATGCTGGATCCACTTACATGAGAGCTATGACCACCATTTTCCATGATATGATCCACAAAAAAATTTAGGTGTAGGTGGACGATGTCATCATAAAATCCCACGAGATTTCGAATGATATGACGCACCTGGAAAAGTCCTTTGACATGTTACGTAGGTATGATTTGAAATTGAACTCAGACAAATGTGCATTTGGAGTACCTGGGAAGTTACTCGGTTTCATAGTTAGTAGAAGAAGTATCGAGCTTGATCCTTCCAAGATCAAGGAAATTCAAGACTTACCTTCTCCAAAGACTAAGAAGGAAGTAATGAGTTTTCTGGGGAGACTGAATTACATCAGTCGATTCATATCCTAATCAACGGTGAACTGTGAACCCATACTCAAGTTTCTACGAAAGGATGCGCCAACCAAATGGATCGAAGAATGTCAGAAGACTTTTGACACCATCAAAAGTTATCTTTCAAATCCACAAGTATTGGTGCCACCACGTGCGGGCAGTCCTATGCTATTATATTATCCGTCTCTGACAACGTGTTTGGGTGTGTATTGGGACAACGTGATAAGACCATAAGAAAGAAGATAGTTATATACTATTTGAGCAAGAAGTTCACATCCTATAAGGCTCGTTATACCATCTTAGAAAGAACTTGTTGTGCTTTGATTTGGGTTGCTAAAAAATTGAGACATTTTCTATTGTCTTATACAACACATCTTATTTCAAGAATGGACCCACTCAAGTACATATTTTAGAAAGCAATGACCATGGGAAAGATAGCAAAGTGGAAAATGTTGTTGAGTGAGTTTGACATTGTGTACATACTCAGAAATCAATCAAGGGGCAATCCTTGGCCAATCACCTTGCTGAAAACCTAGTAGATGAAGTTTATGAACCACTTAAAACGTATTTCCCTGATGAAGAAGTATTGTTTTTAAGAGAAGACATATCAGAATCATATCCTGGGTAGACAATGTTCTTTGATGTAGCAGTTAACTCTAGAGGATCAGGAATTGGTGCAATATTGATATCTGCATTAGGGCAACATTATCCAACAACAGCGAAGCTTAGATTTCGATGCACGAATAACATGGCTTAGTATGAAGCTTGTATTCTTGGCATCAAGATGGATCTTGACATGAATGTTCAAGAATTACTAATCATTGGTGATTCAGATTTGTTGATTCTTCAAGTCCAAGGAGAGTGGGCCGTGAATAATCCTAAAATCTTACCTTACGTACAATTTGTATGGAGGTTATGCAAAAGATTTTGGAAGACTGAGTTTAGACACACCCCGAGAATATAGAACGAGTTTTTTGATGCCCTCGCAACCATATCATCCATGATACAACACCCAGAAAAGAGATACATTGACCCACTTGAGATAGGTTTAAAAGAACAACCAGCATATTGTATACATGTGGAAGCAGAATCGGATGGAAATCCATGGTATATCAATGTGAAAAGGTACTTAGAAGCTGGTGAATACCCCAAAAAGCAACAAGTAGACAAAAGAAAACAATCCGAAGAATGTCAAACAACTTCTTTTTGAATGGGGAGATTCTTTATAGGAGGACTCCTGATCTAGGATTACTGCGATGTGTGGATGCTGTAGAAGCTAAAAAAAATTCTTGAAGAAGTGCAAGCTGGAGTGTGTGGGACGCACATGAATGGGTTTACATTATCAAAGAAAATCTTAAGGGCGGGACACTTATGGATGACTATGGAAAATGATTGTGTCCGATTTGTCTAAAGATGTCACAAATGTCAGGTACATGGAGATCTGATCAAAGTACCTTCTCACGAGCTCAATACAATGAGTTCCCCTTGGCCATTTTTAGCATGGGGCATGGATGTTATTGGACCAATTGAGCCTGCTGCCTCCATGGTCATTGGTTAATTTTGGTCGCCATTGATTATTTCACGAAGTGGGTCGAAGCTGCTTCCTATAAAGTTGTGACGAAGAAAGTTGTAGTCGATTTTGTTTGCAATAATTTGATATGTCGTTTTGGAGTTCCTTAGTCCATCATCACAGAAAATGGAGCAAATATCAACAGTCACTTGATAAAAAAGATATGTGAACAATTTCAAATCACCCACCATTATTCAACAGCATATCATCCTCAAATGAATGGAGCTGTGGAAGTTGCCAATAAGAACAACAAGAGGATATTGAGAAAGATGATTGAAAACTACAAATATTGGCATGAAAATTTGCCTTATGCTTTTCTAGGTTATCGCACCACAATTCGAACTTCAACTGGAGCAACTCCGTATATATTAGTATATGGAACAAAAACCGTGGTACCAGCTGAAGTTGCCATCTTTGAGGATTATTCAGGAAGCTGGATCGAGTGATGCAGAATGGTTTTGTAATCGATATGAGCAGTTAACATTAATTTATGAGAAAAGGATGAGTGTTATTTCTCATGGATAGTTGTATCAATAGAGAATGACTCGCGCTTTCAACAAGAAAGTAAGAGTTCGAATATTTGAGGTAGGCCAATTGGTGTTAAAGCGCATTTTCCCTGATCAAGAGAAATATAAAAGGAAATTTGCACCTAACTGTCAAGGACCGTATGTTGTCCACAAAGTACTGTCAAGAAGAGATTTGGTCCTTGCAGAAATGGATGGTTGAGTATGGCACAAAGCTATCAATTCAGATGCCGTCAAAAGATATTACATTTAAGAATGTTACTTCTTTCCTTTATTTGCTTGTAATCGCAATTTTCTTGTAATCAGTGTCGCATTATGGTTTGAAACATTCCTTTTGTACGTGAACTACGTTCAACGTGAATTCTCAAGAGTGAGATACCTAGGCGGCATATCTCGACCTTGGTTGTTTTCTTATCAAAATTTCTTATTTTATTTTTGTTAACCTTTGATAGAGAAACTATGTTTGACCTAATTCATGCCTCAATGGGATACGTAGGCGCCACAACGGTTCGGTCATATTCCAAATAAGATTTCCATTTCCCTTCATAATGGAAACTGGGACAGAATCTCAAAAATTCTGCACGAAGAGTTCTTTCCTACAAACAAGGGTCCAATATCTTATCAAAATATTCGATTAGTGTATGATTTTGAGGAAATCTCAAAAATTGCAAGATATCATGACCTCCGTTAATACCATCAAATTTGTTTAAAACATCTAACTGGGATAAAAATTTTGAGGAAGGACTCAAAAATTCAATCAAGGTTACTCGAAACGTCAGAGAATACTTCAAGTACTTCAACGTGACATATTTCTAAGGAGTTCTGAAAATTCCAACAAGCTACCTATCATGACAGAATCAGAGTTAGACTGTTTTGTTTGTGTCGTGCAGTCGTGACAATTAATTGGCAGAGATTTTCTTTAAAAAATATCTTTCTAAAAACTTCATACACAACAAGTGTTTTAATTTAAATATGATCTTTTTTTCTGTTTATTATGATTTGTAGGGTCAACCAAACTTCTGAAAATAGCAACATAATAAGCAAGGCGACTGGAAGAAATCAACACAGATCAGTGTTCGAAAACTAACATTTTTTTCTGGATGCAGGATAAAATTAGATCATAAAAAATAATATATTTATCAACCAACTATTTTGGGAGCGCCATCAATAAATATCTGATTATGAGTGAAACATCTCTACTTGACCAAAGAATACAACATTCATAGTCAAATCCATCATCTACAACCGATAAGAGGGCCATTTATATTCAAACGCCGAGAAGGCCATTGCATATTCAAATTGCCGAGAGGGTCATTCATATCAAACTACCAAGAGGGCCATTCATATTCAAACAGTCAAGAGGGTCATTCATATTCAAACGCCAAAAGGGCCATTGCATATCAAACTGCCAAGAGGGCCATTGCATAATCAAACTGCCTAGAGGGCCATTCATATTCAAACTACCGAGAGGGCTATTGCATAATCAAACTGCCAAGAGGGCCATTTCATAATCAAATTTCCAAGAGGGTCATTATAGTCAAATTGTTGAAAGGGCCATCCATATTCAAACTGCCGAGAGGGACATTGCATATTCAAATTTCCAAGAGGAACATTCATATTCAAAATGCCTAGAGGGTCATTGTATATTCAAAGCCGAGAAGGACATTCATATTCAAATTGCTGAGAGGGCCACTCATATCAAAATTCCAAGAGGACCATTCATACTCAAACAGCCGAGAGGGCCATCATATTCAATACCAAGAGGAATATTGCATTCATTTGTCGAGATAGACATTGCATTTAAACGCCAAAAGTGTCATTGCATTTTCAACAGCCAAGAAGGCCATTACATCATCCATAACCGCCGAAAGAGAGTCATTGCTTCTTCCAATTCTAAGACACAAAAATCATCTTGCCAATCAAACTTTGACAACACCATCCTATCATTGGATCAACATTGATCATGTCAATGGATTATCAATGTAGCATCATCATCTTATTAATCGAGCATCACCATCTTCATTATTAATGTAGAAACATCATTTTATCAATGAAGTATCTTCATCAACAATATTACATTACTGATAACGTCATCATCATGTCGGATCATATCAATTAATCAGCTACTGTGTCAAAACTGATGGAAGCTGACGTCAAAATATTTTTAAAAATGTGCCGAAGAGGTAAAACATAACACCTCTCTATATAATTTAAAGTTTCTACTAACAAGGTTGTTTCAATCTCTGCCGAGAGCATCCAAGAGGATGAATTCTCAAATCAAATCACAGGTGGGGGTGACATCAAAAGGGATGCAGCACAACGTGGAACTATTTTCTCGCAGCGAACTGGGATATAGTCCAAAGAGGAGTGTGGTTGTTTCTTTTAGTTCATTGGTTTCAAGTTCGCATCGGGGAGACATCTCACTCTCACTAGAGGTAAATTTCTAATCTGAGTGACAAAACACCAACAAATTTGGAAATTATGTCCGTGTAAGTTCTTACTTATGGATGTGAGGAGCTCCACATTCATGGCGGGTTCAATGTTGAAAACTCAATTGTATTCCGACATTCTTTCTTAATTTTATTCTCGAGCATTCTGTTCTTTTCATAATTCGATACTGGGATAGATTTTGAATTCTCTTATAATCGTGCGTCAAAATCAAATATATTTAACTAAAAGTGGCCTAAATTCTCATATAGCCTGAGATATGTAGTAAACCTGCTAAGGGGGTCGGTCATAATTCCTAAAGTCCGTACCGAAATCCCTTTCCTAAGGATGAAGAAGTGGTCGGTAAAATTGGATCCGTCAATTTCATTTGCCTCGAATTTCTTTCATCAATCCATGTCAAACGAGGGACAACTGTTGACACCTAATTTTGTCCCACCAATATATAAATTAATCATCAAGCTTTTTATATTTCAAATGATTTAAAATAATTAGTTTTATAAGAATTTCAAAATAAAAATAAAATAATAAATATAATTTGCAAGTTATTTTAAATAGATTCGTCGTTTTTTCATAATTTTAAATAATTTATATGCTCTTTATAATTATATAATTAGTATATTTTATGAATATTCAAAAATCATCTCAAAAAGATTTTATATTTTATTAAGTAGGTTACGTTTTTGAATTAATGAGTTTCATGAAATTCAAAGTACTTACAAGTTATTTTTATAGGAATTTTGTCATTTTATATAATTTTAAATAATAAATATGTATATTTTTATTATCATGTTATTTTATAAATATTTGAAAATCATCACAAAAGATTTTACGTTTTGGTTAGATACTTTATTAATTCACTTTAGTTCAAGTTATTAATTTTGAGTTAATTAGTTTATAATTATTGTATATCATTAAGATTAAGAGGCTCGTTAATTAATTAACATTAATTCATCTAAAATTAAACTCAATTGGCTAACTTCCTAATTCATATTTGGCTATAATTGCAATTCAATTGGCAATCTTTTCAATCCCCTTTTAAATTCAATTTGCAAGACCAACTTATGGGCCATATCAGCAGCCCACAATTTCATAACAATTCCCAGCCCACCTCAACCTTGTCACAAATAAAACCAAATAGTACAACATAAACATACGAAATTTTTTCAAAATGTCAATATTTTAGTATTAATAAGGTATTGTGTCAACAGTTTCAATATTTAGTGATAATGTCAAGATTTTACCTTATTATGTATGTAACTTATATTTTAATTATTTGGTTTAATTAAAAATAATACAAAATTTATATAACAAACAGGAGCTATTTAGGGGAGAGAAAATTTTTAAAAGGTAACAGATGCTTAAAACTCTCTACATCGACATAACTAACACAAAAAAACATAATGCAAAAAATACATTAAATCTATAATATACAAAAATACGTCCAAATTTATGAATACAAAATACATTAAATCTACGAAATATAAAAATACATAGTAACTATAACAGAATTAAAATTCCACATACACTTACAAATCTATTCTATAATAGTAAATAATACAATCAAACTCATAATATGTGTTACATTGACATAACTAACACACACAAAAAAAAGAAAACCAGAATACAAAATACAATAAATCTAAGAAATACAAAAATACACACAAACTATAACAGAATTAAAATTCCATATACACTTCCAAATCTATTCTATAAAAGTACAAACACATTTTAACATGTTATTATTTGAATCTTAAAAGTTACTAAATAAATTCAACTAAACATGCAAGACATAGAACATGGAAAAAAAATAAAATACCTCTTCTCGAACAATTTGGTATTTTTTAACTTCGTCGTTATGAATTTGTGTGGGATTTTGCACACCGACGGAGTCCTGCAATTCTCCCTTCGTCTATCCTCCATAGATTTAGAAGAGGAACCTACATAGTTGTTTACTTTTTGAGTTAACAAAAAGATTAAACGATGGGAAATCAGAAGAAGTTTGATTATTTTGTCCGATACCTCTAGTAATTCTCTTGAAATCATCCACCGAAGAGAGAATTTTGGATTATCAATCCCTAAAAGAGATTTTAAGAACAATAACAAATCAAAAAGAATTTAAAACACAGTAAAATCAGTAAGCAAATAATAAAGAATATGATAACCATGAATACCCAAATAAATGTTAATCTTCAAATCCAATCTTCAAAACGAAAGTAAAGGAAAATAATCGAAAATAAAAATATATTGAATCTGAAAATATAGGTATATTTTATTTGGATTAATCTTAGTGTAACGACCTGTTTAGTCGTTTCGGGCAGTAAAATCATTTGTGATAAAAACTGACTGGGTCGACGGATCACGCGACGGACCGTCATGGCCATGACGGACCGTCATGGACCCCGTCGTCCCACACATGTGTAATTTTCATATTGCTCTCCTCATTGCCTTCGACGACAAGTAGGACGAACCGTCATAGGCACAACGGTCCGTCGGGCGCCTCCGTTCCAAAAAAATTCAACTCTGAAATCTGGGTACTAGGAGCAACTCTCTGAATTCCATGACGGAACTACAGCACGGAACGTCGTAGATACGACGGACCGTCACAAACCCTTACTGAATTTAATTCTCTGAATCTTGTGACAGACCTGCAGGACGGACCGTCGCAGACACGACGGGCCGTCACAGGTTGCGTAACCTCGACTGGGTCGGATTTCTGCTAAATGTTTGAAGGGGTGTTTTGGACCATTCATTACAAACTTTATGAAATTAGTGGGGTAAGTTGAATAAGTTATTTACTTCGGGGTTAAAAGAGGTAACCTTGAAATAAATAGTGGGTTACTTTTATCATCTTTTGTAATTGATTATATGATAATTAGGGTGAAAGAAAAAGAATCTGAATAAGAAAAATAAAAAGAAGCGAGAAAGGGAGAAGCGAAGAGGAAAGCAAAAGGCATTGAGAAGTAGCTTGCTTGATCACAATTCTTCTGTGGAGGTAGGTTATGGTTTATGCTATTAGTAGTAAACTCTTAATAGCGATTGATATGTATTGTGGTATTGTAAAGTCTTCTATATGCTTGATTGTGTGTTGTATGTTGTGTTTGTGAACCTTCAATCTTCAATCCTCTCTGTTAAGATGACGCCTTAGCATAATGAAGACTTTGTGAAATAAAATTAATGAGATTAGTGGATCGGGTGTCACGTTCCGACACGTAGTATTAGGGGATCGGAGTGTCACGTTTCGACACGTAGTAGTAGGGGATCGGGTGTCACGTTCCGACACGTAGTATTAGGGGATTGGAGGGTCACGTTCCGACACGTAGTATTAGTGGATCGGGTGTCACGTTCCGACACGTAGTATTAGTGGATCTGGTGTCTTGTTCCGACACGTAGTATTAGGGGATCGGAGTGTCACGTTCCGACACGCAGTATTAGTAGATCGGAGTGTCACGTTTCGACACGTAGTATTAGTGGATCGGAGTGTCACGTTCCGACACGATAAGAATAAAAAGAAGTAATCTTGAATCATGTTAATATACTCAATTTTCGAAGAACCTATGTCCCAAATGAGTATGGTGTGGAGGCTTGACTCTTCATAGGTACGCTTGATGTTGTTGCTAATGGTTCTGGTACTTGTTGTTGCTACCTGTTGAGTATTGTAGTTGATTTTATAATACTATTTGATATATATTGCTTTCTATTTTGAGTTGGCCGATGATACCTACTCAGTACGTGTTCCTTGTACTGACCCCTACTTGTATTTTCCTCTTGTTATTTTGTGGAGTGCAGCAAAAGTTCCAGCGACTTCAACTCGTCCTCAACTCTAGCCCGTCTCCAGCATATCAGAATTCAGGGTGAGCTACTGTTTCTAGCTCGGACTGGACTCTCTCTTTCACGTCTTGATGTCTTGAAGTTCGGACGTGGACCATCTCTTTTTCTACTTATTTTAGTTCTTAAATACTCTTAGACTTAGTAATTTGAGGATAGATGTTCTTGATGTGATGATTTCCAGATTTTGGGGATGATAGTTGATAAACTTTAGAAGTTTGATTATTGGTTATTTTAATAAGAATTGAGTCTTCCACATTTATATTTTGTTTATTATGGTTGAACTGTTGGTAAATGTTGGGTTTAGATTTGTTGGTTCGCTCACATAGTAGGACAAGTGTGGGTGCCACTCGCGGCTCGTTTTGGGTCGTGACACTTAGAGCGAGAAATTAAAAAAAAAACATAATTAAAGTACATTAATATCTAGTACTAAATAACACTACACATAATATACTTGGACTATTTCTCCAAATACTCCCTACCAAACGACCCCTTAGTGTCATTCCTTAACAGATTTTGATTATTAAATGGGTTGGATACTATATGCATTGTTATGGATGTTAAGTGCTAACAGTATGTTTAAATAGTCATTTGTTTTATCAATATCATGACTCGAGTCTTTTTAATTTGTACTCCTTATCTAGATTCACACTGTTTAATTCAATTGAGCCACTTTTCATATATTTGTTAGAGAATCGCTATGATTTGTCTTGGGTGTATTTTCGCTTTATTAATTTCGGATGCTAATAAAAAAAAAAATTGTTCTATTACATGTGATACCAATCTGATTTAATTTTGGACTCATTCCTTGCATTCTTTTAGTTAAATTTTTTTGAGTCAGCCCCATCAATGTCCGATGATGCTGGAAGCTGAAACGGACTCTTTTTAAGTATTTTTCTAAATTATTTTATACTTAGAAATGTTTCAATAAGTGATTTTTCTAAAGATAGATAAATTACGGCATAACAATTACCATCAACACAGTTTGTTATTACTTTACTTTTTTATGAGTTACTGTGATATAACTCATTACTCTATTATACTATTTCTTTAGTTTAATTCTTAATATTTTTTTATTCATTATACTTACTAAAAATGCCTACTTTAATATAAAATTCAGTATTTTAAAAAATATAATTAATTACTTTTACTTTTGTTCTAATTAATATACTCGAAAAGAAATAAGTGTGGTAAATTAATAACATATATTAGATTGAAATTAAAGAATAAATAAAAATAATTTTAATATTGAAAAATAATATTTTAAAAGATGTCAAAAAGTAACTTTACAAATAAAATGAATATGATAGTATTTTTGCATTTAAAGTAAACTAAAAATATTTACTAGATTATAAAAAAATATTTTTTCATTAAAATATATAATGAACCTTTCATTATGGATTGGTTGATCAATGATTAGTATTTTATCAAATGTAAAGCTTATGGTGCAAATATAACAAAAAGAAGATGATAACATTGTAGAAAATAGATACAACTTGCGAAAATATATGAAGATCGATAAATTTTTTCAAAGATATCAACATTTTATGTTCCTTGAATATGAAATGTTTTAACTCATAATCTAACACAATTCTCTATTTCCTTGATGCATTGAATTTTTTGAAATTCAACTTTCTCGATTTGGATTGTAATTGATGCACTTATGTCGTATGAACATTTGAAAAAAAATTATTAAGTAATATATTGAAGTTGTTTACTGTTAAAAAAAGTATAAAGTATAGAAATATCATATATTTAAAAGCTAATTACATCATATCGTAGAAGTTTTCTCAATTAAAAAAATATGAATCTTTTTGTTGCTCTCTAATGTATTTCTTGGTTGTCTGATACATTACTAATGATATATATTAATTCATTGGAGGGATCTATTTAAGAGGGGATAAAAATATATCCGAGAGAGGTTTAGGATATCTTAAGTTGTGAATTTATGTAATTTATTTTTCTATTATATAGAAGAGCCAAGTTGAGGACGACCAAGGGCAAATTTGTCATTTCATAAATATTCTAGAATGTTTATTTTTATGTTATGGAATAAAAAAAGTGATAATTGTTATAAAACAATATAATGTGGATGTCCACTACTCCAAGAAGTTACTACATAACCTCCTCAATTATGAAGATAATTATAACCTCCATAACCTCCAACTTTATAACCATTACTCTTGTAACATTTCCCTTCCATAACCTCCCTCATTATATTCATGTTAATGTCATGTTTATGACTAACCTTTTGTATGCCTCTATGTTACACTATAAATAGAGGCATAAGGGTTCATATTGTATACACTTAAAGAATTGATGAATAAGCAAAACTTTCATGTCTTGTCTCCCTATTTCTATAGCTTTCATCTTTTATCTTTCTCATATTATTTTGTTTTATTTTACAACATGTTATCAGCACGATTGTTCTATTATTGAAGGTTTGAAGCAAAGAAAATATAAAGAAGGTAAAAATATTTGTGTTTATTTTTCTCTCAAGGTAAATTAGTGTATAATTTATTTTATATTTTACTTTTGATTATGTATCATTAATTTTCTTAGCATCTCAAAATCATATGAGTCCAACAAGTTGCTTTTACTTTTAGCAAACTTTTAATTTGATCACTTATATATTTAAAAAGTAAAATTAGTTTTGTAAGTTAACAATTTGTAAAGAAATTGTTCTTTATGATTTTGTTTTATTAAGTTATGTGACATATACATATTGATTGGATTATTATTGTTGGTTACTTTTGCACCTCTTGATTTTTCTTTATCTAAACATTTACTTGTTGAGTTATTAACATATTTGTACTAACAAAATTTGTTTTGTAGTTATTGTAAAATGGTTAGTAAATTATAATAATCTTCATAACAAAGTTTAGAGGAACTATTAGAATGTATGAATTTATTTTAAATTGGGACTTTATATGATTCTAACATGTTGTTTTATTTAGTTGATCTTGTTTATTTTTATTGTATATCAAGTCAACTTCAGATAATATTTATGATTTTCGATAATTATTTTTTTGGTAATTCATTTGATATATTAAGGTACTGGTTGAGGGTAAGATGGTGAATTCAAGTTTCACCGCACCAAGTGGGTAAGAGATTGAGTTAAAGTCTTGTTGCACCATGATAATAAAATGTTGGGTTCAAGTCCCATTAATTTATGACCAAATGTGTCTTTATATGGGTAAGACATTGGGTTAAAGTCCTAACGAATTATAGTGATGATATGATGATGACTGACATAAAGTTTTATACTTTTGACTGAAAGTCATGAAATTTACCCAATTAATTTGTTCTGTTCTCTTATGTGAATGTGGTAGTAGTGTATTAATATGTCTGAAAAATGACAAGCGGTTTAATGTATGAATATAGGTATGGTAAAATGTTAATGATCATCATTGCGGTAATTAAAAGAAGAACATTATGGGTTCTTAAGATGTTCCTTCAAATAGGAAGGCAATTTTATCCATTAAAATTGTATAAAAGGTTATTGGACACATTGTGCTTAAAATGGTCCTTCAAATGTGAAGGTAATTATTAACGGTAATTTTTATTCATCAAAGTGGCATGAGAGTTGGGCACATTCTTGTTGGTGAAACCTATTTTAAAAGGTTTTGTAAATTCCCCATCAAAATTAATGAATACAAAGTAATAGTACATTTGGTACATTTGACCTTTTAAGGTGATGTTGAGGTAAGTCACATAATGTGAAAAGATGACAATGAGTTTCTAATAAAAACTTATGTAACATGTACAAATGGTTATGCTCCATTTCTTGAAGAAAATTTGACTTGTGTTCGTAGGATAAGAACATGTTCATGTATTGTTGAATGAATATCACATCTCACCTCTACGAGAGGTTTAAGAGATTGAAAGAACATTTTTTTGATATAAATAGTCATTTTGGTCATATATATATATTTTGAGTACTACACAGATATTGTGGTATATTTTAAAATGAATTATTGGAGGACAAAAGAAAGAAATAAACCTTTTATGTAAAGATTGTGGTTATGAAGAAAATAAATATTGTTGTGTGGCAAAACACAGATTTGTCATTGGTTATCAAGAAATAAGTCTTGCATGTAATAATTTTAACCATGACAATACTAATAGTTTTCTCCTTGAAATAGATGGTCACCATAAAATGACATTGTGAAAATTGTGATAGTCCCCAAAATTAATTGATAGTTATGAAACGGCTAGTTTGTAACTATGTCACGACCCAAAACGGGCCGCGACTGGCACCCACACTTACCCTCCTATGTGAGCGAACCAACCAATCTAAACCCTGACATTTCAATATAATATCAACAGAAAGTAATGCGGAAGATTTAAAACCCATTAACAAAATCAATAATCAACTTCTAAAACTCAATACTTATCATCCCCAAAATCTGGAAGTCATCACCACAAGAACATCTATGATCAAATTACTAAACTAAGAGTATTCTAAGAAGCTAAAATAACAAAGCTAGTCTATGCCGGAACTTCAAGGCATCAAGACATGAGGAAGAAGATCCAGTCCAAGCTAGAAGCATTAGCTCACCCTGAAATCCGGTGTAATGAAGACTGGCTAGAGTTGCGGTTGAGTTGAAGACGATGGTACGTTTGCTGCATTCCACAAAATAACAAGAAAACAATTACAAGTAGGGGTCAGTACAAAACACGAGTACTGAGTAGGTATCATCGGCCAACTCAAAATAGAAAATAGTATATGTCAGATAATATCATAAATCAACTATAATACTCAACATGTAGCAACGACAAGTTCTATAATCATTTATAAGTACCGCCAAGTTCACACATGAGGACTCAAGCCTCACTACCATACTCATTTGGGATTAGGTTCATTAGATTGAGTATATTAACATCTTTCAAGATTCATTATCTTTATTCCTCTTGTGTCGGTACGTGACACTCCGCTCCCCTCCTACTATGTGTCGGTACGTGACACTCCGATCCCCTAATTCTACGTGTCGGTTTGTTACACCCGATCCCCTAATTCTACGTGTCGGTTCGTGACACCCGATCCCCTAATTCTACGTGTCGGTTCATGACACCCGATCCCCTAATTCTACGTGTCGGTTCGTGACACCCGATCCCCTAATTCTACGTATCGGTTCGTGATAACCGGTCCCCCTAATACTACGTGTCGGTTCGTGACACCCGCTCCACTAATCTCATTCTTATTAATTCATCAATCCTTCTTTTATACCAAGGCATCATCAACCCCATTACTTTAGTTCATCAAGCCTTCTTTTATACCAAGGCATCATCATTAACAAGGGATTTTCAAGATTTGGGATTCAATAGCTTTATCATGTTTATTTTATCACAATTGTATAATCACATTCATACAAGCATACAATTAAGCATATAGAATACTTTACAATACAACCCAACACATATCATTCGCTATTAAGAGTTTACTACGAATAGTATAAAAACCATAACCTACCTCCACCGAAGAATTGCGATCAACAAGCTATCTTCTCACAGCGGGAGCCATTCTATAAGGGGGTATAGAAATGGGGCGAGTACTTGGTTCAAGATCGATGCAGAAGTCAATATCTCTATCCGGTGGCATACCAGGAAGGTCTGCAGGAAACACATCTAAAAACTCGTGGATTATCAAAACCGACTCAATTGAAGGTACTTGGGTAGTATCATCCCGGAGGTGTGCCAAGAAGGCTAAACAACCCTTACTAACCATTCTCTTAGCACGAAGAAAGGAGATGATACGAACCGGATTGGAAGTGTAGTCACCCTCCCACACTAACGGATATGTCCCAGGCTTGGCTAACGTCACAGTTTTTGCATTACAATCCAAGATTGCAAAATTTGGAGAAAGCCAAGTCATACCCAGAATTACATCAAAATAAACCATTTCTAAGATAACCAATTCTACATGAGTATTTCTTCCCACAAAAGTCACCAGACAAGACCTATATACCTTTTCAACTATCACAGACTCACCCACCGGAGTAGAAACACGAATAGGCATGTCAAGCAATTTACAATGTAAATTAAGACCATTAGCAAATGCGGAAGATACATATGAAAATGTAGAGCCAGGGTCAAATAATACAGAAGCCAAACAATCACAAACCAAAAGATTACCTGTGATAACAACATCTGATGCCTTCGCTTCAGACCGCCCAGGGAAAGCGTAACAATGGGCCCTATAACCTGTCTGCCCGTTGCCCCTACCATGTTGTGCTGTAGCTCTAGTTTGCCCGTTACCCCGGCCGTTTTGGTGACCACCATTACCTCGGTCACCGCGTTCTCCAGAATAACGGCCTCTACCATGACCACCTCTACCTCTAGCTATTGGGGGTCTATAACTCTGTTTTGGACAATTCCTCCTAATATGTCCAGTCTCCCCACATCCATAACACTCCCTGGAGTCAAGCATAGGTCTCTCAGAGAAGTGCTGACCGGTCTGAGGTGGACCCCCAACTACAGTCTGTAGTGAAGACTGAATTGGTCGGACTGAGTAACCTCCTGAACCCTGTCCTCTAGAGTAAGAACCATTAAACTCACCTCCCTTTCGAAACCTTTTTGATGTCGATTCCATGGTGAAGTCATCTGTCTTTACTCCTTCCACCTCTATCACGAAGTCTACCACTTCTTGAAAGGATTTTGCCATAGCCGCTACCTGTAAGGCTGAAATTCACAATTCTGACCTCAACCCCTTCACAAAACGGCGAATCCGCTCTTGTGGACTGAAACAAAGTTGGGTGGCATACCTGGATAATGCACGAAACTTAGCCTCATATGCAGTAACCGATATCCTACCTTGCTCTAGGCTCAAGAACTCATCCCTTTTCCTATCTCTCAAAGTCCGGGGAATATACTTCTCCATAAACAAGCTAGAGAATGATGCCCAAGTCATAGGTGGTTCTTCTGTTGGTTAACACTCAACATGTGACCACCACCACATTTTGGCGTTCCCTTGAAACTGATAAGTCACAAACTCAACACCAAATCGTTCTACTATACACCATTTGTTTGTAGTAGCTATGACAGTCAACCAGAAAATCATAGGCATCCTCAGATTCAGCACCCTTGAAGACTGGAGGTTTCAATTTCAAGAACTTACTGAAAAGTTCATGATGATCATTTGTCATTATAGTCCCTGTGGTCAGACGAGGAAACGTGCCTATTTCCAATAAGGCATCCATGCGGGGAGCCATAGTAGCTGCATGTTGCACCTCCGGAACCGGAGGTGTTGGTGTAGAAAACACTGGAGGAGTCTGGACCTGATCAGATAACCCACTAAGATAAGCAAGAACCTGATTGATCATTTCTGGGGTAGGTTGGGGTGGCAATTCCTCATTTTGCACTTGTTCAGTTTCCCCTTCCTCACCCTCTCTCACTACTTCCTCAATCGGTGGAGGAGTCACCGCCCTAGTGCCAGATGGTCTAGGTGCTCGTCCTCTTCCTGTAGAGGACGTCCTCCCACGACCTCTTCCACGGCCTCTTGTCACTGCTCCTCCTCGAGCTACAGCCCCAGTGGCTGGCTCAGACGCTTCTTGTCTTGCCGATGTTGGTGTTGGCGTAGTCGTTGTTGCTCAAGTTCTAACCATCTGCGAAATAGAGTGAAGATGGTCAGATACCAATTTGTATCACCTAGATACCAATTGGACCCAAGTAATAGCACGAAAGAAAGAAAGGATGAATGGAATTTTCCTAAAGTCTTATAGCCTCTCAAAGAAAAGTAAAGGCGTCCCCCTACCATTCCTTATGACTCTACTAGACCTGTTCTTGTGTGATGAGACCAACAAACCTAATGCTTTGATACCAAGTTTGTCACGACCTAAAACGGGCCGCGACTGGCACCCACACTTACCCTCCTAAGTTAGCGAACCAACCAATCTAAACCCTGACATTTCAGTATAATATCAACAGAATGTAATGCGGAAGACTTAAAACCCATTAACAAAATGAATAATCAACTTCTAAAACTCAATACTTATCATCCACAAAATCTGGAAGTCATCACCACAAGAACATCTATGATCAAATTACTAAACTAAGAGTATTCTAAGAAGCTAAAATAACAAAGCTAGTCTATGCCGGAACTTCAAGGCATCAAGACATGAGGAAGAAGATCCAGTCCAAGCTAGAAGCATTAGCTCACCCTGAAATCCGGTGTAATAAAGACTGGCTAGAGTTGCGGTTGAGTTGAAGACGATGGGACGTTTGCTGCATTCCACAAAATAACAAGAAAACAATTACAAGTAGGGGTCAGTACAAAACACGAGTACTGAGTAGGTATCATCGGCCAACTCAAAATAGAAAATAGTATATGTCAGATAATATCATAAATCAACTATAATACTCAACATGTAGCAACGACAAGTTCTATAATCATTTATAAGCACCGCCAAGTTCACACATGAGGACTCAAGCCTCACTACCATACTCATTTGGGATAAGGTTCATTAGATTGAGTATATTAACATCTTTCAAGATTCATTATCTTTATTCCTCTTGTGATGGTACGTGACACTCCGCTCCCCTCCTACTATGTGTCGGTACGTGACACTCTGATCCCCTAATTCTACGTGTCGGTTCGTGACACCCGATCCCCTAATTCTACGTGTCGGTTCGTGACACCCGATCCCCTAATTCTACGTGTCAGTTCGTGACACCCGATCCCCTAATTCTACGTGTCGGTTCGTGACACCCGATCCCCTAATTCTACGTGTCGGTTCGTGACACCCGATCCCCTAATTCTACGTGTCGGTTCGTGACACCCGGTCCCCCTAATACTACGTGTCGGTTCGTGACATCTGCTCCACTAATCTCATTCTTATTAATTCATCAATCCTTCTTTTATACCAAGGCATCATCAACCCCATTACTTTAGTTCATCAAGCCTTCTTTTATACCAAGGCATCATCATTAACAAGGGGTTTTCAAGATTTGGGATTCAATAGCTTTATCATGCTTATTTTATCACAATTGTATAATCACATTCATACAAGCATACAATTAAGCATATAGAAGACTTTACAATACAACCCAACACATATCATTCGCTATTAAGAGTTTACTACGAATAGTATAAAAACCATAACCTACCTCCACCGAAGAATTGCGATCAACAAGCTATCTTCTCACAGCTGCGTTCTTTCTCTCTCTTGATCGATCGTTTCTCCCTCTCTTTGTTCTTTCTATTTTTCTTATTCAAAACCCTTTTTCTTTTACCCTAATAATCATATAATTAAGTATAAAAGATGGCAATAATAACCCACTAATTAACTTAAGGTTACCTCTTTTAACCCCCAAGTAATTAGACTTATTAACATTAACCCACTACTTTATAATTAAAGCAGGAAATAGTCCAAAACGCCCCTTAAATTACTTAACAGAAATCCGACCCAGCCTGGGATTACGCAGCCTGTGACGGCCCGTCGCGCCTGCGACGGTCTGTCCTGCTGCTCCGTCACAGAGTTCAGAGGCTAAATTTTACTGAATGGCCTGTGACGGTCCGTCGTGCCCACGACGTTCCGTCCTGCCATTCCGTCGTGACGTTCAGAGAGTCGATTTCAGTACCCAATATCTAGAATTCTAAGTGTTTTGGGACGAGACCCCCTCGAAGGTCCGTCGTGCCCATGACAGTTCGTCGTGGGGTCCATCGACTCAGCCAGTTTTTCCAGAAATAAAATCTGTTGCTCAAAACGACTAAACAGGTCGTTAGAAACTATCAGGAAAAATTAAATTATTCATAATATTGGGGTTGTGGTAAGTCTCAAAAGAATTTTTTTATGTTTCGAAAGAATTGAAAATAAATATTATATTGAGACAATAAATTATGGAAAGATTTAATATCTTAAAATTACTACAACAAAAGTGCGTTATAAATACTTGTGTATAAGATTATCCATTTTTCCTCTTGTTTGTTGTATACAAACATGAGCATGACGATGGAATCACATGCAAAATAAACTAGAAGTTTACTAGAATAAATATCAGTTGGCATAATCAGTTGGTCATTCCGATTCAAATGTGATGCAAGAGAAATTGAAAATTCACGTGGCTATATGTTGAAGAAATAAAAGATTCTTCAAGAATTCTCTTTTGTAGCTTGTTCTCATGATAAAATGATCATTGTACCAGCTAAGGTTGGGATTGTATCCTCTAAAATTATTTGGAACATATAAAAAGGTGAATATCGACACATTCACTTGTCATGTGGACCGTTTGCTATTATGATTTAATAGATGCATCTATGGTATGGTCACATGTGCATTTGTATAAACTTACAAAAATTGGTTCTTGTAAGGTTGTATGCTCGAATTACTAAATTAAGAGCACAATCCAAAGCTATAAAGTCATGTTGATAATGCTGGTTGATTTAGCGTAAAATTGTATGCCTTTAATTATAGCTAGACCATTGATTATGAGAACAAATATCTCAAATAAAATTTGGTATAGATGAGTTTATTTAACATGTATGTATTAATCCAACAGGTTCTCCCAACACAATAGGTTCAGGATCAGGAACCAAATAATTTTCATCTAAAAATTTTATGTGCGCACATATAATTTTATTGCTCCACGCACCAAGATGGATCCCCAAATGAGGTTGAGAGTGAATGTTATATTTCCAAACATTAGAGGGAAATATGTGTAGCAGCTGAAAAATTATGTGTGGGATGAATTATCTAGATTTTTGTTATGTAAACTTGAAGTTCAAAAGATAATTCATTTCCAAAATGTTGCAAGTAATTTGCCAGATGTATTTGCTGACCCAATATTTTAATTAAGATGCAAATGCTCCAATAAATAGTACTTGAAGGACAGAGTATATGGTGTGCTTTAAGCATGATAGACCAATCGATTCCGAATGTAAAACTCCTTAATAAAGGAGAGGAGCAAATTATCAAATTGGTCATTGCTAATGAGGCAAATTCTTTGAAGAGCACTATGACATAACATTTCATAAACCTTGGAAAAGGTTCAGGTACCTGAAAATGATGAAGAGATATCGATAAGTTATGTCGTATTTGAACCGATATCAAAATGGCCGTCAACGGTATATTTGATATGATGTAGCACTCAATGTTATAAATGTTTACAAGGATCTTAAATTCGAATCTGTCATATAGTGTGGACAGATAAATGATTGACACTATTAAAGTATATTTTGTTTCACTTAGAAAAGTGATGTTTTTTAACATATAATTCATAGATTAAAATATATGTCAGTGAGGATACAAATGAATCATTTTGCGAAAGTATAACCGCAAGATATAAAGTATAGTTTGTGCATCTTGGAAAAAGAATTTTCGCAAAAGTCTTGACATTATTAAATGGAGATATGTTCTCCAATGGTGAATGCAATGAGAATTGTTTTAGTCTGGCAATAGATAAATATTTAAATATGCATAATGATTGATTATTATGTCTAACTAGACGATGAAGGTTATATGAAAATCCTTGAAGGATTTAAAAGGTGTTAAAGCAATTTCATTGAGTACCCAATGATTTTGAAATTGCTTAACATAAAGAAAGAATCTTTTCAACCTCATGAAAATGATTAAATATGTCATGTATTGGTTTCAAGTGGTGCACTTACAGATTATTGTTTATGCAAATGCTAGGAGATGTGTGATTTTCTTTGAGGAGAAAAGACGAGCTTCAATAAAATTGATCAACCTCTCATAAGTCAAAAATGATTTGATTATGTAGATGCAAAATATTTATTTAATCTACACAAAGCTCGACTGCGAAAGAGTTATTTACTTACATATGGAGGGACACCAATATTTTGGCATTCAACAAACATTGATAACCACTCCTTCAAATCGTGCAGAAATAATATTGATCTATGAAGTATGTGGGATGTGTTTGGTTGGAATCATGATCTTTCATATTTAGAAAATATGTGATTTTCCAGCCACCATATACGACAATAATATATAGCTCAATTGAAGGGAAGATATAATCAAAAGAGATCGAACAAAGTATAGTTCACCAAATGTCTTTCACACATGATCTTCAACAAAATGGTGGGATAGACGTTCAAAGGTTTATTATAGTGATAATCTTGTAAACTTATTCACTAAAAATTGCCAACATCAATATTTGGAAAGTTGTGATACAAGATTGGAATGCATTGTTTTAGAACATAAAGTGAATATGAGGGGGAGAAAAATACGTGTTGTACTCTTTTTCATAACCATGGCTTTCCCAATTGGGTTTTCCTGTCAAGGTTTTTAATGAGGCAACATTTAAAGCGTATTAAAAGATATGTCTACACTTTTTCCTTCACTAGGATTTTTTTCCCACAGGTTTTTTGTTCTAGCAACGAGGCATATTATCTATGGACATCCAAGGGGGAGTATTATAAAACAATATAATGTGAATGTCCACTACTCCAAGAAGTGTTTTAGTCTGGCAATAGATAAAATATTTGAATATGCATAATGATTTATTATTATGTCTAACTAGACGATGAAGGTTATATGAAAATCCTTGAAGGATTTAAAAGGTGTTAAAGCAATTTCATTGAGTACCCAATGATTTTGAAATTGCTTAACATAAAGAAAGAATCTTTTCAACCTCATGAAAATAATTTAATGTGTCATGTATTGGTTTCAAGTAGTGCACTTACAGATTATTGTTTATGCAAATGCTAGGAGATGTGTGATTTTCTTTGAGGAGAAAAGACGAGCTTCAATAAAATTGATCAACCTCTCATAAGTCAAAAATGATTTGATTATGTAGATGCAAAATATTTATTTAATCTACACAAAGCTCGACCGCAAAAGAGTTATTTGCTTACATATGGAGGCACACCAATATTTTGGCATTCAACAAACATTGATAATCATTCCTTCAAATCGTGCAGAAATAATATTGATCTATGAAGTAAGTGGGATGTGTTTTGTTGGAATCATGATCTATCATATTTAGAAAATATGTGATTTTCCAGCCACCATATACGACAATAATATATAGCTCAATTGAAGGGAGGATATAATTAAAAGAGGTCGAACAAAGTATAGTTCACCAAATGTCTTTCACACATGATCTTCAACAAAATGGTGAGATAGACATTCAAAGGTTTATTAGAGTGATAATCTTGTAAACTTATTCACTAAAAATTGCCAACATCAATATTTGGAAAGTTGTGATACAAGATTGGAATGCATTGTTTTAGAACATCAAGTGAATATGAGGGGGAGAAAAATACGTGTTGTACTCTTTTCCTTAACCATGGCTTTCCCGATTGGGTTTTCCTGGCAAGGTTTTTAATGAGGCAACATTTAAAGCGTATTAAAAGATATGTCTACTATTTTTCCTTCACTAGGATTTTTTTCCCACAGGTTTTTGTCCTAGTAACGAGGCATATTATCTATGGACATCCAAGGGGGAGTGTTATAAAATAATATAATGTGGATGTCCACTACTCCAAGAAGTTACTACATAACCTCCTCAATTATGAAGATAATCATAACCTCCACAACCTCCAACTTTATAACCATTACTTTGTAATATTTTCCTTTCATAACCTCCCTCATTATATTCATGTTAATGTCATGTTTATGACTAACCTTTTGTATGCCTCTATGTTACACTATAAATAGAGTCATAAGGGTTCATATTGTATACACTTGAAGATTTGATGAATACTTTGATGAATAAGAAAAGTTCTCATCTCTTGTCTCCGTATTTCTATTGCTTTCATCTTCTGTATTTATTATATTTTTTGCTTTATTTTACAACAATAAGGATTTTATAATTAGAATACAACAAAATATATTTTCTGAAATGTCATTTGTATCTTAATGATGTGACATTCAATATGGATCCACATTTTCAATCAAATTTTCTATAAAAAAATTTCTTTTTATTTTGTAGTAAGAAATTTTCATCAAACCAAAATATATATTAAACAATGGAACTTTATTGATTTTAATATAATTTATGGATAAAATAATAATTTTATAATTAATGATCAAAATAAAAATCTAGAAGAATCCATACATGTTTTTACTTTTAACATTGGCCCGTAAAGATATTTTTATAATTGTGTTAAAATGAAGAGTTTTTTCAAACAGTAATAAATGCTAATTGAACTTATTTTGACATATTTTTGAAAGAAAATTTTGAACAAATTAAAAATAAAATGTGTTTTAATAGTTAATATTTTTTTCCTAAAAATGCCTTAAAAGATAATTGCAAAACATATTTTTAATATTATGTTACATAACATGATCACTAAATTCGTATCTTGATTATTAAACTAATTTTTAGAATTACGTATCAATAGTTTTTAATTAATTTGAAAAAATATAACAATATGTGACTAAAAGAATGAACAATGTCTGCCTATTAAGAAATTAATGATTTCATAATGTATTCATTAAAAGATTTTTTTAAAAAAATAATTTCTATATAACATATTTTCTTAACATCTAATATGATAAACTATTTAACAGGAAAAATTTGACAAGAAAAATAATAGATATTCAAATTCCAAGGAAAATTAAAAACAAAATAAAGAAAAATGAGTAGTTAACAAAAATGAAAATGTCAATAGAAAAGGGCATGAGAAATAAACAGAAAGAAAAAAAATTAAAAAATAAATAATAACTTGAAAAAGAAAAACAAGTATATTGGTTATTTTTTGGGGGTAAGGTTCAAAGTTTTCCTTTACGCCATGTTATTTAGAGTGTAGTATAATAAAATTTATCAATGTAAATTAGAACATAACAGTATTTCAATTTTTATCGTATATAGTGTAACGACCTGTTTAGTCGTTTTGAGCAGCAGATTTTATTTCTGGAAAACTGGCTGAGACAACGGACCCCACGATGGACCGTCATGGGCACGACGGACCGTCGAGGGGGGGTCTCGTTCCAAAACACTTAGAAATTAGAAAATTTGGTACTGAGAGCGACTCTCTGAACGTCACGACGGAATGGCAGGACGGACCGTCGTGTCCACGACGGACCGTCACAGGCCATTCACTAAAAATCAAGTTTCTGTATCGTGTGACGGACAGCAGGACGGACCGTCGCAGGAACGACGGCCCGTCACAGGCTGCGCAATCCCAGGCTGGGTCGGATTTCTGTTAATTTATTTAAGGGGCGTTTTGGACTATTTCCTGCTTTAATTATAAAGTGGTGGGTTAATGTTAATAAGTCTAATTACTTGGGGGTTAAAAGAGGTAACCTTAAGTTAATTAGTGGGTTATTAGTGTCATCTTTTATACTTAATTATATGATTATTAGGGTAAAATAAAGAGGGTTTGAATAAGAAAAATAGAAAGAACAAAGAGAGACAGAAAAAGAGAGAGAAACGAACGAAGAGACAACAAGAATTTGAGGAATTTGCTTGCTTGATCACGAATCTTCGGTGGAGGTAGGTTATGGTTTTTATGCAACTCGTAGTAAACTCTTAATAGCGAATGATATGTGTTGGGTAGTATTATAAAGTCTTCTATATGCTTAATTGTGTGTATGCATGATGTGATTTTATATATATGATTGTGATGAAACAAGCATGATGAAGCTATTGAACCCCAAATCTTGATAAAAACCTAATCTCTTGTTAAATGATGATGCCTTGGTATAAAAGAAGGTTTGATGAACTAAAGTAATGAGATGATGATGCCTTGATATAAAAGAAGGCTTGATTTACTAATAGAATGATATTAGTGGGGCGGGTGTCACGAACCGACACGTAGAATTTGTGGGACGGGTGTCACGAACCGATACGTAGATTTAGGGAATCGGGTGTCACGAACCGACACGTAGATTTAGGGGATCGGGTGTCACGAACCGACACGTAGATTTAGGGGATCAGAGTGTCACGTTCCGACACATAGTAGTAGGGGATCAGAGTGTCACGTACCGACACAAGAGGAATAAAGACTAACGAGGAATCGGAGTGTCACGTACCGACACAAGAGAAATATAGATAATGAATCTTGAAAGATGCTAATATACTCAATCTAAAGAACATGTTTCCCAAAAGAGTATGGTGTGGAGGCTTGAGTCCTCATAGATATGATCGGTGATATTATAAATGATGTTTAAACTTGTTGCTATCACCTGTTAAGAATATTAGTTGATTTTATGATGTTATCTGAGATATATTGCTTTCTATTTTGAGTTGGCCGATGATATCTACTCAGTACTTGTGTTTGTACTGACCACCTACTTTTATGTTTTCTTCTTGTTTATTTGTGGAGTGCAGCAAACGTGCCGTCATCTTCGACTCAACAGTAACTCTAGTCAGTCTTCGTTACTCCGGATATCAGGGTGAGCTAATGCTTCTTGCTTGGACTGGATCTTCTTCCTCATCTCTTGATGCCTTGAAGTTCCGGCATGGACTAGCTTTTGTTATTTTAGCGTTTTAGAATACTCTTAGTTTAGTAATTTGATCATAGATGTTCTTGTGGTGATGACTTCCAGATTTTGGGGATAATAATAGATGTTGAATTTTAGAAGTTATTAAATTGGTTTTTATTAATGAGTTTAAGTCTTCCGCATGTTGATATTACATTGAAATGTTAAGGTTTAGATTGGTTGGTTCGCTCACATAGAAGGATAAGTGTGGGTGCCAGTCGCGATCCGATTTGGGTCGTGACATATAGAAATAAAAATTACTTTCATTATTGTTTTTATTTTTCTCGAATTAGAAATCGACATTTTAATAAATACTTTCAATACATAGATTATAACATTATGATAATTGTTATTGTATATATAGAAATAAATTTGATTCATGATTATTTTTAGTGGTGTGAAAGTCAGAAATTGAGTTTTTAATAAATACTTTTAGTATTAAAACAAAAATAAATACAAGTATTTCTATTATTGAAGACACAATAATGAAATGTATCACATAATTCATCGGCAAAGCAAACTACAAACACGTTATACTTAAGTTGAAGCAGTAGAGATTTGAAAGACTTCGAATCAGTCTTTACAAATTGGTTGATCAAAATTAGTATTTTATCATATGCAAAATTTATGGTGCAAATATAACAAAAAAAAAGATGATAACATTGTAGAAAATAGATACCACTTGCGAAAATATATGAAGATAGATAAACTTTATCAACATTTTATATGTTCCTCGAATGTTAAATATTTTAACTCAAAATCTAACACAATTCTCTATTTCCTTGCTTTATAGAAATTTTTGAAAGTCAACTTTCTCAATTTGGATTGTAAACGATGCATTTATGTCGTATGAACATTTGAAAAAATTATTAAGTAATATATTGAAGTTGTTTACTGTTAAAAACAAATAGTATAAAGTATAGAAATCTTATATGTTTAGAGGCTAATTACATCCTATCGTAGAAGTTTTCTCAATTACAAAAAATTTAATTTTTTTGTTGCTCTCGAATACATTCCTTGATTATGATATATTACTAATGATATATTTTACTTCATGGGAAGGACATAGTCAAGAGGGGATAAGAATATATTCGAGAAGCGATTATGATATTTAAGTTGTGAATTTATGTAATTTTTTGAACAAAACATGTAAAATTTTATTGGGCCCGTATCATGGACCTTAAATTATCTAGTATTTCAATTTTATATATATTATATAGAAGGGTGAAGTTGTAGGACGATCGAGGGTAAAAATGTAAGTTGATTCTAACAAAAATGTATTAATAAAGATAGTAAATAATTCTAGAAACATCTTTCTATATATGAAGTGAACAGTGATCAAGGGTAAAAATGTAAATTCACCCTAACAAAATCTACCAAGTATGATAACAAGAAAATCAAATAGTTCTAGAAACATTTTCAGTTATTGTTATTACTATTAATTTATTTTGTTATTACTTCACTTTTTTTGTGCGTCATTGTAATATCTATTCATTACTCTATTTACGATAACTTTAATTTACCTCTTAATATTTTTTTTCTATTTATAATACTTATAAAAATGCCTACTTTAATATAAAAATACATTATGAATTAATTATTTTCACCTTTATTTTGACTCTAATTAATATGCTTTAAAATAAATAAGTGTGATAGAATAAAATATATATATATTAGATTAAGTTTTTCTATTGTATAGGAGAGTGAAGTGGGATGATGATCAAGGGCAAAAAAATAATTTCACGCCAACAAAAATCTATGAAGAAAGATAATAAATAATTCTAGAATTATCTTTCTATATGTGAAATGAATAATAATCAAGGGCAAAAATGTAATTTCGTGCTAACAAAAATCTACCAAGAATGATGACAAAAAAATTAAGTAGTTCTACAACATCTTAAGTTATTGTTATTATCATTAAATTATTTTGTTATTACTTTAGTTTCTTTTTATTTGTGAGTTATTGTGATATCTATTTTACTATTACTTTAATTTAATTCTTAATATTTTTTCTATTCGTTATGCTAATAAAAAAGAAGACTATCTTTTATATATAAAGATCTTGAATTAATTATTTCAGTCTTTATTTCGGCTCTAATTAATATACTTGAAAATAAATTAGTGCGATAAATTAACAATATATATTAGATTGAAATTAAAGAAAGAGATGTTAAAAGTAACTTTACAAATAAAAATGAATACAATGATAAATTTGTATTAAAGATGAACAAGATTAAAAATGTAATTTCATTCTAACAAAAATCTATCAAGAATAAATAATTTTTGAAACATCTTTCTATTTATGAAGTGAATGATGATTAAAGGTAAAAACGTAACTTATGCAAGCAAAAATCTACCAAGAATGATAACAAGAAAATTAAATAGTTCTAGAAACATCTTTAGGTATTATTATTAGTATTACCTCATTTTTGTTATTTTTTTCATTTTTTATGAGTTATTGTGATATCTATTTATTATATCATAGTTAATAAATATTGATTACGCTTAGCTCTTAATAATTATATATCAAGTATAATATTAGGTGGAACCAATCAAAATTAAAATTAAAATTTATATGTATATCAAATTTTGTGTATTGGAATATTTTTAAATATTGTGATCTTTAATATGCTATATAAAAAAATAAAATTCAGAATTTATTTTCTTTTTGAAATGAAATAAAAATATAAGTTCATATAAATCAAAATGGAGGGAGTCATATATTAAAAATGAAATATGTATGTGTTATTATTTGAAATGAGCTTTCATATATATTTTTTTTAAATCATTTGGCTTCCTCTATTAATTTGTGCATATAAAGATTTAAATATTTTAATATAGAAATATAATGATTTGTAAACTTTAATTATTCGTTTTAATTTCTAATTCGTTACATATTTGAAAATTACATAAAAAAAAGAAGCTTAAAAACACAATGTAACAATTTAAGATATTTTTATAAAAATAACATAGTTTAGAAAACATAATGAAATTTGGATGACTCCCTCATTTTTATCGAAACAAAAAAAGTTACATATATTGTTTGAAAATAACATAAGCACTAAAAAGTATTATGAATCACAGTAAAATGACAACTAAAAATATGTGAGAATCATATAAGAAATATCTTTTGCTTTCATAAAATTACTTGTATCATATAAAATAAAATAGATGGAATAACATATATTATTCGAAAATAACATAAAAGGTACTCCATTTTCACGACCCAAAAATAACTTGATGACACTTATCTTATCCCACCAAGACAAGTCAGCCTAAACTCAACCATTACAATAAAATGAGGAAGTTTCTGAATCAATTCAAAACGCCGCATAAATCTAGTTGTCACGTGTAGAAACCTCTAAAGTATTACTATTGAGTCAAAAGAAATGCTAGTCTCCAATAAACTTATTTCTAGAATAGAACAAGGTCATAACTAAGGAGAAAGAAAGTTCGCTGAGACGACAAACAGCTACCTCACAAATCTCAAAGAAGCCTCAGACAACCAGAAGAAAAATATCACAAGTCAGGGCTAGTAATCTACAAAAAATATTGTAGTAGCAAGGGGTGAGTACCAAACCACACGGTATCCAGCAAGTACACTCCTAAACACAAGCTAATGGAATAAAATACGGGTATTCCTTACATACCTAACGAACCTCCACAAATACAACCTGCATAAAATTCAGCCCAGTCTAACAGTTCACAGTATTCATAGCACCCAACTCATCAAAATCATTTTAACAAATTTGCACATCCTCAACTACAAACTCAATATTCAACAATCACAACTTTCACAAAAAGGTTCTCATAATTTCAGAAACACACAAGATCAAGTTTGTCAAATAGAGATAATAAAATATCAAGTACTTTCCAACCACCAATAAAACATATAATCATCAAGAATGAAGGATGTCATGGGATGCAATTCAATATGACACCATGAAGTGATATGCCTCAGAATACCAATTTCTCTCTCAACCGTATATACATGATACTCCTCGTAATTACATCGAGAGTTCATGACCCTTGGGGGACTCGCGAGGTCCATATACCGACACAGATGATCCCCACGTGTCTGTGCGAACGATCTCAACGCACTATCATAAATCAAACAAATTACGCACGGACGATCTCCACGTGCCCAAATCATAAGCATAATTTTTCTATCGCACGGACGTTCTTCACGTGCCCAAATAATCATAACTCGATCTCAACACGGATGATCTCCACGTGTTAGACCTTTACTCATACCCAATCTCATGTCAATGCATGTACACAATATGATAACAAATAAGGAGATGATGCAACATCTCAATATATCAAATGTCGCTATGACATGTAATCACCTCAATTATCACAATTATACAGGTTCAGTAAAAACACAATCACACATAATAAATCAAATCAATAATTTCAGTTAATACCCATATGCTTTGACATTCTCGGATTACAATTTGCATTCTATAGTGATAAAACTTTCTGATTATAACACCAGTACTCGTACCATTCTCAACACATCACATACAAATAAATAATCACATTGTCTTTTATTATCCCTTTTTATCACTAAAATTAATTAAGGTAGAGAAGTCAACCCTTCCAAATCATATTACTCCCAAACACATACCACAAGGAAATACACACATTCCATACACTTAGCAAGAGTTTAGAAATTCACTTGCCTCAAACAATCGAACAATCACCCCGAGACTTGAAACTTCCTGTTTCGCTGAGCTTCCAAATCAATACCATCTATTCAAGATAATATGCACAATATGGTTTTGGGACTAAAAACACCTATATAACTATGTGTCTAGTCTTGACCCACAAACTCGCTCAATAAAATTCCTAAATCTTTATTCCAACCAATATGTCAAATTTTATATTTCCTAAATTTCATATCTAGAATTAAGTCATAGTTTCTTCAAACACTACAATTCTAATAGTTTTCATAACATAATACACCTAATATTTAATTATTGGTTCAATATTTCAAGCTTGAATTGTAACTTAATAACTATAAGAAAAGTTTCAGAATTTAAATAAATACATAGATAGTAACCCTACGAAACTCGAACTCATATTTAGATTCAATCACCTCATTATCATTGTAAAATTCGAAGCGCTCATTGACCACCACAATATCAAATAATAATAATAATAATTAAATCCTCCCAATGCATAAAAGTGACGCTGCTTAGCAGCAAACAAGTATGCTTAACTGTTGTAATCTCATGCCCATTTTATACCCACAAAAATATAATATAATAATATGCCCCTCTTTTATAAAAATTGTTTTTCTTTTTTTTACTTGATTAAAGATGGTTGTCAGGATTATCCCTCCAACCCCAATATCACAATTCATGTGCATCAAATACCCATGAATATAATATTATTATATATTCATATAATGGTATGCACTATAATTTATTTACTATGGAAATGGAGGGAAGCCTCTTACCTTGATGCGAACTGTCGAGGTTCCATGAAGCTCTGCACAAGTGGTTTCTTCCTTCCTTTTCTTTTTTTCTAATTTAACTATGAACTAAAAATGATAAATTTTTACTATTTTATTTTAATATATATGGGTCAAATAATATAGGGTTTTAAATAAATTTCATATTTGGCCCATTATTTTTCAATTAAATTAGTTTTTTTTTAAATATCCGTCAATTAACTATTGTAGTTAAAATAAATAGTTTAGAATTTCCAAACCAACTTTACCAACAAATCAAAAATAACTCGAGGGGTAAAAGATTTTAATCAATTTTTTTAAAAATAAAATGATATGACACGTCATTACATTATCCACCACTAAAAATCATATTCGTCCTCGAACATAAAGAAGAAGAAGAAGAAGAAGAAGAAGAAGAAGAAGAAGAAGAAGAAGAAGAAGAAGAAGAAGAAGAAGAAGAAGAAGAAGAAGAAGAAGAAGAAGAAGAAGAAGAAGAACAAGAAGAACAAGAAGAACAAGAAGAAGAAGAAGAAGAAGAAGAAGAAGGAGGAGGAGGAGGAGGAGGAGGAGGAGGAGGAGGAAGAATGATAAACATACAAAAAGCTTGAGTTATTACCTACTAGTCGGTGTTCATCTTTCAAAGTGAGCTCATCCTCAAGACCATTCCATCAAGATCAACTACTAATAACTGAACTTTCGAATTATACCTTGAAAAAAAATCTTAAAATCAAGAGTTATTATCAAGCCAGAGTCTAACATATGAGCTAAATTTAAAGTGAAACCCATTGGATCATAACACAACCATCATGACAAATCTTTCCTCACATAACCAAGATAGCATTCTGAATTAGTATCGGCTACAATAAGAGGTGAACTTGAACCAATCACCACATACTCATATTGAACAAATCATCCTAGATCTTTATCAAGATTCCTTTGTGACAGTATAATCTTTTCAAGAGTTTAACTAAAAAATATGATCTTTAGACATCAAGCACTAATCAAGGGAGAATCAAACTTATCTAACCCAAGAATAACAACATCAAGTAACCACATAGCTAGCGATACACATAAGCTAACACAACATCTAACAAAACTCTTAGACAATTGCAACTCTTCATACCTCTTATAGGTTCTCATATACAAGGTTGTGCTGTGTAGAACTACTTATATACTTCAACTTCCAACAAAACTGAACCTATCATAACTAAAGTGATCAATGATGCCCAAGGATCTTATCATATCAAGGGACATAAGAGGATCGGTACATCCGATCCACCACTAAGAATTCACTCATAGATGTGGAAACACGCGTAATATAAGTAGGGAATCATACTCCAAATAGTGCTTAATACGAAGAAGGTGGTTACATAAGAATATACAATAGCAAGATTGAATAATACTACACACTTTTTACATCATGTCTATATCAAATATTTCCATTCATCTGACCACATTTCTCATTTTCATCCACCTAAACTCAACCAGTCTCATCTCCATTACAATATTACACATATCCGATTTATCAAATCACACATAATCTCACAGTACTGTAATAAAGCCACTATTCTTTACTACTATAAACATCCTAACAATACAATTTCATCTGAATTCGTGTATCAGCAGATCCTTCCATTCATGTATTTGCATTCAATCTTTTATTTGTTGTACGTACTACATGAAAATTTTGTGTGCCCTAACTCCATCTATATTATGCTTTTTTCTGTAATAAAACCACTATTCTTAATACTATAAACATCCTAAGCATGCCAACAACTTACCATACTCTTAAATTGGCACTAGTATATTATTTCATCCAAAAATTTAAAACTATGGATACTTGTCTTTCCATTTAAGCATTAGAATAAGAATATAATCTCACAAGGCTAATAACACTAATTTAAAATTTGAAATTACATTTCCATCGAGATACAACAATACAATCACATTCGATGTCAACTTCACTCCATCTTTCACATATAATTTTTTTTCAACTACCATTCATACCATCATGTACCTCATGTCAAAACTAAACGAATTCTTGGTTACTCCAATAAAATTGTATACTATAAACTCAGTACCTCTACTTACCATTGAATGCTTATATAACACATCATAACAGTCTATATTGTCTCATAATATAGTAGTTTCAATCTCCTAGTAATCCTCAATAACCATGTATAACTGTTGGTCAACACTGTTAGGTATTCACAAGTCACCAAAAAATATTTGAACCATTTAGCTCCACATAACAACATATACTCTTACACACCTCACGATTTTTACCCAAATCAACACTCAATCTTCATAAAAATTGTTGATAAATTTCTAGTAAGTCTATACCAAACCGATTCACAATCATAGTCATATTAGAACTTATATATGTCAATTCATAGATCCTTCAACTCCGAACCATGGGACTATTCGAGAAGTCTTATCCTTCACATCTTCTAAAAATTTTTGATGACGCAAATTTTAAATACCTTGAACTCTTCAATACACCAAAATCTTTTTCTCTTTGCTGAATTTCTTACCAATCTTATCTTTTAACCAGGAACCCTTGACATTTTTACCTTATCATCTAAATAAAATTTTAAATGAAAACCCTTCCTTAGGATCTTTAAAAATCAAAATAACACATTTATGACTCAAACCATTTACAAGTCCTTCCAAATTCTCAATACTCAATATGATCGATCATTTATTACCTTACCAATTCATACCTTGACAAAACCTACAACTACAAACATAGACTCGCAATGAAAAATTTAAAATTTTGATTTCAACTATGTAGTCCAATCTCATTATCTATGAACATTAGCTTATACATTAAAGATTCTTATCATGAAATCATGTATTTTAGTTTGTCATCGATCGCCTCTCCATCGACCTTATCACATCTTTCGCTAAAAATTCAACCATACACATTCTCAAACTCAAAACCACAAAATAACTAATAATCCCACTCAAATTGAACGGTTGTACACTTCTTTTCAAGCCTTATTTAATAGTTCTTAACCAACTTGATGAATTTGTGATACTATTACCATAATTAGACCAAAGCAGATGAAATCATATGTCTCTGAACCCAATTCTCAACCCCTTTCAAGATACATCCTTAGCTCTTGCAATAAGAGAAAATATTCTTACTTTTACCTCTTCACAAAAGTTACACTACAATCCCACTATTAGTTTCTATGACTCTAGCTCTTTGAATTTTGTTTAAGCGGTGTCACAATACCTCCTATAATTTTTTATACCATCAAGCTACTTACCAAATATTATCAAACCATAACCTTAAATACTCCCAAGTCATCATTACAATACACAATTCGTTTAATTAACAATCCTTATTATATAGTTGTATCTCAATCACAATTCATGATGAACTTTTACTACCATCATATGCTCAGTTATCTCTTGTCATCACCACGAAGTCAACCTTTTCATCAATATGACATCTTAAACCCAGTTATACCAATCTAATCCAAAGGACTAATTCAATCTTATATGCACTTTCTTACTAAAATTCTCAATTATCTTCACACAAGTATACACGTTAGGACTTACTTTACCCAAAAGCTTGGCATTTCAACATTGATCCATTCTATTGGAGCTTATGATGAAATCACTTGTCCCTTGTTAAATTTCTCGAGATACACTTGAAAACCTAAACACATTAATATGATATCGAAAATCCACCACTAAAAATTCCCCTTACAAACAATTCTTAACTTATTTGTTTGTAGTTACAAGCTAGTTGGTTTCTCAAATTAAATATGAATGCAATGTCAAATCTCATTATACGATCATGTGGTACAATTGGTAATTCCTTAAGTAGTTTGTATTCACGCTTAACAATCAATATATTCGTTTCCATATATCGCTAGTACCACATCATGAAAGTCTGTTACATCCATCATTAGAACACATCATACCCACTGAGAGGATCATATCCAAATAGGTTATACATTTCTACCTATCGAATAGCTTTAAAATATTATCAAATTTGCTCCATATCTAGCCAAGCTATATGTATTCTTACGTAGGGCATGTCGATAACAAAAGTAACACATTCCCTAATTCTAGCCAAGTACCTATCAATACCGTTGTAATAGTCGTATCATGAACTTCTTTAGTATACACTCAATCTATGAAACCACAAAAGAGATTCTGACCTCAATTGATGTAACATCATCCGCTAAGAAACCCATTAATGATATGACAACTATATCAACTGTATTTTTCAAGGTTACCCTATTCATTATCTAGCCAACTATTTAAACATTTAACTTCTAATTGTCGAACCACTCCAGATATTGTTTATACCACATAGGTACTATTTTATTTTTATTATTAATTTTTTTTTCTATGATAACTACCCTCACTCAACCCCTTCAAATATGATCACACATTTCTTTCACAAATATATCATTTCCACCTTAATACCAAATCTAATTAATACCCAACCAATACAAGATACACCGTCTATTCACATGAGGAACTACGCACGAATCATCACATAAATGGGAGTGAACGGAGTGAAGCGATAAGAATCAAAATAGGACCAAGTACGCACAATAGAGATCTAAGAAGCGAATATTCTTCCTAAAAGTCACTATAGCCTCTCTAAGATAAGTACAGACGTCTCTGTACCGATCCTCAAGACTCTACTTAGACTCGACTTGTATACACGTGAGACCTAAGAACCATGGTCTCTAATACCATGTTATCAAGTCCCAAAAATGTATGTGATGACACTCATCTTATCCCACCAAGACAAGTTAGCTTAAAACTCAACTATTGCAATAAAATGAGAGTTTCTAAATCAATTCAAAACGCCCCCAAAATATGGTTGTCACGTGAACAAGCCTCTAAAGTATTACTATTGATTCAAAAGAAACACTAGTCTCAAATGAACTTATTTCTAGAATAGAACAAAAGAAAGTTCGCTGAGACGACAAACAGCTACCTCACAAATCTCGAAGAAGCCTCAGACAAGGAGAAGAAAAATATCACAAATCCGAGATAATAACCTACAAAAAAAAATTGTAGTAGCAAGGGGTGAGTACCAAACCACACGATACCCAGCAAGTACACTCCAAAACAAAAGCTAAGGGAATAAAATACGGGTACTCCTTACATACCTAACGAACCTCCACAACTACAACCCACATAAATTTAGCTCAGCCTAACAGTTCACAGTATTCATAGCACCCAGCTCATCAAAATCATTTTAACAAATTTGCACATCCTCTACGACAAACTCAATATTCAACAATCACAACTTTAACAAAAAGGCACTCACAATTTAAGCAACACACAAGATCAAGTTCGTCAAATAGAGATAATCAAATATCAAGTACATTCCAACCACCAATAAAACACATAATCATCAAGAATGAAGGATGTCATGGGATGCAATGCAATATGACACCATGAAGTGATATGCCTCAGAATACCAATTTCTCTCTCAACCGTATATACATGATACTCCTCGGAAATACATCGAGAGTTCATGACCCATGGGGGACTCGCAAGATCCATATATCGTTACGGACGATCTCCAAGTGTCTGTACGGACGATCTCAACGCACTATCATAAATCAAATAAATTTTGCATGGATGATTTCCACGTGCCAAAATCATAATCATAATTTTTCTATCGAAGGGACGTTTTCCACGCGCCCAAATAATCATAACTCGATCTCAACACGGACGATCTTCACATGTTAGACCTTTTCTCATACCTAATCTCATGTCAATGCATGTGCGCAATATGATAACAAATAAGGAGATAATGCAACATCTCAATATATCAAATGTCGTTATGACATATAATCACCTCAATTATCACAATTATTCGGGTTCAGTAAGAACACAATCACACATAATAAATCAAATCAATAGTATATCTGTTAGTGCCCATATGCTTTGACATTTTCGGATTACAATTTGTATTCTATTATAAACATTCTCATTATAACACCAGTACTCATACCATTCTCAACACATCACATACAAACAAATAATCACATTATCTTTTATTATCCCTTTTTATCACTAAGATTAATTAAGGTGGAGAAGTCAACCCTTCAAAATCCCATTACTCCCAAACACAAACCACAAGGAAATACACGCATTCCAAACACTTAGACAGACTTTAGAATCCACTTATCTCAAAGAATCGAACAGTCACTCCGTGACTTGAACCTTCCTGTTTCGCTGATCTTCGAAATCAATATCATCTATTCAAGTGAATATGCACAATAATGTTTTGGGACTAAAAACGCCTATATAATTATATGTCTAGTCTTGACCCAAAAACTCGCTCAATAAAATTCCTAAAACTTGATTCCAACCAATATGTCAAATTTCATATTTCCTGAGTTTCATATCTAGGATTAAGTCATAATTTCTCCAAACACTACAACTCTATAGTTTTGATAACATAATACACCTAATATTTAATTATTGATTCAATATCTCAAGCTTGAATTGTAACTTAATAACTACAAGAAAAGTTTCAGAATTTAAACAATTACATAGATAGTAACCCTACGAAACTCTAACCCATATTTAGATTCAAACACCTCATTATCATAGTAAAATTTGAAGCACTCATTGACCATCAAAATAACAAATAATAATAATAATAATAATAATAATAATAATAATAATAATAATAATAATTAAATCCTCCCAATGCATAAAAGTGACGCTGCTTAGCAGCAAACAAATATGCCTAATTTCTGTAATCTCATGCCCATTTTATACCCACAAAAATATAATATAATAATATGCCCCTCTTTTATAAAAAAAAATTTTTTTACTTAATTATTGATGGTTGTCAGAATTATCTATCCAACCCCAATATCACAATTCATGTGCATCAAATTCCCATGAATATAATATTATTATATATTCATATATGGTATGCACTATAATTTTTTTACTATGGATACGGAGGGAAGCCTCTTACCTTGATGCGAACTGTTGGGTTTCATAACGCTCTGCACAAGTAGTTTCTACCTTTTCTTTTTTTTTTCTAAGTTAACTATGTATTAAAAATGATAAATTTTATTAGTTTATTTTAATATATACGGGTAAAATAATATAGAATTTTAAATAAATTTTAGACTTGACCCATTATTATTAACTAAATTTGTTTTTTTTTTAAATATCCGTCAATTAACTAATTGTAGTTAAAATAAATAGCTTAGAATTTCGAAACCAACTTTACCAACAGATCAAAAGTAACTCGAGGGGTAAAAAAAATTTAATTAAATTTTTTATTTCAAAAATTTATATGACAGGTCATTAACATCTATTAACAAATATAATAAATAAAACTAGAAACATCTTTCTATATTTGAAGTGATTAGTGATGAAGGGCTAAAATGTAATTTTAGGCTATCAAAAATCTACCAAGAATGATAATAAGAAAATTAAATAGTCTAGAAACATCTTAAGTCATTGTTATTATCATTAATTTATTTTGTTATTACTTCACTTTTTTATATTATTATTTACTGTTATCTCTTTAATTATTGCTCTATTTTACTGAAGGAATATTGATTGTATTGAAGTGTTAAGGGAATACATGGGAGATATATATAGGAGATATAGGAAGGAGTACTAATCCTAATAGGACTAGGATTAGTACACAGTAAATACTAATATTATTTTATACTATTTATACTATATGTTACTATCCCCCCTCAAGCTGAGCTGAGCGAAAGCGAACGGAAGCTTGGAACTGAGGTAATCGTGCTGTTGGCTCGGGAGAGGCTTGGTGAGAATATCAGCCGATTGTTCTTCAGTGGGTACATACTGCACAGTCATGGTGCCGGCCTGAACTTCATCGCGAACAAAGAGACAATCGGTATCAACATGCTTCATTCTGGTGTGTAGGACGGAATTCTTGGCCACATAGATGGTTGATTTGTTGTCACAATAGAGAGCAGGAACAGTGTGAGTGGCGCGGAGTTCGCGAAGAATATATGTGACCCACATGGTCTCAGCAGCAAGAAGAGCAAGGGCACGGTATTCAGCTTCAGTCAAGGACCGAGAGACCTTGGGTTGTTTTTTTGTACACCAGGAGATCAGGTTCGGCCCCAAAAAAACGAGAAACCCCGCTGTAGATTTTCTATCATTTTTATCATTCGCCCAATCTGAATCTGAGAAACCCCGAAGCTCCAAGTCCCCGGGTCGAATGAGTAAACCACGACCAAGAGTGCCAAAAATGTACCTGAGAATGCATTGTAGAAAATGGTAATCATGTTCAGTTGGTTAATGCATGCGCTGAGCAACTCGGTTGACAGCAAACTGGATGTCAGGACGGGTAATGGACAGATATTGTAGAGCCCCAATGAGGCTGCGGAAGTGGGTGATATCGGCAAAGGGGGTGTCGGCTCCATTCGTAGACGAAGAGACTGCCATCGGTGTTGGTTGACTGGTGCATTTTTCAAGTCCAGCTTTCTGCAACAGATCTCGAGCATATTTTGACTGATGAAGAACAAGTCGCTGCCTGTCCGAAAAACCTCCATTCCTAGAAAATAATTTAACGGGCCAAGGTCCTTCATTTTGAAGGTAGTATGCATAGCTCGAGTGACATCCTGAATGAGAGCTGCAGTAGAGCCTGTAATAATGATATCATCTACATAGACAAGAAGAATGACTGTACTGTATGCTGAATGTCGAGTAAATAGACTCGTGTCGTGTACGCAACACGTGAAGCCGAGTCCTTGGAGGAACATTTTTAGACGTGTGTAACAAGCACGGGGGGCTTGCTTGAGCTCATATAGAGACTTCTGGAGATTGCAAACATGTTGAGGGAAGTGGGGATCAACATAGCCCGGTGGTTGCGTCATGTAGATAGTTTCATCAAGCATGCCATGAAGAAAAGCATTGGAAAAATCCAACTGATTGATGAGCCAATTGTTGCGCACGGCGAGTGACGGTACCAGGCGAATGGTTTCCTACCGAATAACATGAATGAATGTCTCGGAGTAATCAAGCCCATACTCCTGATTGTAGCCTTTAGCAACCAAACGAGCCTTGTACCTGGAAATACTGCCATCTGCATTGTGTTTAATTTTGTACACCCATTTACAGCCCACTGGGTGCCGCCCATGGGGCTTAGGTACAAGAACCCAAGTTTTCTGATCAGTCCAAGCTTTAAACTCGTCATCCATAGCATGACGCCAATAAGCCTTTTTTGAGGCAACGGAGTAGGTTGTTGGTTCACTATCGGGAAGGGGTGTATTTGGTAGTATAGTAGCCTGAAAGGTTTTGGGTTTAAAGATACCGTCTTTGCCACGGGTTAACATGGGATGAGTATTGGGGGGTTGCACGGGCAGTGGTGATTCGGGGGTGGCCGGGAAGGACCCAAAACGGATCGGGCTGGAGATGTTGTGGGTATGGGGTGGTTCGGGTTGATTATGAGTGTGGGTGGTGGTTGCGGGTGTATTGTGGGTGACGGTCGAAGGGGTGATGAGGGGTGTTTGGGTAGTGGGTGGAGGTGTGGGGGAAGGTGGTGAGGGAACCTGTGAGTATGTGGGAAAAAGGGGAAGGACGCCAGGAATGATGTATTTGTGGAGGAGGAAATAGACTCGTAGGGATACTCATGTTCGACAAATTTGACATGACGAGATATGTAGACTTTTTGAGTTTGTGGGTCAAGACAGCGATAACCCTTGGAGGTAGGATGATAGCCCAAAAAAATACAAGGACGGGATCGGGGTTGTAATTTGTGGTAATATAAGGGCATAGCCAAGGGTAGGCAAGACACCCAAAGACGCAGAGGTTGGTATAATTGGGAAGTTCTTGGTAAAGGAGTTGATAGGGTGATTTGTTGGAGAGGGTGTGACTGGGCATTCTATTAATGAGGTAGTTTGCGGTGGCTAGAGCTTCTACCCAAAAGGACACAGGGAGATGTGATTGATGTAGAAGAGTAACCACCGTTTCAATGAGATGGCGATGCTTACGCTCAGCCACCCCATTCTGTTCGGGAGTGTATGGACAGGAAGTTTGATGTATAATTCCCAGGGATTGCAGAAACTGGCCAAAGATGTTATTTACATATTCCTTTCCATTGTCACTTCGAAAAAGTTTAACATGAGAATTGAATTGTGTTTTTACCATTTTTTCAAAAGTGACAAAGGTGGTGTATGCCTGTGATTTGTGTTTTAGTAGGTACAACCAAGTGTATTTTGTAAAATCTTCAACAAAACAAATATAATAGCGAAAACCAGCAAATGAAGGAACAGCAGTAGGACCCCATAGGTCAGAATGAATAAGTTGAAAAGGTGTAGTTGTACGCTTCTCAGATAAAGTAAAAGGTAATTTATGAGATTTAGCAATTGAACAGGAGTCACAATTGTTTACATGAATGCAAGAAAAACCTAATTGAGACATTAAAGAATTTATTATTTTAGTAGACGGGTGACCCAGACGACAGTGCCACAACAGACTGTGGCCATCAGCCGAAAGAGCCACCGGAGCCACAGGAACGCTTTTTGAAACTGGGTGGGCAGACGAACTTGTGCCAAGAAGAACGTACAGACCATGCTCACAGGGGCCCTGAAAAATCACCCTCTTGGTAGTATTGTCTAGGATCTGAAAATCATTAGAGGTGAACAAGAGTGAGCAATTATTGTCTTTTGTGAATTGGTGAACTGAAAGGAGATTGGTTTTAATAGAAGTGACATGGGTAAGGTTACCTAGGTGAAAGATAGCGGTGGGGGTTTTAATGGTACCCGTGCCAGTGTGAGAAATATTAAGGGACTCACCGTTGCCAACAGTAATACCATTGGAGCCATGATATGGATTTTGAGCGTTAAGCTTGGATAGATCATAAGTAACGTGCATGTTGGCCCCAATATCCAACAGTCATTCAGAGGAAGGGCCGGCTTGAGATGCATAATTGGCACGGTTATCACTATTTCGGCTCTCCTCATACCGAAACCAGCAACGAACAGCGGTGTGTCCTGTTTTCTGACAGATTTGACAAGTTGGACGATCCCGCTCGTAAGTGCCCTGCCCGCCGCTGGAAGATGACTGCCCGCCATTGCCGAAGAAGTGCAGACTGTTGTTGCTGCCGTGTTGCTGACCGTCGTACAGCGGACGACTGCCCTACCGACCGCCGCGCCCGCGGCCTCCGCTGTTTCTGCCGTAGCCACCGCGGCTCCCCTGCCGGCCGCCACCACGTCCCCCGCGATAGTTCTGGCTTGCGGTGAGGGAGGTGGCCGGTTCCATAACAGCGGCTTCTCGGAGAAGAAGTTTGCTCTCTAGATCCACGTTGATTTCTTCACTTTTTAGCCACGAGGAGAGAGTAGCCAGGTCAACGGGCGTTGTACTGATGCGAACCGCCTGTTTAATGGAGGAGTAAGCTGATGGGAGCCCCCGAACGATGCAGATGACGAGATCTTTTTCGAGAATGATTTCATTCACGGTGTCGAGGGCTGTGATGACTGTGGAGGCCTCGTCTAAATACTCCGCCATAGTTTTCGTGCCTTTGGTAATTGTGTGGAGACGATCACGCAACTGAAAATTATGAGAGTGGGAAATTGATGCATAGCGTGTTGCGAGGGCCGTCCATAGGGCTGAAGCAGTTGTGTAGGATCGGACGTGTTTCTGAACCATGGGAGAGATGACCACAATCAAACATGATCGGATTTGGCCATCCACGGCTTTCCAGGCGGCATGGGCCGGATTGGTTTTTTCTGATTTGTCTGTGGCGGTGATGACTGCCGGCGGCGGTTCTGTGCTTCCATCGACGTATTTGAGAAGGTAATTGGCCTCAAGGGCTGTAAGAACGGTGATTTTCCATGTAGGGTAATTTATGTCTGATAATTTTTCGGGAATCAGGGCATGAAGATGCGTGAGAAGGAGTTTAACGCCAGAAGGAAGTGAATCAAGAGGATCCACCTCGGTTGTCATGGCTGCCGCCACCCAAGAGAAGAGAGGGAACGATCGGTTCCCTAAAGAGAGAGAAAAAAACCTAGAGAAAAGAAGATCTAGGTTTTCTGGCTCTTGATACCATGAAGGAATATTGATTGTATTGAAGTGTTATGGGAATACATGGGAGATATATATAGGAGATATAGGAAGGAGTACTAATCCTAATAGGACTAGGATTAAGGAGTACTAATCCTAATAGGACTAGGATTAGTACACAGTAAATACTAATATTATTTTATACTATTTATTTAATACTATCTATTATTATTTACTATTACTTTAATTTAATTCTTAATATTTTTTCTATTCATTATGCTTATCAAAAATGCCTACTTTTTATATAAAAATTTATCATGAAATAATACTTCCATATCTATTTTGTCTCTAATTAAAATATATACATGAAAATAAATAAGTGTGATAGAATTAATAATATATATTAGATTGAAATTAAATAAAAAAATGTTAAAAAGAAACTTTACAATAAAATGAATATATAGGATGATATATTTGTATTTGTAACGATCCATTTGTTCGTTTTGAGCAACAGAACATTTTATTTCATAAAATAATTTTTGATAGATTGTAAATGGGTATTTTTGGACTATTTGTAACTATATTTATGAAATTAGTGGGTAATTTTAATTACTTATTAATTGATGGTTAAAGAAGATAAACTTATAATTAGTAGTGGTACACTTTTATAATTAGTTACATATAACAATTAGGGCATTAATGCTCAGACGTTAAAAATCAAGTTGAGAATAAGACTTACCTGAAGACAACATGAGGAGCCGCAGGTCTTAATCAAGGTAAAACTCGTCTTCAAATCTTAATGTTCATCGTGATGCAATTTGTTAATGCAGAGGTATACATATGGAAAGCATTAATTGTGTGATGGTGGGGAGGTTTGATTATTTAATTAGTAGGTTAATATTTAGTATGTTTAGATTTCATATATATATTTGTCGTTACACGGCCATATGTGTGGCCACAATTTTCAATTGGATTTCTGCAGAAAATTGGGATAGCAAATATATGTATAATAATATTGATAAATGCTAAGATGGATTGAGAAGCTAGGTATATAATTGTTGGAATTTTACTACGGCTAATAATAACTATAATTAGGAACTAATGACAAATTCTTGATGCCATTCTTAGTTCATAATGATTATGACCAATGAGGTGGTAGTGATTGCTGGGAATACCTTATAGAAATGTACAGGATGCATGGAATACGGGTTTGACAATTGTTGATTACCGTAAAATTTAAATCTGTGATTTCGACCCTTAAGTTTTCTTACAGTTATAATATTATGATTCAAGTTTTGATATATTGAAATAGGTAATTAAATATTAGGTATATTATGGTACTTGAATACTATTAAGGTTATGTTATTTGGAGGTTAAGACTTAACCCTAGGCTTTAATTTAAGACATAGGAAACTTGACATATTAATTGACCTTAAGATGTTAAGAACTTGAACATAGAATTGTGCTTGGTAAATTTCTGGGTTTAGGCTAGACATATAGTAATAGGGGTGTCTGTAGACTCGTTAACTTACAAAATTATGCACATATACTTGATAGATGGAAAAGGCTCGGAGGCATTGAGGAAAGGAAAAGTATTGGAGAAGTAGCATGTTGACTTCGATTCTTCGATGGAGGTAGGTTATGGTTTATACTATTTGATAGTAAACTCTTAATAGTGACTGATAGGCATTGAATGATATTGTGAAGTTTTCTATGTACTTGATTGTGTGATTGTGTGGCTTGGTCGTGTGTTTTATGATAGGTCTAAAATCTCGAGACCGTGGAATGTATAATCTTAAACCATCTCTATCGAAGTAATGCCTTGAACAAAGAAGGCTCGATGAAATATTATTAGCGAATGAAAAAGTAGTGATATTAAATTATAAATTAATGGTATTATTGGATTGGAGTGTCACATTCCGACACGGTATTCTTAGATTGGAGTGTCACATTCCGACATGGTATTCTTGGATCGGATTGTCATGTTCCGATATAGTATTCTTGGATCAGAGTATCACGTTCCAAAATGATGATATTAAAGGGAAAACGTGTTGAATTAATGGAAGATACTCAATCTCAAAGAACTCAACTCCCAAAATGGTTTGGTTTGGAGGCATGAGTCCTCATGTGTGATCTTGATACCGTTGACTTAATACGTACTTAATGTTGTTGGCACTTGTTCATGTTGTTTGTTGCTTATCACATGTTAAGTGCTATAGTTGAGTTCATACTATTATTCATTGTATATTTGTTTCTATTTTGTATTGGACGATGAAACCTACTCAGTACATGTTGCCCCGTACTGAGCCCTACTTGTGTTTTTATTTGTTTTATTTTATGAAATGCAACGAGTGTACCTATGACTTCAAATTTCCCTCAGCTCTAACCAGTCTCCGCATATCAGGTTCTTAGGTGAGCAATTCATTCAAGGTCATGTTGAATTCTCTCGGTCATGACATGATGTCATATACCTTCGGACACATACCATTTTGTTTTTTTATTTTTATATATTTGATATTCTTAGACTTAGTATTGGAGATTAGATGTCCTTGATGTGATGACTTTCAGGTTTTTAGAAATCATATTTAGTAACACTTGAGTTTCCGCGTTATGCTTGTATTTTGTAAGTTAGGTTAAATTGGTTGGTTCGCCCACTTAAGAGGTTAAGTGTGGGTGCCACTCACGACTCGTTTTGGGTCGTGACAAACTTGGTATCAAAGCCTTAGGTTCGGTGATCTCATCACACAAGGACAAGTCTAATAGAGTATTGTAGAACGGTATGGGGACGCCTTTACTTTTCTTCAAGAGGTTGTAGGACTTTAGGAAAACTTCATTCCTTCTTTCTTTCGTGCTACAACTTGAATCCAATTGGTATCTAGGTGATACAAATTGGTATCTGAACTTTTTCATTCTAATTCACATATAGTTAGTACTCAAGTATTGGAAGTTGAAATAGCAACACCAGAAAGAAAAAAAATGTGTCCTTGAAAATAGGTATATTTTTTCGATTGACTACAGGGCCTTTAATGACTAGTTATCAACATTATTTTCTTTTATTAATTTCATAAAGTTGAAACCCCCATTCTTCATGGTTACTGATAATGGAGATGTTTATACTTTCATTGTTGATTGTTTTGACATGCATCATAAAATAATTACAGCGGAGAGGCTTGGACATTGAGTTTTTGACTTGCTAAATTTGGAAAGATGGTGGCAATCTCATGTTGAGTCCTGCCGGTAGTGACACTACCTATAACTTGGATAGCATTTTCTTACTTCTTCATAAAGAAGTATATTTTCTAGATCTTAAGGGATATGAGGTAGATGGGGTGAAGCAAGATGACTTTGACGAGGTGACAACATTAAAATAAATCATAAAGGACGGCTAAATAATGAATATCATTACTTTGCAAAATACAGATAGTAAAGTTCTCATGAGATATATGGATTTCTTAGTGAATAATGAAATTTTGTAGGGTAAATTGAGGGAAGAATCTCTACTACGATTTTATAGATTACGTGTATATATATAAAAATCAAAATAAAAAGTCACGATATTCTTGATAAGTATGATGTGTTCTAGTAATGACTTTAATGACCTTTCACGGTACAGTACTAGTTTTATGTAGAAATGAATACATCGATTGTCAAGTGTGAATACTAACTACTTAAGAAGTCATTAGTGGTATAACATGTTTAGATAATGAGATTCGGTGTTGCTTTCACATTTGAGAAACCAACTAGTTTATTACTACAACACTTGGATTGCATTATTTTTAAGAAATATTTTAGCGGTGGATCTTTGGTACAATACTAATATATTTAGGTTGTGAAATGTATCTTAAGGGTTCTGAATGAGGACTTGCGATTTTATCTTAATCTACTAAAGATAGATTAATACTAGGATGACAAACTTATAGGGAAATAAAGTCTTATTGAGTATACTTGGTTGAACAAATTGAAGATTTAAGTAATAAAATGCTTATAAATTGAGTTAGCCCCTTAAATTTGATTGGTATACCAGAGTTTAAGGTGGCATGTCGAGGACAAGGTTCACTTCTTGATGGTGAAAAGGGCTAATTGAGCATGACGACAAATAGAGTTCGTGAGGAATTGTGATTGGGATGAAACTATGTAATTAATTTTGTTTTGTTAGATAAACTTTGTATGGTAGTAAAGATTTGTGAGTATATAAGGTTGTGATTTTCTACTATTAACTTTGTATGGTAGTAAAGATTTGTGAGTATATAAGGTTGTGATTTTCTACTATTCAGTGAGTAACGTGGTTGTATGGAATTTTTTGAGGATTTTGGGTTAGTTATCAGATATAATTAAAGGAGCTAGAGTCATAATGAAAAAAAATGTGGAATGTAGTGTAACCTTCAGAAAATGTGAGAACAAGAATATTTTCTCTAAATACAAGGGCTAAAGAGGTATATTTAGGATGTTGAGAATTGGGTTCAGAGACATGTAGTTTCATATTTCTAATATGGTCATGGTTTTAGTGTCACAGTTTATCAAATTGAATAAAAACTATCGAATAAGACTTAGGAAAGAGTGTACATACATTCATCTCAAGTGTGGCGATAAGTTCTTTTGTGGTTCTAAGTTATGTTATGAGTAATACTGATTTTTTTAGCAAAGGATATGGTAATATCTATGAAGACGTGATCAGTGATAAGTTAAATACATGAATTTCCAAAAAATTTAAAGGTACTAGTCATCTTGATAGATAAGGAGATTGAGTTACATGGTTCGATTTACAATTAAAGTGTTTCATTGTGAATCTACTTTTATGGTGGAAAGGTATAATTTGTGAGGTAAAAATAAAGTAAAATAATAATATATTGTTTATATCAAATATTTAACATTTGAAGGACTTATGCATAGTCTGAATTGGAAAATTTGTTACGTTTTGCTATATAGTGAAAGAAGGAAGGGTTTCACTTTAAAGTGTTGGTTGAAAGTGTAAGGTAAAATATTATATATTGTCGGTCAACGAATAAAATTGTTAAGTGAGTTAGCGAAATGAACAACAATCTGGTGTATTGAAGAGTCAATGGATTTGAAATTTGTGTCATGGGTAGAATTTAAGAAAGGTGAAGTAATCAAACCTTTCATATCTACGCCCCTTGTTCAAAGTTGAATGTTGTATTAATTTTCTCTTATAAGCTTAGATATGATTGTGAAGTGTGGACTGGTTCAACATAAACTTATTAGGAGTTTATCATTTACTTCTATTATAAATATTGAGTTTTGGTTTGGGTAGAAAATGGTGAGGTATGAAAATTTTAGTGTTTACGTAGGGGTAGGTTACTCAAATTATGATAGATCACTAAAGAATGATGTACAAGGTAAGAACTAATTCTACTTGGTTATTAAGCATTTAGAGTTGGGTTAATACTGCTCTATTGATGAGACTACATAGAATAGTAAGATGCGTTACATAGACATTTGATGGTGAATAGATGTTATGAGCTTATAGTACACAAAATAATTTGAGAAACCAAGAATTTCCCTAAGTGTTGACCTGAGGTATGTGATGACTTAGAGTGGTAGATAAAGCATGGTATGTGGAAGTGGTATGGAGTTGACTTTGAGTGTGATTAGTTATATCTCGATGAAAAGGTTCTATCAAATTTAAAATTAGTGTTACTAGCCTTTTTTGGGAACTCGTATGTTTCATGAAATTCTTAAATAAAAATAGATGTAACCAGAGTTTGAAGATGTAATTGATAGGTGGTTGCGAGTAAGGTAGATGGAAGTTGTAGTTATGATATTTGTTAGTGCTAAGAGTGTTGACTTTAATGGATGTGGGCTTTGATAGGGACTTAATTGGTAATTGTGGGTAACTAGAAAATCAGAGAGATAGAGTCAGTTGAATGAAAATGTATGATATAGGCACTATGGAAGGAATATCGGGAGTTATTCAATCTTAGTTATGTGCTTTTGTTTACGTTACAAAATTTTTCATTCGTGCCGTAGTTTAGAGTATGATTGAATTTCTACGTTCGTGTGTGTTTTCTCTTCTATGGGTGAATCCTTGATGGTGGATCGGATGTATCTATTCTTGATTTTCCTCCTGGTAGGGTGGCATTCTTGGTTAGACTTGTTCATTTCAATTATGGGAGATTTTATGTTGTTTGGGATAGTTGAAGTATATAAGTGATTCTACACGCACAACTTTACTTATGAGAATTCTTAGGATAACTGTATTGAAAATTTAAAGTTATTCGATAGACTTAAGATTTATCTCATCATCTGTTTCATGTTTTCGCTATGTGTGATTGAATGTGAGGACCATTCGGTCTTGAATACTATTAAGGTTATGTTATTTGGAGGTTAAGACTTAACCCTAGGCTTTAATTTAAGACATAGGAAAATTGACATATTAATTGACCTTAACATGTTAAGAACTTGAACATAGAATTGTGCTTGGTAAATTTTTTGGTTTAGGCTAGATATATAGTAATAGGGGTGTCTGTAGACTCGTTAACTTATAAAATTATGCACATATACTTGATAGATGGAAAAGGCTCAGAGACATTGAGGAAAGGAAAAGTATTGGACAAGTAGCATGTTGACTTCGATTATTCGATGGAGGTAGGTTATGGTTTATGTTATTTTATAATAAACTCTTAATAGTGACTGATATGCATGGAATGATATTGTGAAGTTTTCTATGTACTTGATTGTGTGATTGTGTGGTTTGGTCGTGTGTTTCGTGATTGGCCTGAAATACCGAGACCGTGGAATGTATAATCTTAAACCATCTCTATCGAAGTAATGCCTTGAATAAAGATGGCTCGATGAAATATTATTAACAATTGAAAAAGTGGTGATATTAAATGATAAATTAATGGTATTATTGGATCGGAGTGTCACGTTCCAACACGATATTCTTGGATTGGAGTGTCACGTTCCGACATGGTATTCTAGGATCGGAGTTTCACGTTCCGACACAGTATTCTTGGATCAGAGTGTCATGTTCCGACACGATAATATTGAAGGAAAAACGTGTTGAATTAATGGAAGATACTCAATCTCAAATAACTCAACTCTCAAAATGATTTGGTTTGGAGGCATGAGTCCTCATGTGTGATCTTGATACCGTTGACTTAATACGTACTTACTTTAATGTTGTTGACACTTGTTCATGTTGTTTGTTTCTTATAACCTATTAAGTGATATAGTTAAGTTCATACTATTATTCATTGTATATTAGTTTCTATTTTTGGTTGGCCGATGATACCTACTCCGTACATGTTGCCCCGTATTGAGCCCTACCTCTATTTTTCTTTGTTTCGTTTTATAAAATGCAGCGAGTGTACCAATGACTTCAAATTCCCCTCATCTCTGTCCAGTCTCTCGCATATCAGGTTCTTGGATGAGCTATTCATTCAAGCTTGTGTTGGATTCTCTCGGTCATGACATGACGTCCTATACTTTCGGACACATACCCTTTTGTTTTTTTTGTTTTTGTGTATTTTATATTCTTAGACTTAGTATTGGACTTTAGATGTCCTTGATGTGATGACTTTCAGGTTTTGGGAAATGATATTTAGTAACATCTGAGTTTCCGCGTTATGGTTGTATTTTGTAAGTTAGGTTAAATTGGTTGGTTCACCCACTTAAGAGGTTAAGTGTGGGTGCCACTCACGACTCGTTTTGGGTCGTGACAGTATTAAAGTCGACCAAGAATAAAAATGTAGTTTCCTTCTAATAAAAATCTATCAAGAATAAATAATTCTATAAACATATTTCTATATATGAAGTAAATGATAATCAAAGGCAAAAATTTAACTTCATGCAAATAAATATCTACCAAGAATGGTAGCAAGAAAATTAAATAGTTTTAGAAACATATTTAGTTATTATAATTAGTATTACCTCATTTTTGTTATTTCTTCATTTTTTATGAGTTATTGTGAATGTAAATAAATTATGATTGTGCTTAGTTTTTAATAACTATACATCACGTATAACATTAGGTGGAATCAATCAAAGTTAATATTAAAATTTATATGTACATTTAAATTTTGTATAGTAAAATATTTTTAAATTTTCTATCTTTAATATGTTGTATTAAAAAATTAAATTTCAAAAGTTATTTTCTTTTTGAAATGAAATAATAAAATAATTTCATATAAATAAAAAAGGAGGGAGTCATATATTAAAAATGAAATATATTATATATATATATATATATATATTATATATATATATATAATGAGAGTGAAGTGGGAGGACGACCAAGGCCCAAAACTTAATTTCATACTAACAAAAATCTATTAAGAAAGATAATTAATAATTCTAGAAATATCTTTCTATATATGAAATGAATAATGATCAAGGGCAAAAATGTAATTTCACGCTAACAAAAATCTATCAAAAATGATGATAAAATGATTTAATAGTCTAGAAACATCTTTAGTTATTGTTATTACCATCAACTTATTTTGTTGCTACTTCACTTTGTTTCTTTTGTAAGTTATAGATATATTTATTAAGAAAGATAATTAATAATTCTAGAAACATCTTTCTATATATGTAGGGAATAATGATCAAGGGCAAAAATTTAATTTCACACTAACAAAAATCTATGAAAAATTATAATAAAAAGATTCAATACTTCTAGAAACAGATTAGTGATTGTTATTACGATTAACTTGTTTTGTTATTACTTCATTTTCTTTTATTTTGTGAGTTATTGTGATATCTATTTTATTGTTACTCTATTTTACATTACTTTATATGAATTCTTAATATTTTTTCTATTCATTATGCTTATAAAAATGCCTACTTTTTATATAAAAAATTATCATAAATTAATTATTTTCATCTTTATTTTGACTCAATTAATATACTTGAAAATAAATAAGTGTGATAAAATTAATAATATATATTAGATTGAAATTAAAGAAAAAGATGTTAAAAAGAAATTTGGCAAATAAAAATGAATAGGATTGTATTTTGTATTAAAAAATAAATAATTCTTGAAACATCTTTCTCTATATGAAGTGAATGATGATCGAAAGTAAAAATGTAATTTTATGCAAGCAAAAATCTACCACGAATATAACAAGAAAATTAAATAGTTCTAGAAACATCTTTAGTGATTATTATTAGTATTATCTCATTTTTTTATTTCTTCATTTTTTGAAGAGTTATTGGGATATCTACTTATTATATGAAAGTAAATAAATAATTATGTTTAGCTCTTAAAAATTATATATCAAGTATAATATTAGGTGGAATCAATCAAAATTAAAATTAAAATTAAAATTTATATGTATATTTAACTTTTGTGTATTGAATTTTTTTTAAATTTTGTGATCTTAAATATGTTTTATAAAAAATTAAAATTCAAAAGTTATTTTTTAAAACAAAATAAAAAATAAGTTTATATAAATCGAAAAGGAGGTATTCATATAATAAAAGTGAAATATATATGTGTTATTATTAAAATGAGATCTCATATATTTTGTAAAGAAAGTCGTTTGGCTTCCTTCTATTAATTTGTACATATATGTGTAGTTTAAATATTTGAACATTCTAATATAGAAATACAATGATTTGAAAACTTTAATTCATTTTTTTAATTCTAATTTGTTACATATTTGTAAATTACATTTAAGAAAGCTTTAAAACGCAATGTAACAATTTAAAATATTTTTAAAAGAAAATAGTTAGAAAAAAATTATGAAATTTGGTTGATTCCCTTAGTTTTATCGAAACAAAAAAAAGTTGCATATCTTGTTTGAAAATTACATAAGAACTTAAAAGTATTATGAAGTAAAATAACAATTGAAAATATGTGAGAATCATATAAGAAATTTCCTTGACTTTCCTAAAATCACCTATATCATATAAAATAAAACAAATATACTAACATATATTATTCAAAAAGACACAAAAGTTACATAAATTAATAATTTAAAATATTTTTTAAAAAAACACATATAAAAAATTTAGTTCACTTTTTCAAATTTCATTTGTGTCACGTAAATTGGAAAAAAAAACATACGTTGGACCTGTAATTTCATTCTAACAAAAATCTATTAAGAAAGATGTGAATAATGATCAAGGGCAAAAATTTAATTTCACACTAACAAAAATTTATTAATAATGATAACAAGAAAATTAAATATTCTAGAAAAATCTTAAGTTATTGTTATTACCATTAACTTATTTTGTTATTACTTCACTTTCTTTTTTTTTGTGAGTTATTGTGATATCTATTTAATTATTACTCTATTTTACTTTAGTTTAATTCTTAATATTTTTTCTTTTCATTATACTTATAAAAATTGCCTACTTTTTATATAGAAATTTTAGCATGAATAAATTATTTCTATTTTTAATTTGTCTCTAATTAATATACTTGAAAATAAATAAGTGTGATAAAATTAATAATATATATTAGATTGAAATAAAAGAAAACAAATGTTAAAAGTAATTTTACAAATAAAAATGAATAGGATGATATATTTGTATTAAAGACGACCAAGAATAAAAATGTAATTTCTTTCTAACAAAAATCTATCATGAATAAATAATTCTAGAAACATCTTTATATAGATATATATAATATATATATATATATAATATATATATATATATATATATATATATATATATATATATATATATTATATATATATAGATATATATATATATATAATGAATGATGAATAAAGGTTAAAAAAAAAAGTAAATTCATGCAAATAAAAATCTACCAAGATTGATAAAAAGAAAATTAAATACTTCTAAAAACATCTTTACTTATAATTATTAGTATTACCTCATTTTTGTTATTTATCCGTCTTTTATGAATTATTGTGATATTTATTTATTATATCAAAATAAATAAATTATGATTATGATTAGCTCTTAATAATTACATTCAAGTATAATATTGGAAGGAATCAATCAAAAATAAAATTAAAATTTATGTGTAATATTTAAATTTTGTGTATTAAAATATTTTTAGATTTTGTGATCTTAAATATGCTATATAAAAAAAAATTAAAATTCAGAAATTATTTTCTTTTTGAGATGAAATAAAAAATAAGCTCATATAAATCTAAAAGTAGGGATCATATTTTAAAAATGAAATATCTATGTATTATTATTAAAATGTGCTTTCATATATTTTCTTAAAAAATCTTTTGGTTCTTCTATTAATTTGTGCATATATATGGAGTTTTAAAGATTTGAATATTTTAATATAAAAATATAATGTTTGAAAACTTTAATTCTTTGTTTTAATTTTTAATTTGTTACATATTTAAAAATTACATAAAAAAAAAACTTAAAATCTCAATGCAACAATTCAAAATATATTTAGAAAAAACATAGTTAAAAATCATAATGAGATTTGGTTGATTCCCTTATTTTTATCGAAACAAAAGAAATTTCATATATTGTTTGAAAATGACGTAAGAACTAAAATTTACTATGAATCACAGTAAAATGACAACTAAAAGTATGTCAGAATGATATAAGAAATTCTGTTGACTTTCCTAAAATCACTTGTATCATAAAATGAAACAGATGGAGTAACATATATATTTGAAAATTGACATAAATGGTACATAAATTAACAATTTAAAATAATTTTTAATAAAAAAAACATATAACAAATTCAGTTCACTTTTTCAAATTTCATTTGTGTCACATAAATTGGAAAAAAAAACTAACATATGTTGGGCCCGCATTGGCGCGGGCACCTAATATCTAGTCTATTATATAGAAGAGTGAAGTGGGAGGATGACCAAAGGCTAAAACGTAATTTCACACTAACAAAATTCTATGAAGAAAGATAATAAATAATTCTAGAATTATCCTTCTATATATAAGGTGAATACTGATTAAGGGCAAAAATATAATTTCACGCTAACAAAAATATACCAAGAATGATAATAAAAAAAATTAAATAGTTTTAAAATCATCTTAAGTTATTGTTATTACCATTTACTTATTTGTTATTAGTTCACTTTCCTTTTCTTTCTTTTGTGAGTTATTATGGCATTCATTATGCTTATAAAAAAAAAGCCTACTTTTTATATAAAAATATCATGAATTAATTATTTCAATCTTATTTTGGTTCTAATTAATATACTTGAAAATAAATTAGTGTGATAAAATTAATAATATATATTAGATTGAAATTAAAGGAAAAAATGTTAAAAAATAACTTTACAAAAAAAATAAATAGGATGATATATTTGTATTAAAGATGACCACGAATAAAAATTTAATTCCATTCTAACAAAAATCTATAAAGAATAAATAATTCTAGAAACATCTTTCGATATATAATGTGAATGATGATCAATGGTAAAATGTAACTTCATGCAAGCAAAAATCTACCAAGAATGATAACAAGAAACTTAAATAGTTCTAGAAACATCTTTAGTTATTATTGTTAGTATTACCTCATTTTTGTTATTTGTTCATTTTTTATGAGTTATATTGATATATATCTATTTATTATATTAAAGTAAATAAATAATGATTACGCTTAGTTTTTAACAGTGATATATCAAGTATAATATTAGGTGGAACCAATCAAAATTAAAATTAAACTTTATATGTATTTTAAATTTTATGTATTGAAATATTTTTAAATTTTGTGATGTTAAATATGCTATATTAAAAAGTTAAAATTCAGAAGTTATTTTATTTTAAAAATGAAATAAAAAATAAGTTCATATAAATTGAAAGGGAGGGAGTCACATGTTAAAAATGAAATATATATGTGTTATTATCGAAATGAGCTTTCATATATTATTATTTTTTAAAAAAATGTTTGGCTTCCTTCTATTAATTTGTGCATATATATGGAGTTTTAAAGATTTGAACATTTTAATATAGAAATATAATGATTTAAAAACTTTATTCTTCGTTTTAATTCTAATTTGTTAAATATTATACATACTACATACATACATAAATTAACTACCTCATGTTAAATTAGTGCGGTAGGTATATATTATGTTGTTGTAATGACCCCCTTAGTCGTTTTATAAAGTTTACCCATTTATCTAAACTTAATTATTTTAGTAGTTTTTATAAATAATTTATGACTTGTAGAAATGAGTGCTATAAATTTTAAAATAAATTAATAGTTAATTAAGTTTTACAAAAAATAAAAATAAAAAAAATGTACTTAATTTTAAGAAAAATATAATAGTAATAATAATAAAATAATAATAACTAATAAAAAACAAAGGGTTAAGCCAAATGAAAAGGAAACAAAAAAAGGGTTAAAGATGCTGCTGTTGTTAGCAGCAGCAGTCACGCATAAATTTTTTTAAAAAAAGAACATATCACGCAGTGTAACAAGAAAAAAAACGGAAGAAGAAGAGAGGCAACGTTGCATTGTTAAAGAGGAATCATGTGTTTAAATCAGGTAAGAAAATCGATCTTCTATAACTGGATTGAATTATTTTGTACAATTATTTATGAAATCATTAACCCCAAAGGGTTAAATTGTAAAGTGTTTTTATCAATTGATTTTAAATTTGGTTAAGATCGTATTTTTTAATTTGTGGGTTAATGTATAACTAAGGTGTTTAGTGGGTGAAGAATAAGGAAGTTATAATTTTGGATTGAAATACATAAATAATTCAAGCTTTTACATTATTATATGTATGTTCCTAAGGAGTTATTGTTGTGATTGCACATAGTGAATAATGTTATATCCTTACAAAAATTAAAGCTTTATATGCCTAAATGTGAGAAGATATTCACAAGTTTTTGAATCAGTGACAAGGATGTTTTCTATTCAAACTTACGACACTGGTAGAATTATTGCAAAAGCATGCTAGTCCAAGTTAATGATTGTCAATTAGGATTTAGTTAGAATTATGGAATTAATGATATATAGAGATTTTGGTCTAATAATATTTTATACGGTGGTGCATAAGTATGCATAATGGTTATGAATTTGGTTTAGTTTCACAATTTTCTTATCGTTATCAAGTAATAATTAAAGTTTTGTTATAATGAGATAGGTAATTAAATATTAAGGGCATTGTATTATATGAATGTCATTAGATTTATGATATAGGAGAAGGGATACGTAACCCTAAACTTAAAATTTAGAAATATGAGGGTTGACATCTTAATTGACATCAATATTACGAGCTTGATTACATATCTGAGTGAGTTTTTGTGTTTAGACTAGACCTATAGTAATTTGAGTTTTGTTGGGTTCGAAATCTTACTATGACTAATAATATGAATAGATTGCTTTGAGTAGGAAGTCCAACGAAAAAAGGAAGACTCAAGTCACAGAGTGATTGTTCGACTATTTGAGGCAATTGAATTTCTAAACTCTTGTTAAGTGTATGAAATGAATGTATTTCCTTGTGGTATATGTTTGGGAGTAATGGGATTGGTGATGGGTAGACTTGTCCACATTGATTAATTATAATGATAAAAAAATAGGAGATAACAAAAGGCAATGTGATTAATTGTTTATGTGTGATTTTGTTGAGAAATGGTTGAAGGCTTGTAGAATCCTTATCGATGTAACTTCATGTTTGTGTGGTTGTGAACTGTGTGATGTTATAAAAATGGTCATCTCCTCATTAATGTGTGAATTTGTCATCTGCATTATTCTGAGGCATTGGTTGTGACAAGTGTTATGTGCATTGAGAAAGAATGAGTACTTAAGAGGATGTACCATTTCGAGGGATGTATCGCGCACCGCGATGGATATTTTATTTCGAGGGACGTATCGCACGCCGCGATGGTTATTATTATTGAGGGTCGTGTCGTGCGCCGCGACAGATGCATGGACAAATTTGTCCCCCATTGGTCCCAGACTGAGAGACAGCGGGTGTGTATAACTAGATTAGACATGCATTATTATACTTGACATTGCATTCCATTGCATTGCACATACTTATCATTAGTGAACTTGATATCGTATTTTGCTGATCTTCTGATTGCCTTTCTGCGGAACTTATGATTGATCAATATTTAGCTTGTTATTGCAAATATATAATTTGTTGAAGTATTGTTGTTGAGGATATGTAATTTGTTAAAGTGTTGTTGTTGAGGATATGTAATTTGTCTAAGTGTTGTTGTTGAGCTACGTGCTATGTAAACTTTGAGTTGTTAGGTTGGTTTGATTTTTGTAACGACCTGTTTAGTCGTTTTGAGCAGCAGATTTTATTTCTGAAAAAACTGGCCGAGTCGACGGATCCCACGACAAACCGTTATGGGCACGACGGACCGTCGTGGGGGTCTCATTCCAAAACACTTAGAAATTAGAAATTTGGGTACTGAGGTCGACTCTCTGAACGTCACGACCGAATGGCAGGACGGAACGTCGTGGGCACGACGGACCGTCACAGGCCATTCAGTAAATTCAGTCTCTGAACTCTGTGACGGAGCAGCAGGACGGACCGTCGCAGGCGCGACGGGCCGTCACAGGCTGCGTAATCCCAGGATGGGTCGGATTTCTTTTAAGTAATTTAAGGGGCATTTTGGACTATTTCCTGCTTTTAATTATAAAGTAGTGGGTTAATGCTTATAAGTCTAATTACTTGGGGGTTAAAAGAGGTAACCTTAAGTTAATTAGTGGGTAATTATTGCCATCTTTTATACTTAAAGATATGCTAATTAGGGTAAAGAAAGAGGGTTTGAATAAGAAAAATAGAAAGAACAAAGAGAGAGAGAGAATTGAACGAGAAAGGGGAGAAACGAAGAGGAAACAAAGCTTTGGGGAATCTGCTTGCTTGATCAAAATTCTTCGGTGGAGGTAGGTTATGGTTTTTATACTATTTTATAGTAAACTCTTAATAGCGAATGATATGTATTGGGTAGTATTGTAAGGTCTTCTATATGCTTAATTGTATGCTTGTATGAATGTGATTATACAATTGTGATAAAATAAGCATGATGAAGCTATTGAATCTTAATCTTGAAAGAAATCCTAATCTACCTTGTTAATGAGAATTGATGATGCCTTGGTATAAAAGAAGGCGTGATGAATTAAAGTGATGATATTAGGGGATCGGGTGTTACTAACCGAAACGTAAAAATAGGGGATTGGGTGTCATGAACCGACACGTAGAATTAGGGGATCGGGTGTCACGAACCGACACGTAGAATTAGGGGATCGGGTGTCACGAACCGACACGTAGAATTATGGGATCGGGTGTCACGAACCGACACGTAGAATTAGGGGATCGGGTGTCACGAACCGACACATAGAATTAGGGGGATCGGAGTGTCACGTACCGACACAAGAGGAATAAACATAATGAATCTTGAAAGATGTTAATATACCCAATCTAATGAACCTAATTCCCAAATGGGTATGACATTGAGGCTTGAGTCCTCATGGGTGAACTTGGCGGTGCTTATTAATGAGTATAGAACTTGTTGTTGCTACATGTTGAGCATTATAGTTGATTTATGATATTATCTGATATATATTGCTTTCTATTTTGAGTTGGCCGATGATACCTACTTAGTACTTGTGTTTTGTACTGACCCCTACTTGTATGTTTCTTTTTTTTGTTATATGTGGAGTGCAGCAAACATACCGTCGTCTTCAACTCAACCGCAACTCTAGCCAGTCTTCATTACACCGGATTTCAGGGTGAGCTAATGCTTCTAGCTTGGACTGGATCTTCATCCTCATGTCTTGATGCCTTGAAGTTCCGGCATGGACTAGCTTTTGTTATTTTAGCTTCTTAGAATACTCTTAGTTTAGTAATTTATTCATAGATTTTCTTGTGGTGATGACTTTCAGATTTTGGGGAAGTAATAGATGTTGAATTTTAAGAAGTTATTGAATTGGTTTTTATTAATGAGTTTAAGTCTTCCGCATTACTTTCTGTTGATATTATATTAAAATGTCAGGGTTAGATCTGTTGGTTCGCTCACATAGGGGGGTAACTGTGGGTGCCAGTCGCGGCCCGTTTTGGGTCGTGACAAACTTGGTATCATAGCATTAGGTTCTTTGGTCTCATCACACAAGAACAGGTCTAGTAGAGTCTTAAGGAACGGTAGGGGGACGCCTTTACTTTTCTTTGAGAGGCTATAAGACTTTAGGAAAATTCCATTCTTTCTTTCTTTCGTGCTATTACTTGGATCCAATTGGTATCTAGGTGATACGAATTGGTATCTGATCATCTTCACTCTATTTCGCAGATGGTTAGAACTAGAGCAACAACTACACCAACACCAGCATTGGCAGAACAGGGTGCGTCTGAGCCAGCCACTGGGGCTGTAGCTCGAAGAGGAGTAGTGACAAAAGGCCGTGGGAGGACGTCCTCTAGAGGAAGAGGACGAGCACCTAGCCCATCTGGTACTAGGGCGGTGAATCCTCCACCAACTGAGAAAATGGTAAGAGAGGGCGAGGATGGGGAGACTGAACAAGTGCAGAATGAGAAATTTCCACCCAACCTACCCCAGAAATGATCAATCAGGTTCTTGCTTATCTTAGTGGGTTATCTGATCAGGGCCAGACGCCTCCAGTGTTTTCTGCACCAACACCTCCGGTTCCGGAGGTACAACATGCAGCTACTATGGCTCCCCGCATGGATGCCTCATTGGAAATAGGCACGTTTCCTCGTCTGACCACAGGGCCTATAATGACAAATGATCAGCATGAACTTTTCAGTAAGTTCTTGAAATTGAAACCTCCAGTCTTCAAGGGTGCTGAATCTGAGGATGCCTATGATTTTTTGGTTGACTGTCATGAGCTACTACACAAGATGGGTATAGTAGAACGGTTTGGTGTTGAGTTTGTGACTTGTCAATTTCAAGGGAACGCCAAAATGTGGTGGCGGTCACATGTTGAGTGTCAACCAACAGAGGAACCACCTATGACTTGGGCATCCTTCTCTAGATTGTTTATGGAGAAGTATATCCCCCGGACTTTGAGGGATAGGAAAAGAGATGAGTTCTTGAGCCTAGAGCAAGGTAGGATGTCGGTTACTGCATATGAGGCTAAGTTTCGTGCATTATCCAGGTATGCCACCCAACTTTGTTTCAGTCCATAAGAGCGGATTCGCCGTTTTGTGAAGGGGTTGAGGTCAGAATTGCGGATTTCAGCCTTACAGGTAGCGGCTACGGCAAAATCCTTTCAAGAAGTGGTAGACTTCGTGATAGAAGTGGAAGGAGTGAAGCCAGATTACTTCACCATGGCATCGACATCAAAAAGGTTTCGAAAGGGAGGTGAGTTTAATGGTTCTTACTCTAGAGGACAGGGTTCAGGAGGTTACTCAGTCCGACCAATTCAGTCTTCACTACAGACTGTAGTTGGGGGTCCACCTCAGACCGGTCAACACTTCTCTGAGAGACCTATGCTTGACTCCAGGGAGTGTTATGGATGTGGGGAGACTGGACATATTAGGAGAAATTGTCCAAAACAGAGTTATAGACCCCCAATAGCTAGAGGTAGAGGTGGTCATGGTAGAGGCCGTTTTTCCGGAGAACGCGGTGGCCGAGGTAATGGTGGTCACCAAAACGGCCGGGGTAACGGGCAAACTGGAGCCACTACAGCACAACATGGTAGGGGCAACGGGCAGACAGGTGATAGGGCCCATTGCTACGCTTTCCCTGGGCGGTCTGAAGCGGAGGCATCGGATGCTGTTATAACAGGTAATCTTTTGGTTTGTGATTGCATGGCTTCTGTATTATTTGATCCTGGCTCCACATTTTCATATGTATCTTCCTCATTTGCTACTGGTCTTAATTTACATTATGAACTGCTTGACATGTCTATTCGTGTTTCTACTCCGGTGGGTGAGTCTGTGATAGTTGAAAAAGTATATAGGTCTTGTCTGGTGACTTTTGTGGGGAGCAATACTCATGTAGACTTGGTTATCTTAAAAATGGTTGATTTTGATGTAATTGTGGGTATGACTTGGCTTTCTCCAAATTTTGCAATCTTGGATTGTAATGCTAAAACTGTGACGTTAGCCAAGCCTGGGACAGATCCGTTAGTGTGGGAGGGTGAGTACACTTTCAATCCGTTTCGTATCGTCTCCTTTCTTCGTGCTAAGAGAATGGTTAGTAAGGGTTGTTTAGCTTTCTTGGCACACCTCCGGGATGATACTACCCAAGTACCTTCAATTGAGTCGGTTTCGATAGTCCGCGAGTTTTTAGATGTGTTTCCTGCAGACCTTCCTGGTATGCCACCGGATAGAGATATTGACTTCTGCATCGATCTTGAACCGGGTACTCACCCCATTTCTATACCCCCTTATAGAATGGCTCCCGCTGAGTTAAGGGAGTTAAAGGCTCAACTTCAAGAGTTGTTGAGCAAAGGCTTCATTAGACCAAGTGCATCCCCTTGGGGTGCTCCCGTTTTGTTTGTGAAGAAGAAAGATGGGAGTCTTCGGATGTGCATAGACTACCGGCAACTAAATAAAGTAACTGTTAAGAACAGGTATCCTCTTCCTCGCATTGATTATTTGTTCGATCAGTTACAAGGTGCTTGTGTCTTCTCTAAGATTGACTTCAGGTCTGGTTATCATCAATTGAAAAATACGGGCAGCAGATGTGCCCAAGACTGCTTTTCGAACCAGGTATGGGCATTATGAATTCTTGGTAATGTCCTTTGGACTAACGAATGCCCCTGCTGCTTTCATGAGCTTGATGAACGGAATTTTTTAGCCATATCTGGATCTCTTTCAGATCGTATTTATTGATGATATACTGATATACTCCAAGAGTAAGGAGGAACATGAGGAGCATTTGAGAATTGTGTTGGAAATGTTGAGGGAGAAAAAGCTTTATGCCAAATTCTCCAAGTGTGAGCTTTGGCTAGATTCAGTGTCCTTCTTGGGGCACGTGGTTTCTAAGGATGGAGTGATGGTGGATCCTTCTAAGATCGAAGTAGTGAAGAATTGGGTAAGACCTACTAATGTGTCAGAAATAAGAAGCTTTGTTGGTTTAGCCAGTTACTACCGTCGATTTGTCAAGAGATTCTCTTCTATTGCTTCCCAATTGACGAACTTGACTAAGCAGAATGTTCCATTTGTATGGTCGGATAAATGTGAGGAAAGCTTTAAGAAACTCAAGACCTTGTTGACTACCGCACCTATCCTTACCTTGCCAGTAGAGGGTAAGAACATCATTGTTTATTGTGATGCATCCTATTCTGGTTTGGGTGCCGTGCTAATGCAAGAGAAAAATGTAATTGCTTATGCTTCGAGGCAATTAAAGGTGCATGAACGTAATTATCCGACCCACAATTTAGAGTTGGTTGCGGTGGTATTTGCATTAAAGCAATGGAGACACTATCTATATGGGGTTAAGTGTGAAGTCTATACGGATCATCGTAGCCTACAGTATGTCTTTACTCAGAGAGATTTGAATTTGAGACAGAGGAGGTGGATGGAACTACTGAAGGATTATGATGTTACCATCTTGTATCACCCGGGAAAGGCTAATGTTGTGGCAGACGCCTTAAGTAGAAAAGCAGGGAGCATGTGTAGTTTAGCCACTTACAAGTTTCTAGACGCCCATTGGCTAGAGAGGTTCAGACTCTGGCTAATGACTTTATGAGGTTAGAAGTAAATGAGAAGGGAGGATTGTTGGCTAGTGTGGAAGCAAGATCTTCTTTTCTTGACAAAATTAAGGGAAAGCAGTTTACTGATAAGAAACTGATTCGGATCCGAGATAAGGTGTTGCGAGGAGAGGCTAAAGAAGCAATAATGGACGAGGAAGGTGTTTTGAGAATTAAGGGAAGGGTATGTGTGCCCCGTGTTGATGATTTGATCCAAACTATTCTTACAGAGGCTCATAGTTCCGGATATTCTATACATCCTGGTGCAACCAAGATGTACCGTGACCTAAGGCAACATTTTTGGTGGAGTAGAATGAAGCGCGACATTGTGGAGTTTGTTGCCAAATGTCCAAATTGTCAGCAAGTAAAGTATGAACACCAGAGGCCCGGAGGAACACTTCAAAGAATGCCCATTCCTGAATGGAAGTGGGAGAGAATTGCAATGGACTTCTTGGTTGGTCTTCCAAAGACATTGGGCAAGTTTGATTCTATTTGGGTAATTGTGGACAGATTAACTAAGTCTGCTCATTTCATTCCGGTTAAGGTGACTTACAATGCAGAGAAGTTAGCCAGACTCTACATCTCAGAAATTGTTCGGTTGCATGGAGTTCCACTTTCCATCATATCAGATAGAGGTACGCAGTTTACTTCTATGTTTTGGAGAACATTGCACGCAAAATTAGGTACTAGGTTGGACCTTAGTACTACATTTCACCCTCAGACCGATGGACAGTCTGAGCGAACGATTCAAGTATTGGAAGATATGCTTCGAGCATGTGTGATAGAATTCGGTGGTCATTGGGATAACTTCTTACCCTTAGCGTAGTTTTCATACAATAATAGCTATCACTCAAGCATTTATATGGCTCCTTTCGAAGCGTTGTATGGGAGGAGATGTAGGTCTCCCATTGGTTGGTTTGATGCGTTCGAGATTAGACCTTGGGGTACTGACCTTTTGAGGGATTCGTTAGAAAAGGTGAAATCTATTCAAGAAAAGCTTTTAGCGGCTCAAAGTAGGCAAAAGGAGTATGCAGATCGAAAGGTTAGGGACTTGGAGTTCATGGAGGGTGAGCAAGTCTTGCTGAAGGTTTCACCCATGAAGGGTGTGATGCGATTTGGTAAAAGAGGTAAGTTTAGACCGAGGTATATTGGTCCATTTGAAGTCCTGAAGCGAGTAGGGGAGGTGGCTTATGAATTACCCTTGCCTCCAGGGCTGTCAGGAGTGCACCCGGTATTTCATGTGTCTATGTTGAAACGGTACCATGGGGATGAAAACTACATCATTCGTTGGGATTCAGTTCTGCTTGATGAGAACTTATCTTATGAGGGAGAGCCTGTTGCCATTTTAGATAGAGAAGTCCGCAAGTTGAGGTCAAGGGAGATTGCATCCATTAAGGTGCAATGGAAGAATCGACCAATTGAAGAATCCACTTGGGAGAAGGAGGCTGATATGCAAGAAAGATACCCACACCTGTTTACAGATTCAGGTACTCCTTTTCACTCTTGTTGTTTTTCTTCTCGTGATCGTTCGAGGACGAACGATGGGTAAATTGGTATCTATTGTAACGACCTGTTTAGTCGTTTTGAGAAGCAGATTTTATTTCTGGAAAAAACTGGCCGAGTCGACAGACCCCACGACGAACCGTCATGGGAACGACGGACCGTCGTGGAGGTCTCGTTCCAAAATACTTAGAAATTAGAAATTTGGGTACTGAGGTCGACTCTCTGAACGTCACGAAGGAATGGCAGGACGGAACGTCGTGGGCACGACGGACCGTCACAGGCCATTCAGTAAATTCAGCCTCTGAACTCTATGACGGAGCAGCAGGACGGACCGTCGTAGGCACGACGGGCCGTCACAGGCTGCGTAATTCCAGGCTGGGTCGGATTTCTGTTAAGTAATTTAAGGGGCGTTTTGGACTAATTCCTGTTTTAATTATAAAGTAGTGGGTTAATGCTTATAAGTCTAATTACTTGGGGGTTAAAATAGATAACCTTAAGTTAATTAGTGGGTTATTATTGCCATCTTTTATACTTAAATATATGCTAATTAGGGTAAAAGAAAGAGGGTTTGAAAAAGAAAAATAGAAAGAACAAAGAGAGAGAGAGAATCGAACGAGAAAGGGGAGAAACGAAGAGGAAACAAAGCTTTGGGGAATTTGCTTGCTTGATTGCGATTCTTTGGTGGAGGTAGGTTATGGTTTTTATGCTATTTTATAGTAAACTCTTAATAGCGAATGATATGTATTGGGTAGTATTGTAAAGTCTTCTATATGCTTAATTGTAAGCTTGTATGAATGTGATTATACAATTGTGATAAAATAAGCATGATGAAGCTATTGAATCTTAATCTTGAAATAAATCCTAATCTACCGTGTTAATGAGAATTGATGATGCCTTGGTATAAAAGAAGGCGTGATGAATTAAAGTGATGAGATTAGGGGATCGGGTGTCACGAACCGACACGTAGAAGTAGGGGATCGGGTGTCACGAACCGACACGTAGAATTAAGGGATCGGGTGTCACGAACCGACACGTAGAATTAGGGGATCGGGTTTCACGAACCGACACATAGAATTAGGGGATCGGGTGTCACGAACCGACATGTAGAATTAGGGGATCGGATGTCACGAACCGACACGTAGAATTAGGGGGATCGGAGTGTCACGTACCGACACAACAGGAATAAACATAATGAATCTTGAAAGATGTTAATATACCCAATCTAATGAACCTAATTCCCAAATGGGTATGTCATTGAGGCTTGAGTCCTCATGGGTGAACTTGGCGGTGCTTATTAATAAGTATAGAACTTGTTATTGCTACATGTTGAGCATTATAGTTGATTTATGATATTATCTGATATATATTGCTTTCTATTTTGAGTTGGCCGATGATACCTACTCAGAACTTGTGTTTTGTACTGACCCCTACTTGTATATTTCTTTCTTTGTTATATGTGGAGTGCAGCAAACATACCGTCGTCTTCAACTCAACTGCAACTCTAGCCAGTCTTCATTACACCGGATTTTAGGGTGAGCTAATGCTTCTAGCTTGGACTGGATCTTCTTCCTCATGTCTTGATGCCTTGAAGTTCCGGCATGGACTAGCTTTTGTTATTTTAGCTTCTTAGAATACTCTTAGTTTAGTAATTTGATCATAGATGTTCTTGTGGTGATGACTTCCAGATTTTGGCGAAGTAATAGATGTTGAATTTTAAGAAGTTATTGAATTGGTTTTTATTAATGAGTTTAAGTCTTCCGCATTACTTTCTGTTGATATTATATTGAAATGTCAGGGTTAGATTGGTTGGTTCGCTCACATAGGGGGGTAAGTGTGGGTGCCAGTCGCGGCCCGTTTTGGGTCGTGACAATTTTACTGCAGGATGTTAATCCGGGGGTCGTTTGGGGCTGGTAGGAGTACCCGTATTTCATCCCCTTAGCTTGTGTTAAGAAGTTTACTTGCTGAGTACCGTGTGGTTTGGTACTTACCCCTTGCTTCTACAAATTTTTGTAGGTTATGAGCCTGGTTTTTTTGTTGTACTTGTCATTCTCTTCTTTTCCGAGGCTTCTTGGAGATTTGTGAGGTAGTTGTTTCCATCTCAACAGACTTTCTTCTCCATAATTATGATCTTGTTCTATTCTAGAAACAAGTTCATTTGAGACTTGAGTTATTCTTTTGAATCAATTGTAATACTTTAGAGGCTTGTACACGTGACTACCATGTTTGGGGGGGTTTTATTAAGTTACTTGTATTTATTTCTGCACTTTATTGTAATGGTTGAGTTTTAGGCTGACTTGTCTTGGTGGGATAAGACGACTGTCATCACGTCTATTTTTGGGTCGTGACAAAATGGTATCAGAGCCCTAGGTTCATAGGTCTCACTTGTGTACAAGTCTAGTCTAATTAGAGTCTGGAGGATTGTTATGGAGACGTCTGTAGTTATCTTCAAGAGGCTATAGTGACTTTTAAGAAAATCTTCACTTCTTGGATCTCTATCGTGTGTACTTGGTCCCATTTTTTTTCTAATCACTTCACTCCATTTTCTCTTATTTATGTGATGACTCGTGCGTAGTTCTTTTTTGAAATAGTTGATGTGTCATATATTTGTTTGATGTTAGACTTGGTATTAAGGGGGAAATGATATATTTATCAAAGGAATGTGTGATCATATTTCAGAGGGGTTGAGTAAGGTTAGTTACGATAGTAAAAAAAATAGTACTTATATGGTTTAAATAATATTTGGAGTGGTTCGACAATTAGAAGTTAAATGTTCAAAAATTTGGCTAGATAATGAATAGTGTAATCTTGAAAAATACGATTGATATATTTTTCATGACATTAATGGATTGCTTAGCGAATGATGTTACATCAATTGAGGTCAGAATCTCTTTTGTGGTTCCATAGACTTAGTGTATACCAAAGAAAGTCATGATATGACTATTACAATAGTACTGATAGGTACTTGGATAGATATATGGAATGTGTTACTTTTGTTATCGATGTGTCCTACGAAAGAATACTTATAGATTGGATAGATATGGAGCGAATTTGATAATATTTTAAAGTTAGTCGATAAGTAAAAATGTGTGGACTATTTGGGTACAATCTTCCCGATATGTATGATCTATTCTAGTGATGGATTTAATGGACTTTCACGATTTGGTACTAGTGGTATATGAAAACAGATATGTTAATTGTTAAGCATGAATACTAACTACATAAGGAGTTATAAGTTGTATCACATGCTCTTATAATGAGATTCGATGTTAAATTCATATTTGGGAAACCAACTAGTTACTATGGAATCTTAAGTTAAGCATTTTTATAAGGAAGCTTTTAACAGTGGATCTTTGGTACAATATTAATGTGTTTAGGTTGTACAGTGTATCTTGAGGATTTTTATATGAGTGGTTATTTCATTATAAATTTTATGGAAGTGGACTGATATTAGGATTACCATTTTATAGGTAAAATAAGTCCCAACGAATATACTTGTGGGAAGGTAATTAAAGATGTTAGTAAGAAAGTGCATATAAGATTGGTTTAGTCCTTTGATTTTGGTTCGTATAACTAGATTTATCGTGTCACATTGATAAAAATATTGACTTCGTGGGAATGACAAGAGCTAAGAGCATGATACTTATAAGAGCTCGTGATGAATTATGATTGGAATACAACTATATGATGAATTTTGTTGGTGAAAATACCTTTGTATGGTTAGGATGACATTAGAATGTCTAAGGTATGGTTCACTGCTATTTTCTAAGTAGTGTGGTTGTATGATAAGTTTATGAGGAGTTGGGATGTCGCTCGAATGGATTTGAAAGGATCTAAAGTCATAATTAAACATATCGTGATGTAGTTTAGCATTTCGAAAGTGAAGAGAGCAAGGATATTTACCTTGATTGCAAGAGCTAAGGAGTTATCCTTAGAGGGGTTGATAATTGGGTTCAGAGACAAATGATTTCATCCATTTTACATTGGTCATGGTAATAGTGTCACAGATTTATCAGATTGGTAAAAAAAATCAAATAAGATTTGACAGATGAGTGTATTGACGTTCAACTTGAGTGTGATGATAATTTTATTCGTGGCTTTGAGTTTCGTAATGAGTATGATTGAATTTTTAGCGAAAGATATGATAAAATCAATGGAGAGACGATCAATGATAAGCTAAGATACGTGAATTCATAAAAATCTTAAAGGTATGAGCTAATAGTGATGGTTATTGAGTTACACAAGTGGATTCAAATTGAAGTTTTTCGTGGTGAGTTTAGGATTGTGGTAGTGTGTTTTGTCAATGTATGAATTGGTAAGGTGAGAAATAATCAATCGCATTGAGTATGAAGCATTTGGAAAGACTTAAAAATTCCAAGTAGTAAAATTTGGTTACATTTGATTGTTAATACCCAAGGGGAGTTTCACATAATGTTATGCTATAAAGGATAAGGTAAATATTGTCATGGGTTGTTGGACAAAGAATAAGACTTGTAAGTGAATAAGCAAAAAAAAAGAAGTTTTAGGGCCCGTTTGGATGGGCTTAATAAAAGCAGCTTTAAAAAAGTACTTTTGAAAGTGCTGAAACTTATTTTTAAAATAAGCAGTTATGCGTTTGGATAAAAGTGCTGAGTTGTTATGCCAAACGTGAAAAGGGAAAAATGGAAGAAAGAGATGTTAGGGTTATATGGGTAATTGGAGATTGTATAAAAATATTAAGGGCAAAAAGATAAAAATGTGGTCAACTTAAAACAGCTATAAGCTTAAAAAAAAAAGCACCCCTACCCCAACTTTTAACTTTTGGCTTAAAATAAGTTTTTTTTAACTTAAAATAGTTATTTTGAGTATTGCCAAAAGTAAATAAGTCAAAAACCAGCTTTTAAGTCAGTTTGACCAGCTTTTAAGCTGAGCCAAACAGGCTCTTAGTGTATTGAAGAGTTAAAGGTATTTAAAATTTCTGTCATAAGAAGAATGTAAGAAAAGTGAAGGAATAAAGACCTCTCGTATAAGCCCTTGATTTGTAGTTGAAGAATTTATTAATTTTTAATTATGAGTTTACATATGATTGTGAGATATGAAGTAGTACAGACTTACTAGAAATTATCATCAACTTTTCTAAAGATTGAGTTTTGTTTGGGTGATTAGTAATGATGTGGGAAAGATTATATGTGGTTATGTCGAGCTAGATTGTTCAAATTATGATTGGTAACTTATTGATGTTCAACACTGTGTACCTAGATTCTACATGGTTAATTAGAATTTTGAGGGGATTGAATCTAATTTGTTGATGGGATGATATAGACTATTATGATATTTTACATAGGCATTTGATGGTGAGTAAAGATTTTGAGCTTATATTATACATAAGTATTGGAGTGACCAATAGTGTCTTTGAGTTTTGGCATGGGGTATATGATGGTTTGAAGGATAGTTAAAGTTTGGTATGTGAGTGGTTGTGTGATGTTGACAATGAGTGTGATTCAATTATCTTACCGAGATGGGAAAGTACTTTTATATTTGAAATTAGTGTCATTTTTTAGTGTGACTCGTATTTGTCATGAAAAGGTTTAATGTAAATAAAGAGACATAGTTCAAAATTAAAGACTACAATGTGTTTGCTAAGAATAATTTTTTATATTAATGACAGTTTGAGAGTATGGTAAATGTCTTATATGGTAATGATGTTTGTCAGTATCAAGAGTAATGACTTTAATGGAGTATTGTGGGAAGTATGTTGGATTTGATGAAACATGTATTTGTTATATTGTAATGAGGATTTGACAGATTAATTGTGGGTGGCCAAAAATCAAAGAGAGGAGTCATTTGAATGGAATGTTTGATATGGGCGCTATAGAGAAAATTTATTGTGTTATTCGATTTTGTTATGTACATTTTTATGTCGACTACCTACTTCATTTCAGACATGATTGGGAGTGTGATTCATTGCGTATATCCACGTGTGTTTCTACATCAATGGGTGAATCCATAGTGGTGGATCGAATGTATCGATCATCTTATGTCCTCTCGATAGGATAGGATCTTTAGGCAAACGTGGTTATTTCAGTCATGATAGATTTGATGTTGTTTGGGATAGTTAAAGTATACCACTACCTGCACGACCTTGCTTATGATAACTTAAAGAAGAACTTCCGCGAATACTTACAGTTATCCGACAATGTTGTTAAAGGTTATGCATTCTAGAGTGTATCACTTGTTGGGTGTTTACTTGATCTTGTTCTTCTTTGGGTTAGATAAGTTTGATACTCCCTTGATTAGTATTTGATGTCTAAAGATCAAATTTTTCATAACTTAAGTCCACGGAAAGATTGTGTTGTGAGAATGGAATTTTGAAAAAAATAAAATAAATTGTGATGGTTCACTTCTGGTTTCAGCCGATATTGATTCAGAATTGTCTTGTGGTTAATTATGAAAAGATTCTCCATGAAGATTGTGGTATGGGATACTGTGTCTTGGTTTATATTTGATTCATGGGTTAGTTTGTTGCTTGGTAAATTTGATTCGTAAGTATGTCAAAGTGCAATTTGAAAGTTCAGTTCTTAGTAGTTGATCTTTATGGAATGATCTTAAGGAGGAGCTCACTTGAACACGAAATAGTAGTTCATAACTCAAGTTTTTGATAACATCGGTTGTTCTTCCTTCACCTACTTTATGTTCGAGGACGAACATGATTTTAGTGGTGGATAATGTAACGACCCCCTTAGTCGTTTCATGAATTTTACCCATTTATCTAAACTTAATTATTTTAGTAGTTTTTATAAATAATTTATGACTTGTAGAAATGAGTGCTACAAATTTTAAAATAAATTAATAAATAATTAAGTCTTACAAAATAATAAAAGAAAAATAAATTTATTTAATTTTAAGAAAAATATAATAATAATAATAATAAAAAATAATAATAACTAATAAAAAAACAAAGGGCTAAGCCCAATTGAAATGGGAAAAAAAAAGGGTTAAAGCTGCTGCTGTTGTTAGCAGCAGCAGTCACGCATAATTTTTTTTAAAAAAAGAACATATCACGCAGTGTAACAAGAAAAAATATGGAAGAAGAAGAGAGGCAACATTGCATCGTTAAAGAGGAACCATATGTTTAAATCAGGTAAGAAAATCGATCTTCTATAACTGGATTGAATTATTTTGTACAATTATATATGAAATCATTAACACCAAAGGGTTAAATTGTACAGTGTTTTAATCAATTCATTTTAAATTTGGTTAAGATCTATTTTTTAATTTGTGGGTTAATATATAACTAAGGTGTTTAGTGGGTGAGGAATAAGGAAGTTAAAATTTTGGATTGAAATACAGAAATAATTCAAGCTTTTACATTATTATATGTATGTTCCTAAGGACTTATTGTTGTGAGTGCACATAGTGAATAATGTTATATCCTTACCAAAATTAAAGCTTTATATGCCTAAATGTGAGAGAAGATATTCACAAGTTTTTGAATCAGTGACAAGGATGTTTTCTATTCAAACTTACGACACTGGTAGAATTATTGCAAAAGCATGCTAGTCCAAGTCAATGATTGTCAATTAGGATTTAGTTAGAATCATAAAATGAATGATATATTGAGATTTTGGTCTAATAATATTTTATACTGTGGTCCATAGGTATGCATAATGGTTATGGGTTTGGTTTAGTTTCACAATTTTCTTATCGTTATCAAGTAATAATTCAAGTTTAGTTATAACGAGATAGGTAATTAAATATTAAGGGCATTGTATTATATAAATGTCATTAGATTTATGATATAGGAGAAGGGAAACGTAACCCTAGACTTGAAATTTTGAAATATGAGGGTTGACATCTTAATTGACATCTGTATTACGAGCTTGATAACATCTCTGAGTGAGTTTTTGTGTTTAGACTAGACCTATAGTAATTTGAGTTTTGTTGGGTTCGAAATCATATTATGACTAATAATATGAATAGATTGCTTTGAGTTGGAAGTCCAACGAAAAGAGGAAGACTCAAGTCACAGAGTGATTGTTCGACTATTTGAGGCAAGTGAATTTCTAAACTCTTGTTAAGTGTATGAAATGCGTGTATTTCCTTGTGGTATTTGTTTGGGAGTAATGAGATTGGTGATGGGTTGACTTGTCCACATTGATTAATTATAATGATGAAAAAAAAGGGATAACAAAAGGCAATGTGATTAATTATTTATGTGTGATTTTGTTGAGAAAGGGTTGAAGGATTGTTGAATCATTGTCGATGTGACTTCATGTTTGTGTGGTTGTGAACTGTGTGATGTTATGAAAATGCTCATCTCCTCATTATTTTTGTGAATTTGTCATTCGCATTATTCTGAGGCATTGGTTGTGACAAGTGTTATGTGCATTGAGAAAGAATGAGTACTCAAGAGGATGTACCATTTCGAGGGACGTATCGCGTTCCGCGATTAATACTGTATTTCGAGGGACATATCGCACGCCGCGATGGTTAGTATTATCGAGGGTAGTGTCGTGCGCCGCGACAGATGCATAGACAGATATGTCCCCCATGGGTCCCGGACTGAGAGACACTAGGTGTGTATCACTAGGTCAGACATGCATCATTATACTTGACATTGCATTCAACTGCATTGCACATACTTATCCTTAGTGAACTTGATATCGTGTTTTGTTGATCTTCTGATTGCCTTTCTGCGGAAGTTATGATTGATCAATATTTAGCTTGTTATTGCGGATATATAATTTGTTAAAGTATTGTTGTTGAGGATATGTAATCTGTTAAAGTGTTGTTGTTGAGGATATGTAATTTGTCTAAGTGTTGTTGTTGAGCTACGTGCTATGTAAACTGTGAGCGGTTAGGTTTGTTTGATTTTACTGCAGAATGTAGTTGTGGGGATTCGTTTGGGGGTGGTAGGAGTACTAGTATTTCATCCCCTTAGCTTGTGTTTAGAGGTTTACTTGCTGAGTAGTGTGTGGTTTGGTACTCACCCATTGCTTCTACAAAATTTTGTAGGTTATGAGCCTGAATTTTTTGTTGTACTTGTCATTCTCTTCTTTTCCGAGGCTTCTTGGAGATTTGTGAGGTAGCTGTTTCCATCTCAGCAGACTTTCTTCTCCATAATTATGATCTTGTTCTATTCTAGAAACAAGTTCATTTGAGACTTGAGTTTTTCTTTTGAATCAATTGTAATACTTTAGAGGCTTGTACACGTGACTACCAGGTTTTGGGGTTTTTATTAAGTTACTTATATTTTATTTCCGCACTTTATTGTAATGGTTGAGTTTTAGGCTGACTTGTCTTGGTGGAATAAGACGAGTGCCATCACGTCCATTTTTGGATCGTGATAGTTGTTGATATTTTTAAATCCTCTGTCTTTTATATAAAACATTAATCCATCATGTTTATTAATTACTTTGAAAAAAATTCTTTCTTTATTATACAAAATTGTTCTCCTAATTTTAATAAATATTATGACCAATTTCATAAGTTTTTTTCATCGTTTTATTACTTTATAAAGAATGAGATGATTCATTATAATTTTCATCAGGCATGTCATTATTTTAATAAAATATATATTTTATTGTTATTTCCTATCATGTTTATTTGAAAATATCATAATAATTTTTCTTTTAGTAACCTAATCAAATTTCTATTATAAGATTGTAACATTGGACCCTTAAACGGGTCTTTCATTATCTATTATATATATAATATATATATATATATATATATATATATATATAATATATATATTATATATTTCTATTATATAGAAGAGTGAAGTGGGAGGACGACCAAGGGCAAAAATGTAATTTCACTCTAACAAAAATCTATGAAGAAAGATAATAAATAATTCTAGAATTATCTTTCTATATATGAAGTGAATAATGATCAAGGGCAAAAAAGTAATTTCACGCTAACAAAAATCTACCAAGAATGATAACAAAAAATTTCTATTATCTATTATAAAGAAGAGTGAAGTGGGAGGACGATCAAGAGCAAAACTGTAATTTCACTCTAACAAAAATCTATGAAAACATATAATAAATAATTCTAGAATTATCTTGCTATATATGAATTCAATAATGATCAAGGACAAAAATATAATTTCATGCTAATAAAAATCTACCAAGAATGATAAAAAAAAAATTAAATAGTTCTAGAAACATTTTAAGTTATTGTTATTACCATTAACTTATTTTGTTATTACTTCATTTCCTTTCTATTTCTTTTGTGAGTTATTGTGATATCTATTTTATTATTACTCTATTTTACTATTACTTTAATTTAATTCTTAATATTTTTTCTATTCATTATAATTATAAAAAAAAGTCTACTTTTTCTATAAAAATATGATGAATCAATTATTTCAATCTTTATTTGGGCTCTAATTAATATACTTGAAAATAAATTAGTGTGATAAAATTAATAATATATATTAGATTGAAATTAAAGAAAAATATGTTAAAAGTAACTTTACAAATAAAAATGAATAGGATAATATATTTGTGTTAAAGATGACCAAGAATAAAAATGTAATTCATTCTAACAAAAATCTATCAAGAATAAATAATTTTAGAAATATGTTTCTATGTATGAAGTGAATGATGATTAAAGGTAAAAATATAACTTATGCAAGCAAAAATCTACCAAGAATAATAACAAGAAAATTAAATAGTTCTATAAACATCTTTAGGTATTATTATCAGTATTACCTCATTTTTGTTATTTCTTCATTTTTTATGAGTTATTGTGATATCTATTTATTATATGAAAGTTAATGAACAATGATTACGCTTAGCTCTTAGTAATTATATATCAAGTATAATATTAGGTGGAACCAATAAAAATTAAAATTAAAATTTATATGTATATGTATATGAAATTTTGTGTATTGAAATATTTTTAGATCTTTAATATGCTATGTAAAAAAAATTAAAATTCAATAGTTACTTTTTTTTTGAAATGAAATAAAAAAATAAGTTCATATAAAATCAAAAAGGAGGGAGTCATACATTAAAAATGAAATATATATGTTTTATTATTGAAATGAGCTTTCATATGTTATTATTTTTTTTAAAAAAATTGTTTGACTTCCTTCTATTAATTTGTGCATATATGTGGAGTTTTAAAGGTATGAACATTTTAATATAGAAATATAACGATTTGAAAACTTTAATTCTTCGTTTTAATTTCTAATTTGATACATATTTGAAAATTACATTGTAATGACCTGTTTAGTCGTTTTGAGCAGCAGATTTTATTTCTGGAAAAACTGGCTAAGTCGACTGATCCCACGACGGACCGTCATAGGCACGACGGACCGTCGAGGGGGTCTCGTTCCAAAACACTTAGAATTTAGAAATTTGGGTACTGAGATCGACTCTCTGAACGTCACGACGGGGTGAAAGGACGGACCGTCTCAGGCATGACGGGCCGTCACAGAGTCTTTAATGAATTGGAGTCTCTGAACTTTGTGACGGAAGCAGCAGGACGGACCATCGCAGGCACGACGGGCCGTCACAGGCTGCTTAACCCTGACTGGGTCGGATTTCTGTTAAATAATTTAAGGGGCGTTTTGGACTATTCCTGCTTATAATTATAAAGTTAGTGGTTTAATGTTAATAATTTAATTACTTGGGGGTTAAAGGAGACAACCTTGGAATAAATAGTGGGTTACTTGTACCATCTTTTATACTTAATTATATGATTATTAGGGTAAAAGAAAAGGGTTTTGAATAAGAAAAATAGAAAGAACAGAGAGAGAGAGAGAGAAACGAACGAGAGAAAGAGAAGAACGCAGAAGAAAGCAAAGGTTTTGGGAAGATAGCTTGTTCGATCGCGATTCTTCGGTGGAGGTAGGTTATGGTTTATGCTATTCGTAGTAAACTCTTAATAGCGAATGATATGTATTGGGTAGTATTGTAAACCCTTCTATATGCTTAATTGTATGCTTGTATGAATGTGATTACATAATTGTGATAAAATAAGCATGATGAAGCTATTGAATCCTAAATCTTGAAAAACCCTAATCTGCCTTGTTAATGAGATTGATGATGCCTTGGTATAAAAGAAGGCTTGATGAACTAAAGTGATGAGAGTAGTGGAACGGGTGTCACGAACCGACACGTAGTATTAGTGGATCGGGTGTCACGAACCGACACGTAGTATTAGTGGATCGGGTGTCACGAACTGACACATAGAATTAGGGGAACGGGTGTCACGAACCGACACGTAGTATATGGAGCGGAGTGTCACGTACCGACACGAGAGAAATAAACATAATGAATCTTGAAAGATGTTAATATACTCAATCTAATGAACCTAATTCCCAAATGGGTATGGCATTGAGGCTTGAGTCCTCACGGGTGAACTTGGCGGTGCTTATTAATGATTATAGAACTTGTTGTTGCTACACGTTGAGTATTGTAGTTTATTTATGATATTATTTGATATATACTGTTTTCTATTCTGAGTTGACCGATGATACCTACTCAGTACTTGTGTTTTGTACTGACCCCTACTTGTATGTCCTCTCTTTGACATTTGTGGAGTGCAGCAAACGTTCCATCGTCTTCAACTCAGCCGCAACTCTAGCCAGTCTTCATCAAGCCAGATTTCAGGGTGAGCTATTGCTTCTAGCTTGGACTGGATCTTCCTCGTCATGTCTTGATGCCTTGAGATTCCGGCATGGACTAGCTTTTTACTTATTTAGCTTCTTAGATACTCTTAGATTAGTAATTTGAGGATAGACGTTCTTGTGGTGATGACTTCCAGGTTTTGGGAATAAATAGTATTGAGTTTTTATAAGTTATTTAATCGATTTTCATTAATGAGTTTTAAGTCTTCCGCATTATATTTTGTTATTTATGGTTGAAATGTTGGGAATTGGATGGGTTGGTTCGCTCACATAGTAGGATAAGTGTGTGTGCCAGTCGCGGTCCGTTTTGGGTCGTGACATACATAAAAAAAAAGAAGCTTAAAAGCGCAATGTAACAATTTAATATATTTTTAGAAAAACATAGTTAAAAAACATAGTGAAATTTGATTGACTCCTTTATTTTTATCGAAACAAAAAAAGTTGCATATGTTGTTTGAAAATAGCGTAAGAACTAAAAAGTACTATGAATCACAATAAAATGACAACTAAAAATATGTGAGAATCATATAAGAAGTTTTGTTTACTTTCATAAAATCACTTGTATCACATAAAATAAAGAAAATGAATTAACATATATTATTCGAATATAACATAAAAAGTACTCCATAAATTAACAATTTAAATTATTTTTTTAGAAAACACATAAAAATTTAGTTCACCTTTTCAAATTTCATTTGTATCACATAAATTAGAAGGAAAAAAACTAACATAGTCATATTATATATATATATATTAATATATCTATATATATATATATATATATATATATATATATATATATATATAAAAGAGTGAAGTGGGAGGACGACCAAGAGTATAAATGTAATTTCATTCTCACAAAAATCTATTAAGAAAGATAATAAATAATTCTAGAAACATCTTTCTATATATTAAATGAATAATGACGAAGGGAAAACATGTAATTTTAGGCTAACAAAAATCTAGCAAGAATGATAACAAGAAAATTAAATAGTTCTAAAAAGATCTCAAGTTATTGTTATTATTATTAACTTATTTTGTTATCACTTCACTTATTTTTTTTTAATATATTGTGATATCTATTTTAATATTACTCTATTTTACTATTACTTTAATTTAATTCTTAATATTTTTTTATTCATTATAATAATAAAAAATGCCTACTTTTTATATAAAAACTTATCGTGAATTCATTATCTATTTTGGCTCTAATTAATATACTTAAAAATAAATAAGTGTGATAGAATTAATAATATATATTAGATTGAAATTAAAGAAAAAAATGTTAAAAAGTAACTTTACAAATAAAAATGATAACAAAGATTTCTTAAAAATGAATAATTCTAGAAATATTTTATTATATATGAAGTGAATGATGATCAAAGACAAAAATGTAACCTCATGCAAAAAAAAATCTACCTAGAATGATAACAAGAAAACTAAATAGATGGGAAAATGTACAAGTACCCCCTCAACCTATCCTGAAATTGCAGAGACGCACTTATACTATACGAAGGTTCGATTACCCCCCCCCCCCAAATTTATTTTATTAATAATTTTCTACCCCTTTTTGGCCTACGTGGCACTAACTTGAAACAAAAAGTCAACCAGCATTAGGCCCACAAGATAATGCCACGTACGATGATAAGGGGTAGAAAAATATTATTAAATAAGTACAAGGGGGTAATAGGACCTTAGTATAGTATAAGTATGTCTCTAAGATTTCGGGCATAGGTTGAGGGGTACTTGTGTATTATCCCTTAAATAGTTCTAGAAACATCTTTAGTTATTATAATTAGTATTACCTCATTTTTGTTATTTCTTGATTTTTTATGAGTTATTGTGAAAGTAAGTAAATTATGATTATGCTTAGAACTTGTTTTGTTTTTTATTATAATAATAATGTAAAAAAATATTTATCCCTTTATATTCTTGACAATTTCAAATCGCTCATCTATGTTTATTACTAATACAACATATTCAGTATAATCCTACAATCTTTCCTGATGTATTTTCGTAATAAACTCTATACAATGTTTTTTAAATATACTATTCATATATTTTATTTAACTTATTTTATCTCTAAAATAATATTTATTTTATCTTACAAAATTGTGACTTGAATAAGCAAATAAAAGTATCACAATTTTAAAGAGATTGAAAAAAAATAGAGTTAATGATGTAAGAATTTAAGATGATGGACAAAATAATGACGGCATAACTGTAGTCTAAAAAAATACATAACAAATTAATGGGATAACAATTGAAACGATATAAATATATGGAATCAAAAATTAATTTGACATAGAATTATATATCATATATACTTAGGAAACTTCGACAATAAATAAACTACGAATGAACCTTCATATAATAGTCAGTTGCACTTTTTAGTCTTGATTTCTACTTCTTGAAATCTTGAATTATGATAAATTAGTATCATTCGTCGAGAGTAAGTAGCATATTAAATATTAGATTATTAATGCGTTACAACTTAAAAATAAATATTTTCTCAATTGATATCAATACTTGAATTTTAAAATTAAGTTACTTTATTGCCTTATTTAAATTAAAATTTTGGTTATTATTGACAAAATATTGATTAAAAATACTATAAAAATTAATTGTGGAAAAACTTTAGTATTTCATTTTTAATTCGAGAGGAAACAAGAAAATACATCGATCGTGATACATTGCTATTCGAAAAACTCGCAAGCACATAGCTCACGGTTGAATCCGAGAGGGAAAAGGTGTGTTAGAGAGGGAATATGGATGTATCCGAGAGAGATAAGTATCCAAAAAGGATAGAGATGTATTCAAGAGGGGATAAAGATGTATTTGAGAGAGGATATGGATATATCCGGGAGGATATAATTGTTTATCTGACAGAGGATAGGAATGAATCTGAGAGTGGATTTTTGTAATTTTTTTAAATACTAAAAAAAATTTTAAAAAAATCTTAACTTGATATTGAAAAAAATTATATTGGGCCCGTGAACCTGTCACAACCCAAAACGAGTCGTGAGTGGCACCCACACTTAACCTCTTAAGTGGGCGAACCAACCAATTTAACCTAACTTACAAAATACAAGCATAACGCGGAAACTCAAATGTTACTAAATATCAATTCCCAAAATCTAAAAGTCATCACATCAAGGACATCTAATCTCCAATACTAAGTCTAAGAATATCAAATACAACAAAATAAAAGAATAAAATGGTATGTGCCCGAAATTAAAGGACATCATGTCATGACCGAGAGAATCCAACACAAGCTTGAATGCATAGGTCACCTTGGAACTTGATATGCGGGAGGCTGGTTAGAACTGAAGGGAAATCAGAATTCATATGTACCCTCGCTGCATTTCATAAAAGGAAAACAAAAAAGAAAACAAGTAGGGCTCAGGACGAGGCAACATGTACTGAGTAAATATCATCGATCAACCCAAAATAGTAACTAATATACAAAGAATAATAGTATGAACTCAACTATAACACTTATAATGTGATAAATAACAAACAACATGAACAAGTGTCAACAACTATATAAAGTAAGCACGTATTAAGTCAACGGTATCAAGAGCACACATGAGGACTCATGCCTCCAAATCAAACCATTTTGGGAGTTGAGTTCTTTGAGATTGAGTATCTTCCATTAATTCAACATGTTTTTCCTTTAATATTATCGTGTCAGAACGTGAGACTCCGATCCAAGAATACCGTGTCGGAACGTGACACTCCGATCCAAGAATATCGTGTCGAAACGTGGCACTCCGATCCAAAAATACCGTGTTGAAACGTGACACTCCGATCCAAGAATACCGTGTCGCAACGTGACACTCCGATCCAATAATACCATTAATTTATCATTTAATATCACCACTTTTTCATTCGTTAATAATATTTCATCTAGCCTTCTTTATTCAAGGCATTTCTTCGATAGAGATGGTTTAATATTATATATTCCACGGTCTCGGAATTTCAAATCAATCACAAAACACACGACCAAGCCACACAATCACACAATCAAGTACATAGAAAACTTCACAATATCATTCAATGTATATCAATCACTATTAAAAGTTTACTATCAAATAGCATAAACCATAACCTACCTACACCGAAGAATCGAAGTAAAGCAAACTACTTTTCCAAGATTTTTCCTTCTCCTAAATGCCTTCAAACCTTTCCAATCTATCAAATGTATATATATAACTTGTAAGTTAACGAGTCTATAAACACTCATACCATATTATGTCTAGCCTAGACCGAAAAACACACCTAATTCCATAATCAATTTTCTAAAGTTCAAACCTGATGGTATATCTAATTAATTCCTCCTATTAGCATAATTTTAATGGTATTCAACTAATAGAACATTCTTAATATTTAATTACTTATCTCAATATCTTAAAACATAAATTTATAATATAATAATGTAAGAAACCTTAAAATCCCATCAAACTGTACGACCCAATACTCAACTTTCAACATACAATAGGCAGAACCTTATTTCTTCTAATGATTCACTCATAATTGTTTCATTATGTTGTCATCATTACTTATAGTAATTTTACCCATTATCTTACTCCATTCCATAATTAACACCACACATATGACAAATATAACAACAACAATATTTAATTGGGAGATTATTTATGTCCTAAAATTAAACCATGAATTCACCTAGAACGAACCACCACAATAGGTTGCAATGGCAGTGCATACGTCTAACACCCATAATTTAATTCTCTCACCCTAAACACACATGATACCATAAATTAAACTCATTCCATATACATATATATATTATACCCATCAACACATATCCTTACTTCTTAAAATAATCTCACTGGAAATTAATAGATTTATGGAAGCCAATCTTGTCTCCAACCCAACGTCACTATCTACACTAACAATTGTCCATTCCCTAATTTTACAAAATCAATACACGTTAGCAGCAACAACATGCAACTTAAACATTGTTAATTTCAACTTAATTCTTATCCAACTCAATTAATATTAATATTATAATAATAGAATTTCCACCTATTCAATATATATATACATATATATAATATAATATATATATATATATATATTATATATATATATATATATATATAATATATATATATCATCATATATTATAAGAGGAACAAAAAAAGTTAAAAGTTGAATTATGATTTTACCCTTATTATAATTAAAATATTATTAAAATATTTAACTATTTAATTTAAATATTAAGTTACATTATTTTAATGAAAATGTGAATGACTTTTGCACTTCTTTAGAATAATTCTTAATTGAAATATCTAATTTAATTTATTTTCTTGAAATATTTACCCTTTAAATAGGTACATGTATATGATTTATCTTCTAAATTAATTTATGTTCTTAATTAATATTTGTCTTAAATTTTTGTAACACTTGACCTTTCAACTTTGTAAGTGAATCTTCATATTCCAAAGCTATATTTTTTCCAATAAATACAATCTTTTAACATTATTTTATAGGAAGATTTATATGTGATACAATTTTTGTGTGTGGAAGACTAGAGAAGTTTTAATCAAGTGAAAAAAATTTCAGGGCAAGAAGATCTATGTCAAGATTACAAGGCATAGTATGATTCTACTAAAGTATCGAAACTTGATGTATTTTTTTTTTACTTATTTGTCGAGATTGGAACTATGGTAAGACCCCTCCATTTATGTAGTTAAATATGCACTTCCATTAACTTGTCTTCCAAATATTTTAATTATTTATGGTCAAAAGTTGAATGTTTATTACTAAAACTTTGTTTCAATTTGCATTATCAAGAAAAAAACGGGAAAAAGATTGTCTTAGAATTTTTCTATTTTTCGTTGGTTGCGTTATGCTAAACTTGCTCCTATATATGATACTTTATCTTTGTATTTGTAAATTTTTTTAAAGAATATATTTGATTAAAGGGTGTGTTTTTTGCTTTAGAAAATGAGACAAATACAATCATAAAAATAGTGTATAAGACATGCAAAACAATTAATGCCTATAAGATTTTCTAATTTCAAATTATTAATAATTACATTTATACATTTTAAATTTTAAATATTTGTAAAGAATCATTCTTACATGTGCTTGTGGATAAAATCTATAGTTTTTCGATAATTTTCATTAAAATTATCATGAGATCCGAATCCCAAAGTCAAAAAAATGATACACCAAAATGCTTAAGAAGTTAGAAGATCTTCTATCCTGTAACCAAATATTGCTCCTATTAATTTTTTAACAAAAAAAATTAAAATATATTTTAACAAACTTTTAGTTGTAAGGATAATAATATTGTCATTTTGACTATCCATTAAATTAAAATCTGATTTATTTAATTAAATATTAATATTTTATTTGTATAATTACATAATTTAAATATCAATCATTGCATTTTAAATCTTAGTTATTTCCTTCTAATAAGTTTTTTATTTATAAATTTGAATTACTTAATTGCCTTCTACTTAATGAGAAGGAGAATTTCATCTTTTACTAATTAATGTCAAACATTTTATCTTCTTGAAATGTATAAATATTAATTTAATTTCAACATTTTTATGAGACAAAAAAGACATTTTAAGAAAGTTAATCATAAGGTAGTGTGACTCCATTTTTGTTTTTGCTACTTTATTTTATCTTTTAAAACAAAAATTATTTATCATTTTATCATCGTTATAAAGTAAACGTGCAACGCACGTGTCCGTATACTAGTATATATATATGTATGTATATATATATATATATATATATATATATATATATATATATATATATATATATATATATATATATATATATATATATATATATATAAGACTGACCTTTTACTATTTCCTTACGCACATGAAGTAGGAGGCAGCTACCCTCATCTCGATCGTTTGAGGATATTGGTCTCCCTAGGTTGTTTTCCTCTTTTTCTCTTTTCTTTTCATCAACAGATTATTTACAATTCTTATTATCTAAAGGCTAATTATAAAAGTGGTAAAAGTGACCCACTACTTATTTAATATTATTTTCTTTATCCACCAACTAAATAAATTAGTAAAACCACCCCACTAATTTCCTAAATATAATTACAAATAATTCAAAATACCCATTTAGACTCTATCGAAAAGTATTTTATAAAATAAAAAGTTCTAGTACTCAAAACGATCAAAAGGATCGTTACAGAACGAGCCTTCAATTATCTAGTTATATAGAAGAATGAAGTGAGGGACGACCAATGGCAAAGTTATAAATAATCTCATTTTCGAGGGTAATATAAAATTGTAATATGATGATCATGTGTCTATCTAAAATTGTGGGACCATTTTTTAGAAGAGTACTTTTTTTTATTATGTTTCATTAACACCTTTTCTATTTGCACTAAAATAAATATGATTTAAAATGAATCAAATGATGGTAAAAATATTTAATTAGGGAGTATTAAAATGAACTAAGTGTCATACTAAATTTATAATAGTAGTTCTTTGGTTAGAGTTTTGCGAATCAACTGATTTAAAATATATCAAATGACGGCAAAAATATTTTAATTAGGGAGCATTAAAGTAAAATAAGAGTCTTACTAAATTTAGGGATAATGCACAATTATTTTCTCAACCTATGTCCGAAATCTCAGAGATACAATTATACTACAAAAAGGTCCTATTACCCCCCTGAACTTATTTTATTAATAATTTTCTACCCATTTTAGGCCTACGTGGCACTATCTTATGAGTCCAACGCTGGTTGACTTTTTTTTGAAGCTAGTGACACGTAGGCTGAAAAGGGGTAAAAAAATACTTATAAAATAAGTTCGGGAGGGGGGGGGGTAATAGGAACTTAGTATATTATAAGTGTGTAACGACCTGTTTAGTCGTTTTGAGCAGCAGATTTTTATTTCTGGAAAACTGGCTGAGGCGACGGACCCCACGACGGACCGTCATGGTCACGACGGACCGTCGCAGGGTCTCGTTTCAAAACACTTGGAAATTCTGAAATTGGGTACTGAAAATCGACTCTCTGAACTTCGTGACGGAATGGCAGGACGGACCGTCACAGGCGTGACGGACCGTCACAGACTCTTTGGTTGAAATTGAGTCTCTGAACATTGCGACGACCGGCAGGACGGACCGTCGCAGGCACGACGGCCCGTCACGGGCTGCGTAATCCCAGGCGGGGTCGGATTTCTGTTAAGTAATTTAAGGGGCGTTTTGGACTATTTCCTGCTTTAATTATAAAGTGGTGGGTTAATGTTAATAAGTCTAATTACTTGGGGGTTAAAAGAGGTAACCTTAAGTTAACTAGTGGATTATTATTGCCATCTTTTACACTTAATTATATGTTAATTAGGGTAAAAGAAAGAGGGTTTGAATAAGAAAAATAGAAAGAACAAAGAGAGACAGAAAAAGAGAGAGAATCGAGCAAGAGAGAAAGAAAACGAAGAGACAACAAGAATTTGAGGAATTTGCTTGCTTGATCACGAATCTTCGGTGGAGGTAGGTTATGGTTTTCACACTATTCGTAGTAAACTCTTAATAGCGAATGATATGTGTTGGGTAGTATTATTAAGTCTTCTATATGCTTAATTGTGTGTATGCATGATTGATTTTATATATATATATATGATTGTGATAAAATAAGCATGATGAAGCTATTGAATCTTAAATCTTGAAGAAACCCTAATCTACTTTGTTAATGATGATGCCTTGGTATAAAAGAAGGCTTGATGAACGAAAGTAGTGAGATTAGGGGATCGGGTGCCACGTTCCGGTACCAGGATAGTATATGAGGATCGGAGTGTCACGTTCCGACACCAGGATAGTATATGGATCGGGTGCCACGTTCCGGTACCAGGATAGTATATGAGGATCGGAGTGTCACGTTCCGACACAGGATAGTATATGGATCGGGTGCCACGTTCCGGTACCAGGATAGTATATGAGGATCGGAGTGTCACGTTCCGACACCAGGATAGTATATGGATCGGGTGTCACGTTCCGGTACCAGGATAGTATATGAGGATCGGAGTGTCACGTTCCGACACCAGGATAGTATATGGATCGGTGCCACGTTCCGGTACCTGGATAGTATATGAGGATCGGAGTGTCACGTTCTGACACCAGGATAGTATATGGATCGGGTGCCACGTTCCGATACCAGGATAGAATGAGGAGCGGAGTGTCACGTACCGACACGAGAGTAAATAATATAATGAATCTTGAAAGATGTTAATATACTCAATCTAATGAACCTAATTCCCAAATGAGTATGATGAGGAGGCGTGAGTCCTCATTGATGTGCTTGGTGTTGTAACCAAGGATTATTGTAATTGTAAATGCTGCATGCTAAGGATATTAGTTGATTTTATGATGTTACCTGATATATACTGTTTTCTATTTTGAGTTGGCCGATGATACCTACTCAGTACTTGTGTTTGTACTGACCCCCTACTTTTATGTTTTCTTCTTTGTTATTGTGGAGTGCAGCAAACGTACCGTCGTCTTCAACTCAACCGCAACTCTAGCCAGTCTTCATTACACCGGATTTCAGGGTGAGCTAACGCTTCTAGCTTGGACTGGATCTTCTTCTTCATGTCTTGATGCCTTGAAGTTCCGGGATGGACTAGCTTTTGTTTATTTTAGTTTCTTAGAATAATCTTAGTTTAGTAATTTGATCATAGATGTTCTTGTGGTGATGACTTCCAGATTTTGGGGATAATAATAGATGTTGAATTTTAGAAGTTATTGAATTGGTTTTATTTAATGAATTTAAGTCTTCCGCATTACTTTCTGTTGATATTACATTGAAATGTTAGGGTTTAGATTGGTTGGTTCGCTCACATAGAAGGATAAGTGTGGGTGCCAGTCGCGATCCGATTTGGGTCGTGACAAAGTGTGTCTCCGAAATTTCGGACATAGGTTGAGGGGGTACTTGTGCATTTTCTCCTAAATTTATAATAATAGTTTTTTTGGTTAGAGTATTAAATTCTGCGAATCAAATATTGAACAGAAATAATAAATATTTTTCATTTTCAATTTACATACATTGATAATAAGAGTATTTTGAAGAAAAAATGTTTTATATTTTAAAATTAACCAAATTAATATTTATTTAATTATAGTAGATTATTTACTTAATATTGCTATTATTTTGTCTCAAATAAGAAGTTAAGAATTGAAACCCATGAAGTCAATATATTGGTTAGAGAAGTAAATAAATTTAAGTTTGTTACTATTTAGAAAGAGATGACAAAAGTAGCAAATTTCTAATGGTAATTTTAATAATTATTCGATATTCATATGGAAATTCGATTAATTATACTTTATGTCGAAATAAGACCTATTCGGATATACCGCTCCCTATTAAGATTTTTTTTAATATCCAAAACTCAAAATCAAGATATTTCATTAAGAGAGAAGAAATATCACTTAATGTTGATGCACTATATTCTTTGATGGTTCTTTTATCATATTATATATAAGAGTGAAGTGAGGGACGACCAATGGAAAGTTGTAAATAATCTCATTTTCAAGGGTAACATAAAATTGTAATTAGGGGAAAGGGTAAAAAATACCTGCCAACTTTGATTTATTGTTTAAATTTACTCTCGCCGTTAAAATAAAGTTAATTTTGCCCCTCACCATTAAAATAACTTTAATTTTACCCCTGCTATTACTAAATTCACCAAATTTACCCCTCATTAGACGAATTGATCTAAATTGACCCGATTTAAAAAAAAACTATTCCTTATTTTAACCCAATAACCCGACTCTATTTAAATAACTCGACCCATTCTTCCAAATCTCCTATACCTATTTACCCATTCTCTCAGATATCCATTTATTTTAAAATAATATTTGCATTAATAAATTAGAAATGCACCCTTAATTCTGCTAATTTGCATCATTAGAATGAGACACCATTCTTGCGTAAATGTTTACTTAATAAGAAAGCTAAACCATCTCTTTTGACTAATAATTTATTGGTAGTATCAGTGCACAATCAAAAGCGTAGAAGCGAAAAAAAATCCATAGAGTTCATTTCCGAACATAATCCCCTGAGAGACACGAAGATAGATAGATACTGGAGTTCATTTTTTGGATCACCATCTTAACAGATTTTGTCCTCCATAGAGTTCCCAAGCCCCATCACCTTCGGGGACTTCAAATTTCCCGACTATTGAGTAGTAGTCTGTTGCCTTTGTAAATGAAGATTTGAGAGAATGCGGTCGGGTTATTTTAAACGGGGTCAGGTTATTGGGTTAGAATAAGGAATAGAGTACTTTAAAAAAAATTCGGATCAATTTATGTCAATTAGTCTAATGAGAGGTAAATTTGGTGAATTTAGTAGCGGGAGGGTTAAAATTAACTTTATTTTAACGGCAAGGGTAAATTTAAACAATAAATCAAAGTTGGGGGGGTATTTTTAACCCTTTTTCCTTGTAATTATGATAACCACGTGTCTATCTAAAATTGTGGGACCCATTTTTTAGAAGAATACTTATATTTTATTATGTTTCATTAACACATTTTCTGTTTGCACTAAAAATAAATATGATTTGAAATGTATCAAATGACGGTAATAATATTTTAATTAGAGAGCATTAAAATAAACTGAGTCTTACTAAATTTATAATAATAGTTCTTAGGTTAGAGTTTTAAAATTTTACGAATCGAATGATTTAAAATATATCAAATGACGGTAAAAATATTTTAATAAGGGAGCATTAAAGTAAACTAAGAGTCTTATTAAATTTATAATAATAGTTCTTTGGTTAGAGTTTTAAAATTTTGCTAATCAAATATTGAAGAGAAATAATAAATATTTTTCATTTTCAGTTTACACACATTGATAATAAATATTTTGATGATAAAATGTTTTATATTTGAAAATTAATTGAATTAAAATTTATTTAATTATAGTAGATTATTAATTTTACTTACTTAATATTGCTATTCTTTTGTCTCAAATAAGAAGTTAAGAATCAAAACCCATGAAATAATACATTGGTTAAAGAAGTAAATAAATTTAAGTTGGTTACTATTTAGAAAGAGATGGCAAAAGTAGCAAATTCCTAATAGTCATTTTAATATTTATGCTATATTAATATGCAAATTCAATTAATTGTACTTTGCGTCGAAATAAGGCCTATTTGGATATAGCGCTCCCTATTAAGATTTTTTTTCATATCAAAAACTCAAAATCAAGATATTTGATTAAGAGAGAAGCAATATCACTTAATGTCTATGCAAAAAAATATATGCTTTTTATGACAAATAAATTTGTCACAATTGTTTAAGGATTGGGGGATGATCTTTCTTTTTGTAGTTAGTATAATATTTTCATCGACGAAGCACTAAATCATATTTGCATACTTTTAGTGATGAATTACTTTTCGTCTAAGAAGATTTTTAGTGACGAAATGTGATTTATAAATGACGAAATTATTTGTTCCTGATAATCGAATTTGTTATAGTCTATAGACATGAATTCTCAACTCAAGGATCTTCGTGGGTAACACGTAGTAAACCCATCATTAGGAATATAATCCCTAAATGATTAGGAACTCAATACTCAAAACTTAGACCTTAAAGATACTACTCCTCTTAAAGATACTCAACTTATGAAGTTCATGCCAAATTTATGGGCATGAACGACTCGACTTGAGAGTCTAAATAACAATGTGAAATTCATGTATATGATTTTCTCATTATCATACTTACTTCATCAAAACTTATCCCAAATCAATAGTTGATCGCAAAGGATTCAAAATTGAACTCAAAGACTTTCTTGAAGTCTACTGTTAGCTCTTTCTTGAATTTGAATTATGAATTAAAGAGTTATGATTCATGATATGAAAGATCTCGATGATAATGTAGACTCGTGAATGCATTTTCATCATTCTCATACTCACTTACTCAAGTCTAGAAACAAGTTATTAGAAATTAAAGAAGACTCCTCAAAAGACTCAAAGGGACTTTCTAAAAAAGTTTCGAAGAACTCTCAAGACTTAACTCTTAGCTCTACCTTGAATTTGAATTATGAATTCAAGGTTATTATTTGTGGTAGGAAAGATATCGTTATGATTAAATGAGTTTTAGATAGTTAATCATGATGAACGGTCAAGAAAACACTGTATGAGAGTAAGTCCGTCACACATATATGCATTTGAATATTTAATCATGAAATAATTAATTTAAGATTGAATTGTTGGGCCCGTTAACGGGCACTTTCATATCTAGTATTTCTATTATATAGAAGAGTCAAGTTGAGGTCGACCAAGGCTTAATTTGTCATTTCATAAATATCCTAGAATTTTTATTTTTATTTTATGACATCAAAAAAGCGGTAATGGATTTATAATGACAATACAACCAAATATTTTTTCTTAAATGTCATGTGTATTCTAATGATGTGACATTCAATATGGATCCACATTTTCTATAGATTTTTTTTCTTTTTATTTTGTAGTGAAATTTTCATTAAACAAAAATATATATTAAATAATGGCTTTAATAATTTTAATTTATTTAAGGGTGAAATAATAATTGTATAATTAATGACCAAAATATAAATCTAGAAGAATCCATACATGTCTTTACTTTTAAAATTGGTCCATAAAGATACTTTTTAATTGTGTGAAAATGAATAATTTCTATTGATTAACTGTTTACAAACAATAATAAATGTTGATTAAGCTTGTTTTGACATGTTTTTGAAAGAAAATTTTGAACTAATTCAAAATAAAAATGTGTTTGAATAGTTAATACTTTGTTCCTAACAATATGACCACTAAATTTATATATTGATTATTAAAACAATCTTTAAAATGACGTATCAATATTTTTTAATTAATTTTGAAGAATATGAATTTACGTGACTAAAAGAATGAACAATATTTGACTATTAAAAAACTAATGATTTGATAATTTATTCATCAGAAGATTAAAAAAATAAAATTTTCATTTCTACATAAAATATTTCTTAATATCAAATATGATAAACTATTTAACAGGAAAAAAATTGACAAGAAAAAAAATTAATATTCAAATTCTAAGGAAAATTAAAATACAAATTAAAGAAAAATGAGTAGTTAAAAGAAAAATCAAAAAAATGAAAATGTCAATAGATGAGGGCTTGAGAAATATAGACGAAGAAAAAAATTTAAAAAAATAATAACTTGAAAAAAAAAGTATATTGTTTATTTTGTGAGGGTAAGATTCAAAGTTTTCCTTTACGGCATGATATTTAGAGTGTAGTATCAAAAAATTATTAATGTAATTTAGAACATAACATTATGTCAATTTTTATTGCATTTAGAAATAAAATTACTTTCATGATTGTTTTTATTTTTGTTGAGTTAGAAATCAACATTTTAATAAATACTTTCAATATTTAGAATATAACATTATGATAATAGTTATCGTATATAGAAATAATTTGATTTCATGATTGTTTTTATTGTTGTGGAAGATAGAAATCAACTTTTTAATAAATACTTTCAATATTAAAACCAAAATAAATAGAAGTATTTCTATATATATCGAAGACACAATAATAAAATGTATCACAAAATTCACCGACAAAGCAAACTACAAACACATGATACTCCCTTCGTTTAAAAAAGAATGTCCCTATTTTCTTTTTAGTTTGTTTCAAAAAAGAATGACCCCTTTTTTTTCGGCAACACTTTAACTTTGACTTTCCACGTGACATGTTCAAGACCACAAGATTAGAGGACATTTTGGTACATTTGACATAACTTTAATTTAGAACCAAAAGATTAAAAAGTCTTCTTTTTTTAAAACTCCGTTCCAAGTCAAACTAGGTCATCCTTTTTGAAACGGAGGAGTACTTAAGTTGAAGCAGTAGAGATTTGAAAGGCTTTGAATCGTTCTTTACGAATTGGTTGATCAATGATTAGTATTTTATCAGATGCAAAACTTATGGTGCAAATATTACAAAAAGAAGATGATAACATTGTATAAAATATAGATACACTTGCGAAAATATATGAAGATGGATGAACTTTTTCAAAGATATCAACAATTTATATGTTCATCGAATGTGAAATGTTTTAAGTCATAATCTAACACAATTCTCTATTTCCTTGTTGCATAGAATTTTTTGAAATTCAACTTTCTCAATTTGGGTTATAATTGACATATTTATGTCATATGAACATTTAAAAAAGATTATTAAGTAATATATTGAAGTTGTTTACTGTAAAAGAAAAAAGTATAAAGTATAGATATCTCATATATTAAGAGGCTAATTACATCCTATCGTAGAAGTTTTCTCAATTACAAAAATCTCAATTTTTTGTTACTCTCGAATACATTTCTTGTTGTCTGATACATTACTAATGAAGTATATTACTTCATGGGAGGAATGTATCTGAGAGGGAATATCTATGTATCCGAGAGAGGATGAATTTATTCGAGAGGGAATAAGAATATACCCGAGAGAGAATTATGATATCTTACACTGTGAATTTATGTAATTTTTTAAACAAAATATGTGAAATTATATTGGGCCCGTATCACGGGCCTTAAATTATCTAGTTTATATAGAAGAGCCAAATTAAGGATGACCAATGGTAAATTTGTCAAATCATAAAGATTCTAGAATGTTTCTTTCTATATTATGATATTAAGAAAGTTGTAACAAATTTGTAATACAAAAAACAACCAAATATATTTCCTAAATACCATGTGTATCCTAATGATGTGACATTTAATATGAATTCACATTTTCAATTATACTTTTTACAAATTTGTCAAATCATAAAGATTTTAGAATGTTTCTTTCTATGTTATGATACCAAGAAAGTTGTAATAGATTTGTAATGACAAAACAACCAAATATATTTTCCTAAATACAATGTGTATCCTAATGATGTGAAATTTAATATGAATCCACATTTTCAATCATACATTTTTCTTAATATAGACTAATTTTAATTAGACTATTTTAATGAGATATTGTCTATTTATCTTTTATACGGTGTAAATTTTCACCAAACCAAGAATATCTATTAAATAACTGTAGGATAAATTTTTACTTTTACAACATACTAATGATTTTTATAGATCTAAAGGTAATTCTAAATTAATGATTTGTTAAGACCTTGAAAATTGATTTACATTATGTTTGTCTAAAAAAAATCATATTAATATATTTAATGGACGTGATAACTTATTTTAAGTAACATTCCTCTATATTATAAATTAAAGAACTTCTTACTATGAGGACAAAAAAAATATTCATACCAATTTTTCATATCAAATTTGTAATTTTTCATAATAAAATAAATTAGATATTAATATAGGTAAATAAATTTAGAGTGTGAAAATTCTTTAAACTAATATTTATATTACATAAACCTATTAAAATATATAATTTGTACTTCATTTTTCATAAAATATTTTCAACTATAAATAAATAATCTCTTATAATTCATATTGTTTCTTTACGACAATTAACATATGACATATATATCTCTAATGAGTGACAATTAACTCATAACGACCTTCATATGATAGTCATGAGTTGCACTTTTTAGTTTTGATTTCTACTTCTTACAATCTTGAATTACAATAAATTAGTGTCATTCGTCGAGAGTAAGGAGCATATTAAATATTAGATTATGAATGTTTTACAACTCAAAAATATGTTTCAACAATTAATATCAATACTTGAATTTCAAATTATGTTACTTTAATACAGTTTGGGTTATTATCGACAGAATTTTGATAAAAATATATATTAAAAATAATAGTGAAAAAACATTAGTATTTTCATTTTTAATTTTATTAAAAGGAAAAATACTAATAAGAACTTAATTTCATAAATATAAAATGGATCTAACGTTTGTATCCACTCTATTTCTATTTATGTAATGTTTATTTGACTTAACATGAAGTTTGTTTTTTTTTTAAAAAAAAAAACAGTTTAAAAATCATAGTGTAAAACAAACCATAGATGTTCATATGATTATAAATTATCTTACTAAAAATAAAATGATATCATTCTTTTGAAATTGACTACGGAAAAAAAATATGTCACTTAAATTAAATAAAAGTTACATAAATTTTCATGGTGTTAAGAGCTAATTAAATTATATCCAAACTCTTTTCCAAATGACAAAAATTTCTTAGAATTAAAATTTTTTGGATACATCAACAGAAATGTGGATATATTGGTCGTGACACTATTCAAAAAAACTTGCAGACACATATCTCACGAATGAATTCTAGAGGGGAGTAATGTATTCGAAAGGGAAAATAGGTGTATCCGAGAGGAAAGATGTATTCAAGAGGAGATAAAGATATACTCGAGAGAGGATAGAGATGTAACAGTAAGGAGATCGTGATGTATCTGAGAGAGGATATGTATGTATCTATGTAACGACCTGTTTAGTCGTTTTGAGCAACAGATTTTATTTCTGGAAAAACTGACCGAGTCGACGGACCCCACGACGAACCGTCATGGGAACGACGGACCGTCGTGGGAGTCTCGTTCCAAAACACTTAGAAATTAAAAATTTGGGTACTGAACGTCACGACGAAATGGCAGGACGGACCGTCGCAGGCACGACGGTCCGTCACAGCACTTTTACAGAGATCAAGTCTCTGGACTTTGTGACGGAGCAGCAGGACAGACCGTCGCAGGCGCGACGGGCCGTCACAGGATGCGTAATCCCAGGCTGGGTCGGATTTCTGTTAATTAAATTAAGGGGCGTTTTGGACTATTTCCTGCTTTAATTATAAAGTAGAGGGTTAATGTTAATAAGTCTAATTACTTGGGGGTTAAAAGAGGAAACCTTGAGTTAATTAGTGAGTTATTATTGCCATCTTTTATACTTAATTATATGATAATTAGGGTAAAAGAAAGAGGGTTTGAATAAGAAAAAGAAAAAGAACAGCAAGAGAGGGAGAACGAGTAGAGAGAGAGAGAAACGAAGAGGGTAGCAAGAATTTTGAGAAGATAGCTTGTTGATCGCAATTCTTCGGTGGAGGTAGGTTATGGTTTTTATGCTATTCGTAGTAAACTCTTAATAGCGAATGATATGTGTTGGGTAGTATTATAAAGTCTTCTATATGCTTAATTGTGTTGCATGCATGATGTGATCTTATATATATGATCGTGATGAAATAAGCATGATGAAGCTATTGAATCCCAAATCGTGATAAAAACCTAATCTCTTGTTAATGATGATGCCTTGGTATAAAAGAAGGCTTGATGAACTAAAGTAATGAGATTGATGATGCCTTGGTAAGAGAGAAGGCTTGATGAATTGATAAGAATGAGATTAGGGGATCGGGTGTCACGAACCGACACGTAGATTTAGGGGATCGGGTGTCACGAACCGACACGTAGATTTAAGGGATCGGATGTCACGAACCGACACGTAGATTTAGGGGATCGGGTGTCACAAACCGGTACGTAGAATTAGGGGATCGGAGTGTCACGTTCCGACACATAGTAGTAGGGGATCGGAGTGTCACGTACCGACACATAGTGGTAGGGTAGCGGAGTGTCACGTACCGACACAAGAGGAATAAAGATAATGAATCTGGAAAGATGTTAATATACTCAATCTAATGAACCTAATTCCCAAATGAGTATGGTATTGAGGCTTGAGTCCTCATGAGTGAACTTGGCGGTACTTATAAATGATGTTTATACTTGTTGCTATCACCTGTTAAGAATATTAGTTGATTTTATGATGTTATCTGAGATATATTGCTTTCTATTTTGAGTTGGCCGATGATACCTACTCAGTACTTGTGTTTGTACTGACCCCCCTACTTTTATGTTTTCTTCTTTGTTATATGTGGATTTCAGCAAACATACCGTCGTCTTCAACTCAACCGCAACTCTAGCCGGTCTTCATTATACCGGATTTCAGGGTGAGCTAACGCTTCTAGCATGGACTGGATCTTCTTCCTCATGTCTTGATGCCTTGAAGTTCCGGCATGGACTAGCTTTTGTTATTTTAGCTTCTTAGAATACTCTTAGTTTAGTAATTTTATCATAGATGTTCTTGTGATGATGACTTCTAGATTTTGGGGAATAATAGATGTTGAATTTTAGAAGTTATTGAATTGGTTTCTATTAATGAGTTTAAGTCTTCCGCATTACTTTCTATTGATATTATATTGAAATGTTAGGGTTTAGATTGGTTGGTTCGCTCACATAGTAGGGTAAGTGTGGGTGCCAGTCGCGGCTCGGTTTTGGGTTCGTGACAAACTTGGTATCAGAGCATTAGGTTCGTTGGTCTCATCACACAAGAACAGGTCTAGTAGAGTCTTAAGGAACGGTAGGGGGACGCCTTTACTTTTATTTGAGAGGCTATAAGACTCTAGGAAAACTCTATTCTTTCTTTTCTTCTTTCGTGCTTTTACTTGAATCCAATTGGTATCTAGGTGATACAAATTGGTATCTGACCATCTTCACTCTATTTCGCAGATGGTTAGAACTAGAGCAACAAAGACTACGCCAACACCAACGTCGGCAAGATAAGAAGCGTCTGAGCCAGCCACTGGGGCTGTAGCTCAGAGAGAAGTAGTGACAAGGGGCCGTGGAAGAGGCCGTGGGAGGACGTCCTCTAGAGGAAGAGGACGAGCACCTAGCCCATCTGGTACTAGGGCGGTGACTCCTCCACCGACTGAGGAAGTGCTAAGAGAGAGTGAGGAAGGGGAAAATGAACAAGTGCAGAATGAAGGATTTCCACCCCAACCTATCCCAGAGATGATCAATCAGGTTCTTGCTTATCTTAGCGGGTTATCTGATCAGGGCCAGACGCCTCCAGTGTTTTCTGCACCAACACCTCCGGTTCCGGAGGTACAACATGCAGCTACTATGGCTCCCCGCATGGATGCCTCATTGGAAATAGGCACGTTTCCTCGTCTGACCACAGGGCCTATAATGACAAATGATCAGCATGAACTTTTCAGTAAGTTCTTGAAATTGAAACCTCCAGTCTTCAATGGTGCCGAATCTGAGGATGCTTACGATTTTCTGGTTGACTGTCATGAGCTACTACACAAGATGGGTATAGTAGAACGGTTTGGTGTTGAGTTTGTGACTTATCAGTTTCAAGGTAACGCCAAAATGTGGTGGCGGTCACATGTTGAATGTCAACCAACAGAGGCACCACCTATGACTTGGGTATAATTCTCTAGCTTGTTTATGGAAAAGTATATTCCCCGGACTTTGAGGGATAGGAAAAGAGATGAGTCCTTGAGCCTAGAGCAAGGGAGGATGTCGGTTACTGCATATGAGGCCAAGTTTCGCGCATTATCCAGGTATGCCACTCAACTTTGTTTCAGTCCACAAGAGCGGATTCGCTATTTTGTGAAGGGGTTGAGGTCAGAATTGCGGATATCAGCCTTACAGGTAGCGGCTACAGCAAAATCCTTTCAAGAGGTGGTAGACTTCGTGATAGAGGTGGAAGGAGTGAAGCCAAATGACTTCACCATGGCATCGACATCAAAAAGGTTTCGAAAGGGAGGTGAGTTTAATGGTTCTTACTCTAGAGGACAGGGTTCAGGAGGTTACTCGGTCCGACCAATTCAGTCTTCACTACAGACTGTAGTTGGGGGTCCACTTGGGGGTCCACCTCAGACCGGCCAACACTTCTCTGAGAGGCCTATGCTTGACTCTAGGGAGTGTTATGGATGTGGGGAGACTGGACATATTAGGAGGAATTGTCCAAAACAGAGTTATAGACCCCCAATAGCCAGAGGTAGAGGTGGTCATGGTAGAGGCCGTTATTCGGGAGAACGCGGTGGCCGAGGTAATGGTGGTCACCAAAACGGTCAAGGTAACGGGCAAACTGGAGCCACTACAGCACAACATGGTAGAGGCAACGGGCAGACAAGTGATAGGTCCCATTGTTACGCTTTCCCTGGACGGTCTGAAGCGGAGGCATCAGATGCTGTTATCACAGGTAATCTTTCGGTTTGTGATTGCATGGCTTCTGTATTATTTGATCCTGGCTCCACATTTTCATATGTATCTTCCTCATTTGCTACTGGTCTTAATTTGCATTGTGAATTGCTTGACATGCCTATTCGTGTTTCTACTCCGGTGGGTGAGTCTGTGGTAGTTGAAAAGGTGTATATGTCTTGTCTGGTGACTTTTGTGGGGAGCAATACTCATGTAGATTTGGTTATCTTAGAAATGGTTGATTTTGATGTAATTCTGGGTATGACTTGGCTTTCTCCAAATTTTGCAATCTTGGATTGTAATGCTAAAACTGTGACGTTAGCCAAGCCTGGGACAGATCCGTTAGTGTGAGAGGGTGACTACACTTCTAATCCGGTTCGTATCGTCTCCTTTCTTCGTGCAAAGAGAATGGTTAGTAAGGGTTGTTTAGATTTCTTGGCACACCTCCGGGATGATACTACCCAAGTACCTTCAATTGAGTCGGTTTTGATAGTCCGCGAGTTTTTAGATGTGTTTCCTGCAGACCTTCCTGGTATGCCACCGGATAGAGATATTGACTTCTACATCGATCTTGAACCAAGTACTCGCCCCATTTCTATACCCCCTTATAGAATGGCTCCCGCTGATATAAGAGAGTTAAAGGCCCAACTTCAAGAGTTGTTGAGCAAAGGTTTCATTAGACCAAGTGCATCCCCTTGGGGTGCTCCTGTTTTGTTTGTGAAGAAGAAAGATGGGAGTCTTCGGATGTGCATCGATTACCGGCAACTAAATAAAGTAACTGTTAAGAACAAGTATCCTCTTCCTCGCATTGATGATTTGTTCGATCAGTTACAAGGTGCTTGTGTCTTCTCTAAGATTGACTTGAGGTCTGGTTATCATCAATTGAAAATACGGGCAGCAGATGTGCCCAAGACTGCTTTTCGAACCAGGTATGGGCATTATGAATTCTTGGTAATGTCCTTTGGACTAACGAATGCCCCTGTTGCTTTCATGAGTTTGATGAACGGGATTTTTAAGCCATATCTGGATCTCTTTGTGATTGTATTTATTGACGATATACTGATATACTCCAAGAGTAAGGAGGAACATGAGGAGCATTTGAGAATTGTGTTGGAAATGTTGAGGGAGAAAAAGCTTTATGCCAAATTCACCAAGTGTGAGTTTTGGCTGGATTCAGTGTCCTTCTTGGGGCACGTGGTTTCTAAGGATGGAGTGATGGTGAATCCTTCTAAGATCGAAGTAGTGAAGAATTGGGTAAGACCTACTAATGTGTCATAAATAAGAAGCTTTGTTGGTTTAGCCAGTTACTACCGTCGATTTGTCAAGGGATTCTCTTCTATTGCTTCCCAATTGACGAACTTGACTAAGCAGAATGTTCCATTTGTATGGTCGGATGAATGTGAGGAAAGCTTTCAGAAACTCAAGACCTTGTTGACTACCGCACCTATCCTTACCTTGCCAGTAGAGGGTAAGAACTTCATTGTTTATTGTGATGCATCTTATTCTAGTTTGGGTGCAGTGCTAATGCAAGAGAAGAATGTGATTGCTTATGCTTCAAGGCAATTAAAGGTTCATGAACGTAATTATCCGACCCACGATTTAGAGTTGGCTGCGGTAGTGTTTGCATTAAAGCAATGGAGACACTATCTATATGGGGTTAAGTGTGAAGTCTATACGGATCATCGTAGTTTACAGTATGTCTTTACTTAGAGAGATTTGAATTTGAGACAGAGGAGGTGGATGGAACTACTGAAGGATTATGATGTTACCATTTTGTATCATCAGGGAAAGGCTAATGTTGTGGCAGACGCCTTAAGTAGAAAAGTAGGGAGCATGGGTAGTTTAGCCCACTTACAAGTTTCTAGACGCCCATTGGCTAGAGAGGTTCAGACTCTGGCTAATGACCTTATGAGGTTAGAAGTAAATGAGAAGAGAGGATTGTTGGCCAGTATGGAGGCGAGATCTTATTTTCTTGACAAGATCAAGGGGAAACAGTTTGATGACGAGAAACTAAGCCGAATCCGAGATAAGGTGTTGCGAGGAGAGGCTAAAGAAGCAATAATGGATGAGGAAGGTGTTTTGAGAATTAAGGGAAGTGTATGTGTACCCCGTGTTGATGATTTGATCCCCACTATTCTTACAGAGGCTCATAGTTCTGGATATTCTATACATCCTGGGGCAACTAAGATGTACCGTGACCTAAGGCAACATTTTTGGTGGAGTAGAATGAAGAGCGACATTGTTGAGTTTGTTGCCAAATGTCCAAATTGTCAACAAGTAAAGTATGAACACCAGAGGCCCGGAGGAACACTTCAGAGAATGCCCATTCCTGAATGGAAGTGGGAGAGAATTGCAATGGACTTCGTGGTTGGTCTTCCAAAGACATTGGGCAAGTTTGATTCTATTTGGGTAATTGTGGACAGATTAACTAAGTCTGCTCACTTCATTCCGGTTAAGGTGACTTACAATGCAGAGAAGTTATCCAGACTCTACATCTCAGAAATTGCTCGGTTGCATGGAGTTCCACTTTCCATCATATCAGATAGAGGTACGCAGTTTACTTCTAAGTTTTGGAGAACATTGCACGCGGAATTAGGTACTAGGTTGGACCTTAGTACTGCATTTCACCCTCAGACCGATGGACAGTCTGAGCGAACGATTCAAGTATTGGAAGATATGCTTCGAGCATGTGTGATAGAATTCGGTGGTCATTGGGATAACTTCTTACCCTTAGCGGAGTTTTCATACAATAATAGATATCACTCCAGTATTGATATGGCTCCTTTCGAAGCATTGTATACGAGGAGATATAGGTCTCCCATTGGTTGGTTTGATGCATTCGAGGTTAGACCTTGGGGTACTGACCTTTTGAGGGATTCGTTAGAAAAGGTGAAATCTATTCAAGAAAAGCTTTTAGCGGCTCAAAGTAGGCAAAAGGAGTATGCAGATCGAAAGGTTAGGGACTTGGAGTTCATGGAAGGTGAGCAAGTTTTGCTGAAGGTTTCACCAATGAAGGGTGTGTTGCGGTTTGGTAAAAGAGGTAAGCTAAGCCGGAGGTATATTGGTTCATTTGAAGTACTTAAGAGAGTAGGGGAGGTGGCTTATGAATTAGCCTTGCCTCCAGGGCTGTCAGGAGTGCATCCGGTATTTCATGTGTCCATGCTGAAAAGATACCATGGAGATGGAAACTACATCATCCGTTGGGATTCAGTTCTGCTTGATAAGAACTTGTCTTATGAGGAGGAGCCTGTTGCCATTTTAGATAGAGAAGTCCGCAAGTTGAGATCGAGGGAGATTGCATCCATTAAGGTGCAATGGAAGAATCGACCAGTTGAAGAATCCACTTGGGAGAAGGAGGATGATATGCAAGAGAGATACCCACAACTGTTTACAGATTCAGGTACTTCTTTTCACTCTTGTGTTTCTTCTCGTGATCGTTCGAGGACGAACGATGGGTAAATTGGTATCTATTGTATTATTTGTTTTGAGCAACAGATTTTATTTCTGGAAAAACTGGCCGAGTCGACGGACCCCACGACGAACCGTCATGGGCACGACGGACCGTCGTGGGGGTCTCGTTCCAAAACACTTAGAAATTAAAAATTTAGGTACTGAGATCGACTCTCTGAACGTCACAACGAAATGGCAGGACGGACCGTCGCAGGCACGACGGCCCGTCACAGCACTTTTACAGAGATCAAGTCTCTGGACTTTGTGACGGAGCAGCAGGACGGACCGTCGCAGGGGCGACGGGCCGTCACAGGATGCGTAATCCCAGGCTGGGTCGGATTTCTGTTAATTAAATTAAGGGGCGTTTTGGACTATTTCCTGCTTTAATTATAAAGTAGAGGGTTAATGTTAATAAGTCTAATTACTTGGGGTTAAAAGAGGTAACCTTGAGTTAATTAGTGTGTTATTATTGCCATCTTTTATACTTAATTATATGATAATTAGGGTAAAAGAAAGAGGGTTTGAATAAGAAAAAGAAAAAGAACAGCAAGAGAGGGAGAACGAGTAGAGAGAGAGAGAAACGAAGAGGGTAGCAAGGATTTTGAGAAGATAGCTTGTTGATCGCAATTCTTCGGTGGAGGTAGGTTATGGTTTTTATGCTATTCGTAGTAAACTCTTAATAGCGAATGATATGTGTTGGGTAGTATTATAAAGTCTTCTATATGCTTAATTGTGTTGCATGCATGATGTGATCTTATATATATGATTGTGATGAAATAAGCATGATGAAGCTATTGAATCCCAAATCTTGATAAAAACCTAATCTCTTGTTAATGATGATGCCTTGGTATAAAAGAAGGCTTGATGAACTAAAGTAATGAGATTGATGATGCCTTGGTAAGAGAGAAGGCTTGATGAATTGATAAGAATGAGATTAGGGGATCGGGTGTCACGAACCGACACGTAGATTTAGGGGATCGGGTGTCACGAACCGACACGTAGATTTAGGGGATCGGGTGTCACGAACCGACACGTAGAATTAGGGGATCGGAGTGTAACATTACGACATATAGTAGTAGGGGATCGGAGTGTTACGTACCGACACATAGTGGTAGGGGAGCGGAGTGTCACGTACCGACACAAGAGGAATAAAGATAATGAATCTGGAAAGATGTTAATATACTCAATCTAATGAACCTAATTCCCAAATGAGTATGGTATTGAGGCTTGAGTCCTCATGAGTGAACTTGGCGGTACTTATAAATGATGTTTATACTTGTTGCTATCACCTGTTAAGAATATTAGTTGATTTTATGATGTTATCTGAGATATATTGCTTTCTATTTTGAGTTGGCCGATGATACCTACTCAGTACTTGTGTTTGTACTGACCCCCCTACTTTTATGTTTTCTTCTTTGTTATATGTGGATTTCAGCAAACATACCGTTGTCTTCAACTCAACCGCAACTCTAGCCAGTCTTCATTATACCGGATTTCAGGGTGAGCTAACGCTTCTAGCTTGGACTGGATCTTCTTCCTCATGTCTTGATGTCTTGAAGTTCCGGCATGGACTAGCTTTTGTTATTTTAGCTTCTTAGAATACTCTTAGTTTAGTAATTTGATCATAGATGTTCTTGTGATGATGACTTCCAGATTTTGGGGAATAATAGATGTTGAATTTTAGAAGTTATTGAATTGGTTTTTATTAATGAGTTTAAGTCTTCCGCATTACTTTTTGTTGATATTATATTGAAATGTTAGGGTTTAGATTGGTTGGTTCGCTCACATAGGAGGGTAAGTGTGGGTGCGAGTCGCGGCTCGGTTTTGGGTCGTGACAATCTAAGGGGATTTTTGTAATTTTTTAAAATGGTAAAATATATTAAAAACTATAATAAAATTAAATGTGAATTTAAGTAAAAAGAATTTAACTAAAATTGAAAAGATACTTAATTATATTGGGCCCGTAAACGCGCCTTCTGTTATCTTTCTTTTCTACTATATTAGAAGTATCATTGAAAAAGTAGTATCAACTTGTTAGTTTTCTGTCTTTGAAATTGCATTAGAGGTTATTTTTGACATTTGATACTAAATGCAACGTGTCATCACCTAAAATTGAACACACGTATCTTTTAATTACTTTGCTGGTATGTTTTCATCATCTTTCTCATTTCTGCCACCCATCCAACCCATACCAACCAGTCACCACCACCTCTTTCTAAAATCTAAAATTGGACTGGACCGCCGTGAAGAATTGAATTGTAAACCTTGTAGAAATAGAAATGATAGGTTGTGGAGTTGCAACGCCCGTCGTGAGGCATCAAATTTCTCAGCCAATCAACGATACCCACCATTCGCTTATATGAGGCTACCGTGGTTAAATCTGAGGACTACAATCGATTTTCTAACTAATGTAATCCGTTTGTGATTTTCTTGATATAATGAATTTCGCTGGTCAATTTTAGCTGGAGCAATTTCTCTGGTATGGATGCTTCATTTTTAATTGATTCTTTACCTCTTTACATGCAATTCATTAATTCTCAATTTTGAGCGAAAAGAACATTTTGTGAAATGATTGAATATATATTCTCTTTTCTAGATAAATTATTTGTTAGTAGCATTTATCTTTATTTGTTCCGAGAGTATATGTTAAATAATTGACGACATTGATTTATTTCATGTTTAATATATATGTTATTTGGCTAAGCATATTAAACCTCCAATTTAAGTTATATGTGTGATTTTTCTCCTTGTGGATGTTAAATAGTTAATGTGTGATTTCCTCCTTTGGAAAGTAATAATCCTCCTAAATTACTACTAGCGAGAAAGGAAGAAATTGTCTGAAGAATCTCATAAGTCATAATATGGAGACACGATTGTTCTAGACTTGCAAAGGCTAACACTAAGTCAAGCATTATAGATTTGTGTCATTAGCAATAGACATATTAGGTTGTGTATAATTCCATTTACTGCAAGGTAATTAAACTTTAATCCTTTTAGATACAATATAAGTTGTAAGTTGTGCTTGAGTATAGTTGTTGTCTGTCGTTTGCCTCTATGTAGAATCAATATTATCATAATTTTGATCTCCATTTCCTTGTTCGTCATCATATACCGAGGTTGCAATATTTTTAATAAAGAAATATTTTTATAAAAACAGTTCCTTTCAGGGATTTCTGTCTTTGCGTTGATTGAAACATCTCCTTTCAAGGCATTTCACCTTTTATGGATGCTATTACTATGCATGAATTATTTTTTATTGAAAGAAGCAACTTGATATATTATTGCTGCTGCATTTTCTATTCCAGAGTTTGACAGATTTACAAATCGATCCTCCTATACTCAAACTGGTTGACGTCTAGATTCAAATTCGTTGACAATTTTGTTCTATATTGGAACACTGAATTTGACTGCTCTTAAATCAATTCTTGGCATGTGCATCAGCTTGGATAGAGGTGAGTGACTTCTTGCTGCATCATTTGTTTGTCAGTTACAATCTCCAAGATTGTGATAGTTGTTTGAAGCTTATATTGTAGACTTCTTGATGCTCTTAATACCACAAAAAAAATAATTTTCCCATATCAAATTAGAGTGTCTTTAGAGTTTAGGTAAGAAAGAATTTTTTGTAAACTTGTGATCTAAAATAAGTTAGAGATTTTGTGGGACTATAAATACCGCATTAAGGACAAAATGTTATGGTACTCAAGTTATCTTCTCTTTTTATTGGCAGTCAAGTGAATCATTGAGTAGTTCACCGCTTATATTCATCACATTAAGGATGAACTTGTTGAAACTGACGAAGGAACAAAAAGACTTTGCATAACTTTTAAGGGAAAGCTGATTTTAGAAGTTGTGAGAAATTAACCTAACTTACTATTTCTATTACTTATCTTGCTTATTTTCATTCTAACCTCTGCATGTGTTTTTTCAACCACCGCAACAACACAATTACAATGATATAGCTTCTAACAACATAGAACCCGCTCGCATCAACTTCTACCAATACATATCAAAGTTTAGATATATATGCTTGTCGATCTATTGTTGTGCAAGTAATGTGTGTGGGTATAATAGTTTACACCATAAACTTTACTTAGCAAGTACATAACTAGCCATTACTTCTAAATATACGTCAACTCATAGATCAATGTTGGGCCCGAGCGCGCAGGGGCATATATATATATTATATTAGAAGCGCCAGTTTCAGCATAGGAACATGTGTGCTTCCATTTTTAGGGCAATTATATCAATTTAGCTAATTTATAATTTAATGAAAGCTTTACGTGTCATTAAAAACAACCCTTTCAACTCTTACTTTGCAACACATATTCAAATGGTTTCAATATCTCTTTCAGTTTCTATTCTAAACTCAATGCTCTATTATTTCTTCCCTATTCACTCTCACTAGCATATTCCAATTTTCTCTATTGCAATTTGTAGGTACTTCCTATTATACTTTCATGTTTCTCTCCAAAAATTTTTTTTCTCTTAACTGTTTTTCTTACGTTTGATTATGTCGCTTTGATAGAAGGTTAATTTAGATGCGTGATGTTTAAGATATGGGTACATCTAATCTTTGCAGATTTTTATAGCCTTCTCTCTAATATTCCTCAAATTTTGAAGTCTAACTTTATTTTAGAAGTTTATATTCTAATCCATTCTTTGCATGTAATTCGTAGGAAGATCAAATTATGTACTATTTGCTGCTTGAGGCTCTAAATCCTTTGTTTACGACCTTCCAACAAGATAGCATTGGTGCGATCTCCTTCTATAAAATAGGAGTTTCTTACGGAAAAAGCACAATATAAACCATAAATGGAAAAGGAGGACTTCTAATGGGTATATTAGGTAGAACTCTTTCAGCCTTTTTTATGGTTAATTTATTTTTTGACTAAAATTTATATGGCTGTCTAAGATACTTTGCTAATTCTCAGTGCTCTTTTTTTGTTCTACTTGCTTTGATTATTATGTCTTAGCTTCTCGGTTTTATTTCTTTCTTAATTGATGGATTTTAAAAAAATTTCTAATAAAAATGAATTAATCTTTCCTTGAAGGTTTATGGTAGTAGTTTGATCTTTTAAGGGTAAAAAAATGAAGTGCATCTCTTAAAATTTATTTGGATATATAGTTGAGCTTTTGATAAATTGATATTTTGCTATTAAAAATCTTATAATATCATATGAGAATGACCTCCTATGACCTTTGTTATCTTGATCAATAAAATTTTGATAAAACATTTCGTATTCAAATAGAACTTAAAAATCTACTTAGAATGAGCGTTTTCTAAGCTTTGACTCTCTCTCTCTCTATATATATATTTATTTATTTTTATTTTTGGGTTCAGCAAACATAGTTGCACATTATAATTGTATTTTAAATACTCAAGGCATTTAATATATTTTATGCCTCTTGTATTTGCTGCTATGTTTTTGTCATCCTATTGTAGTTCATGTCAACTCCTAAATAAAGAATATAATTTTTTTTTGATAATGCTTTCTCGGGTGTTTATTCAGTTTCCATTGATTTTTAGATTCATCTATTTTTGTCTTGCTATCATATCGATAATTGTATCTCTCAACTGAAGCCTAGCTTATTAGTTTCCTTTCAGGGGGGTTATTGAATCACAAGCCATGTGGTGATGCCTTGAAAAGCTACATGACAAGGAATAAGGGACTCATCATTTATATTCGGGCCCTTTTTTTAATCAAGAACGACGTCAGTCATCACACAACAATGACAATTTTGAAGAACAAAAAGACTGCCCTCAACAAACATACCAGCCCGCTGAGTTGCTATTTTTATTGATACCAGCTTTCATAGATATATATGTGAATAATGTGCATATACGCATAGTCAGTTCTATCATCAGTGTGCATATATACCAACAATTCAAACAAAGATGATTCATCTAGGAAGTGTAGTCAACATATGGATAATGTATGTAACTATCCATTAAAGAAGCTTTTGTCAATAACCTGGGGTAAATTCATTTCCAAACTACTCTCTCCGTTTTAAAAAGATTGGTCTTGTTTGATTTGGAACGGAGTTTAAGAAAGATAAAAGACTTTTTAATTTTATGGTTCTAAATTAAAGTTACGTCAAATGTATCAAAATGTCCTTTACTCTTGTGGTCTTAAACATGCCACGTGGAAAGATAAAATTAAAGTGTTGCCAAACAAGGAAATGAGTCATTCTTTTTAAACAAACTAAAAAGAAAATACAAACATTTTTTTTGAAACGAAAGAAGTAATTTTTATGCAAATAGATAAATATTGGGACGTGCCAGGCAACCACCATCTAGTATTTCGTATACATATTGGTTGTTAGAAAAAGTGCATGCTGGATTATTTTTTTCTTGAAAGAGAAACTATCAAAAGGGGTTGTCTAATAACATCCCATGAACTCCTTGGACACGCTTATTAATTATAGTATTATCGTTTGCGTAATGATAATTTGGGTCATTTTTATATTTTATGCGTTATTTTACTATTTTACTCCTTCCCCTAGCTTCCTTATAGTTTGTGAGTACTGACGGGTTACGTGGCATACTTTTTGTTTCCAAATGCACAGTGCACATGGTTATGCAAGTTATATAGTGTCTCTAAAAGAATTGGATTATCAAACCTAAAAGACTTGTTTATTGATTGTTCTTACTAAATTATATTGATTGTAAATATTATTTAAGCGTACAAAAAGAATTTACCTTATTAGAATGCAAGAATAAAAGATGTATATTAATGGCTGAGAAAATTCTAGGGTTGTAGATTAGTAAGAATTTATGCAAAGTATTCTCTTCTATGGACTTCAATTAGTTATCAAATCGCCGATTAACAAATTTAGATGTACGATCATGGTCACCGACCTCTAATCACCTATCACAATTAGTAGACTAACTAACTACATCTTTAGTTGAGCGGAGATAAACTGAATCAATTGCGTAGCATTAAATATTCATCTTGTTTAGTAACCAAGCAAGGTCTGTATATCCCTATCCTAGTTATAAATCAAATATAATTTCTAGAGAAGATAATGCTTCTTTTATGTCACGATCGAGGAGCACTCCCTAGACGCAATCGACGTCATCGTCCTCGGAGAGGACTAAGACTAGCCTCTTAGCATTCTTCATAACATATCATAGGTCAAAATGTGGAAGAATTAAAAATTTTCATACATTTATCTATATAGAAAAGATTTGTAATATACCGGTGACCACATCGGGAGACTTTTATTGCTCACCCCTAGAGCGGAGAGCATAAAACTAGTTCCTCTTTCGAGCTTCGAAACTAGTACAACTAGCTTGAGCCCCTTCTCTTGACTCTTCACATTAGGGCAATCGCTAACCTTGTGGCCACTTTTTCCACACCCAAAGCAATTCTCCGTCCCAGCTAGACACTCACCCCAATGCTTCTTACCACACTTGGAACAAGTAGGTTTTTTGCTAGGTGAATTCCCACTTCTTGCTTTTTGGGACTTAAGGTTAGACACCCTATCCTTGTTAGCCTTTGGAAAATTGGAAGTAACCTGGTTGGAGACCCTCTTCTTGAACTTAGGATTGTCTTAGATCTCAAGCCTACCCTTAGATGTACCTTCTTCATAAGACTTGGCCCTCTTAAACTCCCTACTCTTCTTCTTGAGTCGAGTCTCCTCAACTTGATGAGCATGAACCATCAACCTAGAGATATCCATGTTGTCATGGATCATCGCCAAATGACACACTTCAACCAAATCATCAGTTACTCTCGTGAGAAAGCAACTCATCTCATCCATTGGGTTAGACATTAAGGAAGGTGCATATATGGACAATTTGGTGAACTTCAAGGAGTACTCTTTCACACTCATACCTCTGTGACGAAGGTTAATGAATTCCTCTACTTTGTCCTCCCTTTTCTCTCTAGGGAAGAATCTATCAAGGGAAGTCCTTCTAAATACCTCCCAAGTTATAGGACCCGCTCTCAAATCCCTATTGTCTCTCCATTAGTTATACCAAGTTTGAGCCCCACATCCTTGAGTTGATAGGAAGCAAGCTTGGCCTTTTCATTCGAAGTCAACCCCATAGAACACACGATTTTGTATATCTCATCGAGGAAGTCTTAAGGATCCTCATTCACCTTCAACCCAAATAATATTGGAGGGTTCATCCTTGTGAAGTCCCTCAACGAGAAGCCATAGTGATAGCATTTTGTTGAACACGAGGTCAAACCTCCCTATTTGCTTGAACCGTCATGGCTTGAGCTTGAGTAGATACCGCTTGTGCTTGGGTAGACATATCTTTATTCAAAGTCACAAAGTCCTCCCTTATCTCTCCAACTGTCATAGGTGGAGGAATGACCGAAACTTCGTCACCTTGAGGAGAATGCATGTCTTGTGGAGGAGTTTAGTTGTCTTATGGAGGAGCTTGGTTTCCTTGGGGAGGAACTCCCCCAGTAGCCAAATCTTACTCCACTCTTCTTGTGGATGCACATCTTGTAGTCATATCCTATTTTTACAAGGAAAGGATTAGAAGAAAGAGGAAACGACTAGACTTTCAAGATTGCCAACAAAGGAGAATTCCTAAGCGTCACATAGCTTCTCATTCATAAGTGTAGCGCGCTTCACACCCATGAACAAGACTCTATGTAAATGTGGTTCAAATACTAAGTTTACTTTAACCTCATGCTTTGATACCAAGTTTGTCACGATCGGGGAGCACCCCTTAGACGTAACTGACGTCGTCGTCCTTGGAGAGGACTAAGATTAGCCTCTCAGTATTTTTCATAACATATCATAGGCCAAAAATGCGGAAGAATTAAAACTTTTCATACATATATCTATATAGTGAGGTTTATATAGACCTCTTGCATACTACATATGGAGTTTACTTACACTCATCGCATATGAAACTTACATAGGCTTCTCTTTAGACAACATAATCGATACATAAGAATTAGTCTAATACTTTGTTACATATTGAACAATCTAAACGAGTACAAATGATGGACATAGACAACAAAAAGTCAATTCCTTTATAGTCTTACATCAATGTTCGAATGATAAAGGGATGAACAATGTATTTATGACAATACAACTTCAAATCTAGAATGTAGAAAAATGTAACATCCCCGAACATGAGGACCTACCAACACTTAGAGAAAAAAAGTCCAAGTCGTATTCAATCATCCTTCTAAGAACTCAATGAATGGAACCTACATAGTTGTAAAACTATAAAGGAAATGGATTAGTACACCACTTGTAATAAATATGGAAACATATGCACATATAACGTTTGAAATCATGCTTATAGGGACATTAGTTCAAGACATGATAGGTTACTTTGAAAATCCTTATGCACAACAAAGAACACATATAAGTTAATGATCACATATTCCTTAAGACAAGGCCATATACAAAACAAGACCAACATCATCAAGTAAAGTCAAGTTAACATGTGTAGTAACAAATATCAAGAGCATATAACCAAACCAACTCAAACATAGTGTGTCATAACTTCATAACATTACAACATATGCAAGACCCTTACTCATAACCCATTACCTAGCTTAAAAGTGAAATGATCAAGTGAAGTTCCATAATCCCACACAACCAATTAAACCAAACCAAGGATCACAAACAATGTCTAACTTCATAAAACATAGCACCGTGAGTAGTCATCATCATGTTAGCAATATAGACCAATAACATGTTCATAAGTGAAATTAACATCATAGAGGATCATCAACATGTAAAGTCAACTTATGCATGTCATTTACTTTATAAGAACATAATAATAAACTGCTAGTACTTCCCTTAAGTATAACTAATGCAATGTATAGGTAGAGTCCCATACCCCTACCTAGAGTATGTCAAACTCCTTAAGTCGCCTTAGTTAGTATTCACTTTATTACTTCATTTTTACTTTGGGGAACAATTGCCTTAACCGACATTTAACACATAAGCTAAATGTGGAATCCAGGGTCATGAAATCCTACACCAAAAAAAGGTGTTCTATTTACCACGGTAGAACCAAAACATGAACATAGCATTCTAGGTGGACCCACTAGCTAGTATTTCTATGAGGGCAGCATAGTTAAGAACTAGGATTCTTACTTGATACCCTCTTTATGCACAATTGCATTGTAATCTCTATCTGATGATAGCCATTGTGAACCTACCTTCCCACATTGGGTAGGGACACCTCTCATAACTAGTTCACTTGGTGCTAAGCTAAAGTCCCTTTTTGAAATATCTTTAAGCCTTTATAAATCATCATAACTTAGTATAGGTCATAGGAGACTAATCCCTTATATATCATAATCATTATCTCATTTAGTAATTACATCAGAACTTCCTTTCATAACAACCTTCATATGTGAGATTAATATAGTTTAGCTGACTGAAGCCATAAACCTAGAAAGTCGCCGTCACTGGTACTTTTTATTAGAATTTTAATCATCATCATGTCATAGTAAGGCACATAAGTGGTTCACAATCAACCTTATATTATCATACCTCAATCATAATATCACAACTCATATAATCAAGACATCTAAATTACATTAATCATACCATCACCTATCTAATCTAATAACAATTAGTACTTCAATTGAACATCATCACCAAGTATAAGCCATCACAATTGAAGTAAGGATTCAAGATCATAGGCCTTACTAATTCACCTTCACAAGCCTTCTTCCATGGTCTTACCATTAACAAACCATATTCATCCGTTAATGGACTTAAAAACATCATATAATAGTAATTAACACAAAAACTAAGTTAATTGTATCATCACTAACCAATTCAATATCAATTCATAACCTAGGGTTACAGAAATAGGGTCAATTCATGATCTCTTCCATAGACTTAGGTCTATCATCAAGAACTACCCTAATTCACCAATAATAAATCATAAGTCATCCATAATAATCGAAATAAATCAAGAATAATACAATTTGGAAGATCAATTTTTGATTAAGAAGTAAACTCATGTTTTTATTAACATTTTTTAAATCAATTAGAAGGAACCTCTTGGGGAAACGAGTCCTAAGAGTGAGGAGCTTTCATACATTAACAATCCTTCAATATTGATGGAGAAAAAGTGTAATTATTGCAACCCTAATGCCCTTTGACCTTGGTCTTCAATGGTGTTTTTTGGGGAGAGAGAAAGTAGAGAGAAGAAAGAGGATTTTAGTTTGGGAATTGAAGTGTGTTAGGTTAGTTTAATGAGGGTTAGGTCTTTATATAGTCTCTTAAATAAATTAATTAACCTTACCCTAAATCCTAATTGACCATCTAAGTAACTAACTAATTAATTGACTTAATTTAAAACTTAATAGTGAAAACCAGACCAAGCCACGACACCTTGACCTATAGACTGTAGGTGCATCGATGCCAATGTACTGGCAAGGCGTCGATGAGTTCAGAGAGTATATTTTTGGGACTTTTTGAAAAATTAATAAGTCTTTACCTACGGATATTTACAACTCATCGATAAGACGACGGCCCATTGTTTGGCTCGTAGTTAGCCACTGTCATTTGACATCTTTTGGGTCATTTTGGAAGGGTCCTCCTCAAGGACCCTTAGGGTGGTACTTGGGAAATTGTACCTAGACGTTTTGGCCCTAAAAACACTCTAATACATGTTTAACACCTTTATACCAAGTTTCATAAAATTTTGACTCTTAAAACCCCATGAAACATTTCAAGGCATACTAACCTCTATTTCACTAGTCTCCGGATGTCATGGACGTTCCTTGATGTTTTGACTCTAACACTTTCTAAATGTTTCAAATACATTATTTTAGGTCTTAAAATAGTGTTACAAAGGCTATTTAATTATGTGAGGCTCTATATTAGGTAATGGACTATCGGAGTGTTACATTCTCTCCCACGTTTTATCCTCTCCCATGTTTTATCCTTTTATTCCTCTCCTGAGATTACTTTGGACGCTGAGTTTATTTAAATGGTGGTAAATTATGAATCCTCAAATTGGACTCATCTAGAGCCTTATTTTAATTAAAATAGTGTCTTCGATCCAAAACACAGAGACAAGGAAGGTAGCGTGTAAGCGGCGATGAACTAAACGAAGGGCGATTCACCGAATCAAGATTAACTATGCCAAAAATATTCTCTAGCACAATTCTAAAGTTTATAAATACTGAGTTCTTTTATAATTTAGAAAAGAAGAAAATTAGGGAGTGAAACAATTCCACTTGATATTTTATTTTAGAAACTTTGTTCTTATGTTTTCTTTCAAGTTTGGAGAAGGTTTTGGTGGAAATTGAAGAAAGAGGTTCTTTTATCAATTTTGGAAGTAGGTCTTCTCCATTTACCTTTGTTTGATAATTTTAAAGTTTAATCTCTTATACCCACTTGATTGCTTTATCATTTTTAGTATATTTGATTATTTCTTGATGTGTGGCTAAAACCTCCCATTCTTGGGGTGCGATTTAGCAATTATGGGTTGATTAATTTGTTGGGTCTTGCTTACGTGTATCTTAGATTGCATTTTAATGGTTATTTCACCTAGTGATTGTGGTTTAATCTAATGGGTTTGTAGTTGCAAATACAAAACCACCCATGTGTTTTCGGCTTGCGAGAGAGAGAGAGGTCGTGAGATTAAGACCACTAGAATGATCTCCTAAGGAGTGGGTCAACATTATGTTCAACCTGAGAGGGTGAGCCCTACTCCAATATCCAAGCACTACCGTTGAAAGAGCGGGTGTGGATAAGGCGTAGGTTGGATAGTTTGGACAAGTGGGTGTCCGAGAGGAACCCATTTGATATGGGGTAAGTTGCTCGAGAGGAACTTGCTTTCACTTAAAGCTTAGCCTAGTCATCATTGTCTTGCAAAATTAGCTACCGAAAACATGTACCCTCAACTATTTTATCTTCACACATAATGATCACACCCCAAGAACTCTCTTCCATACTTGTTTCAAATTTATTTTATTACATACTACTACTTGTAACAAAAAAATCTTGATATTTGACACTTTGGTGTCACAAATTGAATTTAATTTGTTTTAATATTTGAAAATGTCTTAAATTATGACTATTTAGAATGAAATTCTAAGTAGCTACTACTTTCACTACCACTCCCTTAGGACACGACCCCAACCCTTGGTTGGGTCACTACACAAGTTTTGATTCTTTGACACTTAGACTATAGGCTAGTGTCGCTGATCACGAGAAATAAAAAAGCAAAGAATCATTCAATCACAATATACTAAAATAAGAACTAAAGAACAATTTATGTGCTAACCAATCTTTAATCCATAAAATTCATTACTAAATAATCATTCGTAGTTGCAATCCCTGAACAATGTTTTTTAGTTAGTAATGCCAACAAGGGATTTTAACTACTAACGCCTATGAAAGAAAAAGAAAAGAAAAAAACCCTAAAAAGTATAAAAACATTTCCATACAAAGTATCTCCAAGTATATACCTTAATAGTTATTCTTATTAACTTCTTATAGATATAAGCAACCATGAATAAAATAATTGAGTCCGAAAAAAATTAGGAAACCAAAATCCAAACGGAATTGAATTCCACGTGAACATTGGTTGTCACCTATTAAATTGGAATTGTGTTCTTCTTTGCCATATGTCACATCCTCACATGTATGTTTTCTTTGTTTTCTATTGCACGATGGAATATCTATAAATGGAATATAGAATTCAATTTAATCCATTAAGTTGTATTCTTGATTTTCTTCTTTAATCTTCCATCTTTAATTCATTTAGGCTCTAAATTTCTTCATCTTCACACCAATTTAATTCTACAAATAAAGTATACCATTAGTCAAAATTGATATACAACGAGTTTACGATATTTTGATGTATTTCACTTAGAAGTTGTGTGTGTCTAGGGCTATATTGTATAAGAAATAATGTGTTTTGTGTTAGGTTTGCATGAAATAAGATTGGAATGTAGGTGATGGTGATAGAATGTTGAAATCATGTCGAAGGGGCTACTATTGGAGGGATCCACGGACCGTCATTAGGCAGGTGTGGATGGAGCATCATGGAATTATGATTAAGTGTGGAACTACGAAATGACTGGCGGACCATCCTGCCCATCCGTTGATGGATTTAGAGAATTCAAGTTCCAGTACATGATTAAAAAATCCTAAGTATGGAGCCACAAAGGGGTATCTACGGACCGTAGGTCGACCCACGGTCCGTCAGTCGAGTCATCACTTGAAGTTGCATTCCAGACAGTTTATTTCCTTATTTTTTTTCCTTTTTAGGACATGTTTTCTATAAATAGCAGATATAAACCTCATTTTTTAGGGTTAGACATTATTGTATACTCTTAGTTTTTGGTGTTTATTTGTGAATTAATTTGCAAACTCTAGCAATTTGATTTACGGATTTCGGTTTAGAAGATTTTCATTTTGAAATTCAATTGGATATTTTGGGTTTCATCTACTCTAATCGTAAGTTCATGAATTTTTATCAAAATATGAATTATTTCTTTCAAGCATTAGTAAATAAGTTCACAACTAGCACTACAACAAAGGGGAGATACAACGACATGTCGTAAATGTCGTATGATGATGTTTAAATGTCACAAATTTTTTTACTGACATTTGTTTTGCATATTGATCAAATGTCGTAAATTTTAGTCTCAGGGATTTTTTCGACATTTAGTTAATTTTCGAAAAGAATTTATGACATTTATTCAGTGACATTTAGGTAAATGTTGAAAAGAATTAGCGTCATTTACTTTGCAACATATACATAAATGTTGGTAAGATTATTACGACATTTATTTTTTGACATTTATGTGAATGTCGGTGAGAAATGTATGACATTTAATTTTTACATTTAGATGAATGTTAATATGAAATATATGACATTTATGTTCAACATTTAGTTACATGTCAGTATGAAATGTTTTCAACATTTAGGTAAATGTCGGTACGAGATATATATGACATTTATTTTTTATAAAAAGGTAAATGTCTGTATAAGATATATGACATTTATTTTTGACATTTACATAAATATCGGTATGAAATATTTGACATTTATTTTTGAAACTTAGTTTATTCAATATTTTATTCCAAAATGAAACTTTTTTTCTTTTTTTCTTCACATAAAACCCCATAGGTTATACAAATTACAAGTGGAAAGATACCTAGGAATGGCTTAGGCAATATGTGACCTAAAGGACGAACAAAATATGAAGATATTTTTATTTTCAATATCAATGTCAGAGGAGAGACGTTCATTGAATACAATCCTCTAGAGTTTGGAGAATTCTTGATTTTTTATTGTGTTGAAACAATTCACTTAAAATTACCAAAAATAACTAAATGTGTTAAGAAAAGAGTTGGGAATTTAAAATTGTTTGAGAAGGAGGAGGAAAAAAAATAACATAAAAAGAGCATAATGAAAAAAAAATTCTAATGATAACAATAAAAGTTCTTCTTTTGATTATAGTGATTCTAATTAAAGGATAGAACATTTACCATTTGCAATTCCGCTAGCACAGATTTGTGCCAAATGCAAGAGTTTGAATTGTGGTAAAATAAGCTAAGTCTAGAAATTTATGGATGGGGAACCTTATGGATGAAGATGAAAAATATATTTGTGAATTAATGAAAGAAAATGTAATGATCCTCTAGGTCATTATCTCTATTTTTCAATATTTTTGGTATTTAGAGATTTTATATAAAGACCTTAGTAATTTATGACCTGTTTAGGTTGAAAGCTTGGTCACCTGGTTATTCATTTTGTTTTATGCAAGTTCCCCTATTTTGTTGTTTCTAAAGTTCAAACTATTGTCGTTGGTAAACACTTCAGTTAAACATCCTTTGAATATAATCTTGAAGGTTAATTAGCTCTTGAACGTCTAGTTTGCTCTAGATGGACCTTTGGTCCATGTCTCGTGGCTTCTAGAATCATTTTAGTCAACCTTGTGGCTAATGGCTAAAAAAGTCATATGTGTTGGAACAACTTTTTGTCGAGAAAATCTATGATGGATGTTTTGATATCTTTATAAAGTCTAGAATGAAGAATTTGGTGGGGTGTTGTTTCTTTGTGTAAATGGGGTTCCGAACAAATCTAGACCATCCGATCGGAGTTTTTTGGGGTTTTAGCAATTTTTGTTTGTGCAAGCATTCTTGTATTGCTGCTTTAGCGGCCTAGGACCACATTATAGATTGTCTTTTTAACGGCCTATAGAACATTGGAGTGGAGGTGGGCCAAATATGCTTGGATTCTTTAGCAAAAACTTGGTTAAAGATTAAACGAATAACATTGATTGATACATGGATAGCTAGTGTTTGGTCCCTTAGATTTTTCCAAACTCTAAGACCCTTTCAAATAAAATACCAAATATTGTGTGAGTAGATATACTAAACCCTATAGCTCATATCATTAAATGTGAAACAACTCAGATTATCCTATCCCTGATTAAAATTCATAATGTAATCTAATCAAGTCATCACTATTGAGTCTTACCCCGAATCTATTTAGCTTTCCCACGCCAAAATGGTGTTAGAAAATTCAACAAATATTTGTTACCACTGATTTTTAGATTAAAACTTTAAGATAACAATAGATCCATGCAATACAATAAACATTGGAGCCGGTTAATCAATACTTGTTCGGGGTTTTACAAGCCCATCAAGCACACACCCCTAGATAGAGATTTAGTTACTCATAAAAGATGAAAAAGAGACAATACCCGTATAGAAAATCTTCATTCCAAGATAATTTCATAGACAAAACATGAACTCAAAACTGGTCTTAGCACAAATATGAGGTTTCTTCGTTTACAAGCTATAAAATGATTCATTATCTTTTCTCTCCAAAAATTCTATGTTGACACACTACTCATCATATGTCCACTATGCTAATTGAGAAGAATATAAGGGTAGATAATTGCACAAATTCCTATTCTATCCTTGGAACATTACAAAGGAGGAATATTTTCATAATTGTATTTTTACCCTTCACCTTTTGTCTATCGATCTTGTGGCGGACCGGAGATATGCTTAACAAATAAAGTGGATCGTTGGTAACCTCCTAACCTTATACTCCAGGTCCTCACAAAAGCGTCTGCGCTGGGCCTATGAACGACGATAATTCATTGTACCATGCAGATTCTAATGTTGGTACTAAGGTAGCTTAGTGTTGGCTTTAGCAAATGTGAATGGTAAAAGAGAAGAGAAAAATGGAAAAGTGAGGGAACCAATTTTGGAGGGAAAAATGAAAGTCATTTGCAAAGTGCAAATGAAAAGTCATTTCTCTCATTGGTAGAAGAAAGGAATTTGTTGTTCTTATATTAGGAAACACTTCCTTTACTTCTTAAAGGGTTAAGAATAAGGTGCCCCCTCACACCTCGTCGCTCGCCTCGTCCTCGGATTCGACTTTGGATTTGATTGATCAATTTTTTGGACAAAATTTATTTAATCAATTTTTTTTCTCTTATAAATTAATTCAGAATGTTAGTTAAATAACAGAATTAATGTTAGCATAACGAAATTTATTTGAAATCGTATGCAAATGGTAATAATGTTCTGATTCCAAAAAGTCGTTATTATTTTTCAAAAGACACATCTTTTTGAAAAAGTTATATTTTTACCAAAAGTCAACTTTCTGGAAAAATGGGCCTGAACAAATTTTTCTAAACAGATACGTTTATTGCTAGAACTGGTGTAAAAGGAAGTCATTTTTTTTCAAACATTGAAATTTTTTCATTCTCTCTGCATAAATGAAAGTGTCGATCGACTGAGTCTGTGTGTGGCTTGTTATTGTTCTTACGTTCGGTGAAGTTATTGAAGTTTTAGGTACCGCTACTTCTTTAACATGATCAATCCATTTTATCTTGGGAGAAATTAATTTGCAACTTCGGGTATAGTGATGGGATTAAATTTCTTAAGGAGACACAGTAGTTTCTGTGGACTCGGATTAAATGTTTGTTTTCTCTATTCATCTTGTTTTTGTTATGTATTTTGACTAACCTTAATACATATATTAAGACTCTTAAGAAATTTACGTAGTTTTTGTATTTGAGGTTTCTAATGATTAAAACATTTATGGTTTTATGCTCTATTTGTATTTTTAAAATTCATTCGATTAACAATTAAAAAAACATAAAAACTTTATTGTTCAATCAGAAACAGGCTAAGTAAGAATTTATTCTTTACTGTTAGTATTTCACATACTAAAATTTTCTGTCATTTGTGACAAAAAGATGGCTAATTCAAGTTAAGTAAATATTGAAACAGTGAGTTCCTATAGTAAGTGATGCAACAATAGCACCGGCTGAGAAACCTGCAAAGTTTTCTGGAGTCGACTTCAAAAGATGACAGTAGAAAATTTTCTTTTATCTCACTACTTTGAGTCTTCAGAGGTTCTTTAATGAATATTTTCCTATTATGTCGGATGAAACTCCGCCTGAAAAACGATTCTTTGTAACAGAAGCATGGACACACTCATATTTTTGTGTAAAAATTAATTCTGAGTGGTCTGCAAGATGATCTGTATAACTTTTATAGTAATGTCAAAACCTCAAAAAAAACTCTGGGATGCTTTAGAAAAGAAATATAAAACAGAGGATGTCGGAATGAAGAAGTTCATTGTGACAAAGTTTCTGGACTATAAGATGATCTCCTTGCTGAAGATATAAATTTATTTAATGCCTATGTTCAAAATATTAAGTTTATTTTTAATACTCATATATTCTTTAATGTAGGATTGATTGTGAATGATGTTTTTCAAGTGGCTGTCATTATTGAGGAGTTACCTCCATTGTGGAAGGATTTCAAAAACTACTTGAAACATAAACGCAAGGAGATGACTTTTAAAGATCTCATAGTAAGTTTGAGAATCAAAGAGGATAAAAAAGCTGCAAAAAAGAGGTCACGTGGTAATTCAACATATCTAGGGTAAATATTGTTGAAGAAGATCCCACAAAATTAAAGAAAAGAAAGAAAACATTTGGTCCAAAAAATAATCTTCCTAAGAAGAAATTTAAATGGAAGTTGCTTCAATTATGGTAAATGTGGTTATATGGCTACTGAATATAGGGGTCCGAAGAAGGACAAGAAGAAGAAGGATCAAACAAATTTGGTTGAATCCAATGGATAAATGGACTATCTCTATGCAATGCTTTAGAATGTAACTTGGTTGGACATCCAAGAGGATTGTGGATAGATTCAGGTGCCTCATGTCATGTTTGTGCCAATAAAGAATTATTTTCATCATATACTCCAGCACCTATAGATGAGATGTTTTTTATGGGAAACTCCACTGTTGCAAAAGTGGAAGGAACTGGCAAGGTCCTTTTAAAGATGAAATCAAGCAAAGTGGTGACTTTGAACAGGGTCTCATATGTTCTTGAACTGAGTTTCTATTCCATTTTGACTAAGAATGGATTCAAATTTGTATTGTTTCTTATAAAGTAGTAGTGTGTAAGATGAAATGTATGTAGGAAAAGGTTATTGCAGTGATGGCCTTTTCAAACTTATTGTAATTCACTTGATATGAATAAAGATGCTGCTTCTTCTTACTTGCTTGAGTCTAATTGGCATGAATGTTTGGGACAAGTTAATAGTAAAACTTTGCAAAAACAAATTAACTTAAATATTTAGCCTAAATTTGAGTGCAATAAATCAAAATGTCAAGTTTGCATTGAATCTAAGTATGCTAAGCATCCTTATGAATCTGTTAAAAGGAATTCAAATCCCTTAGAACTGATTCAAATTGACATTTGTGACATGAAGTCAACACCATTATGTTGTGGAAAAAATTACTTCATAACTTTTATTGACGATTGCACAAGATATTGTTATGTTTACTTGCTAAATGGTAAGGATGAAGCAATAAATGCATTTACGCAATATAAAACTAAAGTTGAAAATCAGTTGGATAGAAAAATTAAAATGATTAGAAGTGATAGAAGCGGAGAATATGAGTCTCCATTTGTAGAAATATGTTTGGAAAAATGGAATAATCCATTAAACTACTACTCCTTACACTACTCAATTTAATGGGATTGTGGAAAGGAAAAATTTAACTTTAATGGAAATGATGAATATCTTACTTATAAGTTCAAATTTACCACAATAAGAAACTTGTAGGGGAAACTATCCTTACAGCAAATTGAATACTCAATAGAGTGCCTCACACAAAAACACATGTTATTACATATGAGAAATGAAAAGGTAGAAAATCCAACTTGAAATATATCAAAGTGTGGGGGTGTCTAGACAAAGTCTAGGTTCCTATACCTAAGAGGGTGAAAATAGGGTCTAAGACTGTGGACTGTGTATTCATTTGATATGCCACAAATAGTAAGGCATGTCGATTTTTGGTTTATAAGTCTGAACATCCAGATATTCATGATAATACGGTAATGGAATCAGATAATGCTGAATTTTTTTTAACATTTCTATCCATATAAAACTAGACTTGAGTCATCTAGTGTGGGATCTAAACAAACCCAAGAAGAACCAAAAGAGAATGAAACCAATGAAGAGAGACCAAAGCACAGTAAATGTCAAATGGCAACTACTTCATTTGGATCTGATTTTGTAACATTCGTTCTTGAAAGTTAGCCTCAAACATTGAAGGAAGCAATGTTGTCTAGGGACTCAACCTATTGGAAAGAGGTTGTCAATAGTGAGATTGAATCAATCCTAAGCAATCATACCTGGGAGTTTCTTGATCTTCCTCCAAGAAATAAACCCTTGGTTTCAAAATGGATCTTTAAAAAGATGATGGAACTATTGAAAAATATAAAGCAAGACTTGTTGCCAAAGGCGTTAGACAAAGAGAAGTTCTTGATTATTTTGACACATACTCGTCAGTGAGTAGGATTACATCAACTCGGATGTTAATTTCTCTAGCTGCAGTATACGGTCTTGATATTCATCAAATGAATGTGAAAACCGCCTTCTTAAATGGAGAGCAGGAGGAAGAAATTTACATGGAGCATCCTGAGGATTTTGTAGTTCCTGTTGAAGAAAAAAAGTGTTTAAACTTATTAAGTCACTTTATGGACTAAAACAAGCATTGAAACAATGACATTCAAAGTTTGATCAAACCATGTTGTCAAATGGATTTAAGATTGATGAATGTGATAAATGTGTTTACATTAAAGATACTTCGAATCAGGAAGTCATTGTGTGTCTATATGTGGATGACATGTTGATAATGATCAAAGACATTGCCAATATAAAATCTACTAAGCTTATGCTCACTAGCAAGTTTGATATGAAATATCTACGAGGTTCATATCAAACGAGTTACTGACGTGATATTGGAAATTAAGATTCTCGAAACTCCTAATGGTATAGCATTGTCTCAAACTCATTATAATCAAAAGGTACTTGAAAAGTGTAAGTATTTGAATTTCAAAAGGGCAAAGACCCCAATTGATGTAAACTTTCATTTTGCAAAGAATAAAGGTAAAAGTCAGTCCCAATTGAATTATTCCAGAGTGTTAGGAAGCTTGATGTATGTCATGAATTGTACACGACCATACATAACTTGAACTATCAATAAACTGAGTCGATACACAAATAATCCCAATCAAAATCATTGGTTGACAATGAAGAGAGTTTTGGGATACTAAGATGACACTCAAAATTATGCTTTTGCATTACAACAAATATCCAGCAATTCTTGAAGGATATAGTGATGCAAATTAGATTTTGGGTCAACGGAAATAAAATCCACAGATGGATAAGTTTTCACTATTGGGGGAGGAGCAATATCTTGTAAATCATCCAAACAAACATGTACAGCTCGCTCTATAATGGAGTCGAAATTCACCGCCTAGAAAAGACAGGTGAAGAAGCTGAAGGACTCTGGAATTTCATACAAGATATTCCATTTTTTCCCAAATCAATGACCCCTATATGAATACATTGTGATAGTCAAGCTGCAATAGGAAGGGATGGAAGCGTTATGTATAACGACAAGTCTCCTTACATAAGACAAAGACATAACTCAGTTAGACAACTACTCTCTACTGGAATTATCACAAATAAATATGTAAAGTCAAAGAATAATGTGTCAGATCCACTTACAAAAAGCCTAACTAGAGAGGGAGTTGAGAAATCATCAACAGGAATGGGACTATGGACGAGAACAAGTCATCGTGGCATTAACTCTACCCAGAAGACTGGAGATCCCAAGATCTAGGTTCAAGGAGATAAACAAACTCATTGATGACGGTTCAACATTGTCAAAAATTATTTTATGGTTCATTTTTATGATAAGACAATGTTCAGTAACCAGGATAAAAGCATAAGGACTTTTTAATAGTTTCTATGTTTGATACAGGGTATATCAAATAGTGTACTATGTGATAACACATTTAGAAATAACCTATGTGAGTGTGAAGTGTAAGCTGCTTCGAGGAGAATCCGGTAAGGCCACTTCTCTAAGCACTTCCAAACCGAGATGTGTTCATGGATGAAACGAACAAAATAATGATAACTTAGAATAGACAAGGGTTGATTGTGTGACTTATATTGTCTAGGTATACACCAAAGATCGGTTATTTAAAGATATCAAATCTACCGATTGACGATCGAATATATATGATATATGTTCACTACGAAAAGTTTAAAGGGAAACCTATTTATCCAAATGCAATTAACCCTTACATACAAGACACACAAGTTTTTGCATATGTTTTAACAATAGTCATTCCTCATTCATGTGGAGGATTGTTGGGCTTAGCAAAATGTGAATGGAAAAAAAGAAGAGAAAAATGGAAAAGTGAGGGAACCAATTTTGGAAGGAAAAATGAAAAGTCATTTGCAAAGTGTAAATGAAAAGACATTTCTCTCATATTGGTTGAAGAAAGGAATTTGTTGTCCTTATATTAGGAAACACTTTCTATACTTGCTAAAAAGATTAAGAAGAAAGTATCCCCTCGCGCCGTCGTCGCTCGCTTGGTCTCGGCTTCGAATTTGGATTTGGATTTGAATTTGAATTTGACAAATGATGTGATTGATTAATAAATTTCTTGGACAAAATTTATTTAATCAAGTATGTTAATCAATTTCTTTTCACTTATAAATTAATTTAGAATGTTAGTTAAATAACAGAACTAATTTTGGATTTATTTGAAATTCGCCTGCAATATTAATAACGATCTGATTTTGGAAAAGTTGTTATTTTTTCCAAAAGACATATCCTTCCGAAAAGTTGTTATTTTTCTCAAAAGACAAAATTTTCTGGAAAAATAACGAGTCTAAACAGATTTTTCTGAACAAAAACCTTTCTTGCTGAAAATGGCTATAAAAGGAAGTCATTTTTGATTTTTCAAACACAGAAAAATTTTTCCTTCTCTCTGCATACATTTTCTCTCATAAACAAAAAGTGTCGATCGACTAAGTCTGTGTCTGACTTGTTACTGTTCTTACGTTCGCTGAATTTTTTGATGTTTGAGGTACTGCTACTTCTTTAACAGGATTTATTCATTTTATCTTGGGAGAAATTAATTTGCAACCTCAGGTACAATGAGGGGATTAAATTTCTTAAGGAGACACAGTACTTTCTGTGGACTCAATTTAAAAGTCTGTTCTGTCTATTTCATCTTGTTTCTGTTTCTGTATTTTTAACTAACCTTAATACATGTATTATCACTTAGCTCCATCCAAAGGCCTTTCGCTTGTGAGAAACAAGTTTGTTTCTGCAAGGCGCCAGTTTCATCACCGGTATATTTAAGTGCTTTTTGACTCAAAATCCATCAATTTTGTTTTTATCAAGAATACTTGCATTCACGAGAACAATGGCCTAACATCCCTTCAATTAGCATTAAAACACCAACTAATAAAACCTCTAAATTTGAACTATAGTTGCTTGTCCTCAAGCAAAGCATTCACTAAATATAGTATTAAATCTTTGCTACACCCAAGATAGAATTGCATAATAACGTACATAATTTCAAACAACTAAAAGCAGGAGCTTAAAAACCAAAAGACTCCAAAAAAGCACTACTCACTATTGGTTTCTTCATCATTCAGTAGTCAAAGGTTTTAACAAAACATTCAAAGCACTATTATGGGACAATTAATCATTGTTTAAAGCGCAATCTTAAGCATCTCAAGTCAATGGTATTAACCTTCTTATTTTGCCTAAAGATTTACGTGAATATGTCATATTCATGTAATTTAATGAAAATCAAGACATCACAATTCATATGAAGGATGGTGTGACACTCACATAAGAGATGAGTCACATTAAAAAAAACTTTTAAATATTTGGATAAATGTCGGGCTTAACTTGACTAGGATGAATAAATTATTTTTTTTATGAAATAATTTAAGTTGTCTTATCAAAGCTTGTTGATCCCGTCAATGCATATATACATATCGAGCGAAACTTGACTTGGTTGAACAAATTAAATTTTCATGAGCAAATTTTACCAAAAAAATAATAAATATTTATTTTAACCACCAAAAATTGGGAGGAACAAGTTATATTAGAACGATATAGGCATATAAGGTGAGTCCATACCCAATTCGGGTGGAAATGTAATTTTTGTGAGTAATATAAACTTAATCTAGTAACTTTGTTGGAAGTATTTTGACTCCAAATGGTACAATAAGTGCAATGTTGTATTATTTTTCATGTTAGACTATGGTAAAATAATCCTTGTGTGAAACAAGCGGCACTACATGTTCAACAACTAATACTATCATTGTCTCTAGAGATTATAATGTTTGGTAAAAAATCAGATGTATACCCTAATATTCTAAAATGAAGTTTTACTATCCAATTTGAAAATTCTAATAGTGCTTGCTTAGAAAATCACTCTGCTAATTAGATTTGGTGTAATTTAGTGTAATTACATTGTCAGTCTTGTTTGGTTGGACATTAATTACTTAATGAGCAAATAATTGATGTAATTGGTAAGGGGTAATTGCTCTCTCCAATTTGTAGGAAGAGGTTGTGAATTGCAAGTAATTACATGGTGTAATTACGAGCTGATTACTTTTAAATTTCTTCTTTTTATTTCATTTTTTTTTGTTTTAATTTGGTTATTTCTATCATTTGATGTGTTCTTTTTTATTTTTATTATTATAAAACTTTCTATAAGTTTATTTTTATTTATATTATTATATTTCATTTTCTTCTTATTCTCAACCTTACTTTGAGTGATTCTATGAAATATTTTTCGTATTATCTATGTCATGTTTACTCTCTCTTTAGCATAATTTTACTAGTATTCTAATTTTTAAATTAAAATAGAATTTATTGTTAAGTAAGGTTATAGACATACATATATATTTTTTTTAAAAAAAAATCATATTTATGTATGTTATGTCGAAATTTTGATAAGTGTATTTTGTTAAAAATTTTGTTTTGAATTTATAACTTATTTATTATTTTCAGTTTCATTTGTTTTATTAATATTGAATTCTCGTTGCAAGTCATTTTTTAATTAGACATAATATATTATCTCTTTGTGAAACATGTTCATAATTTATGACATTTTATTTATATATCAATCTTTTTATCAAACATGTATTTCATGATGTTCGTATATAGAAACTTCATAGTTTTTATGATCAAATCAATTGAAATATATTAATTTGAAAAAATAGAAATCAATTATTTTTTTCATAATATTAGTTAAGAACACATGTTTATTAATTAATATATTTTCAAAAATAATATATATCTTAAATATTTAATTTAATATGATTTGTAAAAAATTTTATTTGTCTAATATAAAGTTTACCTAGTTAATACTTATTTTTAAAATTTAATATAAATTTATGATTAGAATTGTGCATTCAAACAAAACATGTGTAATTTCACTGTGACATCCAAACAGAACATGTGTAACTATAGTATAGTTACACTGAGGTAAATAACAACTCAATATTATTACTAAGCTGGTAATTAACAGCCTAGTGGTTACACTAGGTCAAATTACCTTATTTCTTTCCAAATACACCCATAATGTTTTTATGGCACCAATTAGTTTACATATTTGTCTACTTTTTACATGGATTAAATTGGGAGGGAAAAGGTGGAATTAACAAGTAAATATTAGTCAAAATTTTTGTATGTTGAGTGGGTTAAAATATTTTTACCCCATTAAATATTTTTGCTATAGTAATATATATTAGTAACTTTGAGAAAATATGCTTAGTTCAATTCTCCCATTAGAAAAGGTAATACTATGAATTTTTTTGAGATTTAATATGTTAGCTTTGTAGGCGCTATTAATTTAGCGTATTGTTAACGTTTAGGGACGGGGGAGCGTAACTTGGCTAGGATGAATAAATTAAATATTTATGAAATAATTTACCACTCCTATAATATATGTGTGTTTTTCCATGCCCAATGTTTGCTACCTGCATTGGAGCATGACTATTTTTAATGTGCACCGCATAGGACCCCATTTAGGGGTAGCACTCCTTACCAAGAATTTTTCATATTCAGGACTTGAACATGACCTTAGTTAAGATAGAATGAGCCTCATACACTGCATCACATCCATTGATGGAAATATGTATTTTATTTATTCAACTCTATATTGCTTAAATAAGTAATAATTACAAATACAGAATAACTCTCTGGTTCAATTGTCCCAAAGATGATGGCCCAAAAGATATACTAGTGACTGTTAGCAACTTTATTAAATTTTATGGAACCATTTTGACTTTATATTGTACAATAAGAAAATGCAATTTGCATTATTTTCTTGTTTAGGGATTGGATAAATAATCTTAACTTGGTTGGCAATAGACGAATTTACATGTACAATTACTAATATCATTTTGTCTAAAGATTATTAAGGTTTGTCGGAAAAATAAGATATGTTATCCAGTATTTTAAATGAAGTGCTACAACCCAATTTGAATACTCTGATAAGGTTTCTTAGCTACATAATAACCTGATTTTAGATGGACTCAATTGGATGGGTAATTCTAGGAACTTATCATGTCAGAGTATGATGAGATAATAATCCTTGTTGGAAATAGGCTGCACAACATGCTCAACAAGTAATATTATCACTTTCTCTACATATTATAAAGATGGTATATAAATCAGAAGTACGTCACTCCCTCCGCTAGACTCCACCCCACTAAGGTCATCCCCCTCCCCGCCACCTCACCCAGGCCTTCCCCGTTAATTTATTTTTAAAAAAAATTGACAAATATTTTAAATTTTATAAAATTCAATTTATATTCCACCCCACCCCAGCCGCCACTCAGGCCATCCCATCAAAAACATTTCTTAAAAGAATCATTTCGAATATATTTCAAACATACAAATTTTAATTTTCTATGTCACCCCCACCTGGTATAGTCACCCCTCGGTACAATCACCCCCACCCAATCCATCCCCCCTCCCCCCCTTTTTTTTTTGAAAATATTTCGAATGATTTTTTTAATTTTTTTTACGCTACTCCCTACCCCTACATGCCATATTCGTCAGTTTATAGAAAAAGATATATTTAAAAAAAAATTCAAATTTTACAAAATTTTCATTTTTATGTCACCCCCTACCACCTAACCCTCCCCCTCCCCCTTCCCCGACCCTGTCGATTTTTTTATTTTTTATTTTTTTAAAAATTATTTTTGAATTCTATTTCCTGTGATTTGGTCCTTGGTCATATCTCAAGGTAGGATTTTGTAAAGCTCATTGGAGTCTTGTCCTAGTTTGAGTGTTGGGATCGAGTCCTAGATCAATTATCAAAAGTACAATATATTTTCTGAAAATGATTGTTCATTTACAAATCAAACATCTAGAAATATTTTTTATTCACCAATGAAAAATGAAAAAATAAATTAAAAATTTATTTGTTTTTCTTGAAAATATTTTCCTTCGTGTCAAACACAACCTTAATCTATTTATATTTGTGGCTTTATTTTATCATAAATCTATTAAATAAGTGGCCTATAATATTGTTTAAGTTTAGGGACGGACGAGCTAATCACTATTAAAATTGAATATTTTGAAAGGTTTTTAATTAATAGGTTAGTTTGGGCCAACATAATCTCTCCATTTTTAGACGACTCAGATTGAGGTGAGCTTCTAAATATGTGGGTAAATACAAAGTTAAATTTTACTAGGATGTACAAATAAAATATTGATGAAATATTTTACCACTACTATAATGTGTTTTATTTATTTATTTCACTCAATGTTTATACATGAATAAGTAACAGTTGTAACTTCTAGAATTTAATTTATCTAGTTCAATCCTCTAGAAGTTAGTCCAAAAATGATACTAGTTCAACAACTAATATCACATTGGCTAAAGATCATTAAGATCGGTGTAAAATGAAGATAAGTAACGTAATATTTTAATTTGAAGTTGTACTACCCAATTGAATATTTTGATAAGTTATGTTACCCTATTATCAGTAGTCCCCTTATCCACTATCAACATTCTTCTTTCTGATTTAACAATATATAGTGCTTAATTCATTGATACGTGGGGTATACCCTTCACTCTTCAGGGCTATCATTTCACAAGGTAAAACAGAAATTAAAACATTCAAAGCAAAAAGTCAAACTTTTTTGGAGAAAACTTAACATAAAAACACTCAAAAATAGCTTTATTTACTATGCTCCGTAGTTATAATTTGTTAATTATGATTCATAGCTACAAGTTGTACAGGGAGGACAGTGGCGAGCCTGATTGAGAAAGGGAGGACAGATACAACCGAGATTGGGAGAGAGATGAGAGAGGAGAGCGAGAGATGACAATAATTTGAATAATTCACATCTTATAATTTGTATAATTCGTATGTTATTGTATACTCAATAATATAAAGTTTGAAATTAAACATAATAAAACTCGAAATAACGAATTGAGACAAACCTAAACATACAAACTTTAAACAATTATATAAATTATATCATTTAAATTATAATATACAAAATTAAAAAATTTACACGTTTACGCAAAAGTTATACACTAAAAGGTTGAATGTATATGGTGATAAAATTGAAAAATCAAAGGAAATCATAGTCATATAAACATACAAATCATCATATACAATAAAAATCAAATAAAGAATTGTTTGTTGTGAATTATATAAACTTGAAATCACCGAGGTAATTAATAGTCTGACAATGGACCAACAAACAAGTATGTTTCTCTAGAACTCAGAATGATTAACAATTTAACACTATGGACAAACAAACAAGTTAATTTGGAATACAACTCTTTATATATCCTCAGCTCGTACATTCGAATTTTTTGGCACTAAAACATGGGTATGCACTACAGCTGCGACGTAACTCCTCTATAAAATATTTTGTAGCGTTTATTTAAATCTTTGCAATTTAATTTAATTTGTGTCAATTTTATTGCAAGGCTTGTGATAACCTCGGCAAATTACATCAATTTGTGAGGTTTGTGAAAACCACAATATATTATAATTTGCAGTTGTTTTATTGTAGAGGATTGTGATAACCTCTACAAATTATATCAAATTGTGAAACTTTGTAAATGCAATTACAATTTGTTACTTTTGTATAAAATAGGAAATTCAAAAAAAACATGCAATATAAAAAATACTTTAGAAAACAAGTAATTATGGAAAGTAGAAATACAACTTATTATATGCATTGCATGTTTAATTAGCATGTGAAGAGCAAATTAAGTTGTAAATTGAATTGCCTTATCAAAGTACAAACAATTTAAATATTTAGGCTTATTCTCTCAAGATAATGAAATAATAGATTAAAATGCTACGCCTATAATATGTAATTGAACGGTTATATGTATATACTAAAGAAAAAACTAAATTTATATGTGACAACTATATAATTATAAGCACTAGATTTGTAAAGTTTAGTATATTTTCATGGGAAATATGCATAAGTATCCCCTCAACCTATGCCTGAAATATCAAAGACACACTTATCCTATACTAAGGTTTTATTACCCCCTAAACTTATTTTATAAGTAATTTTCTACCCCTTTTCGGCCTATGTGGCACTAGCTTAAAAAAAAAATCAGCGTTGGGCCCACAAGATAGTGTCACGTAGGCCGAAAATGAGTAGAAAATTATTAATAAAATAAGTTCAGGGGGGTAATAGGACCTTAGTATTGTATAAGTGTGTTTCTGAGATTTTGAGCATAGGTTGAGGGGGTACTTGTACATTATCCCTATTTCCATGAGATGAGTATTCGAAAGAAGTAGATGTTGGATGTGAATTCATACAAGATTAGGTAAGATTAAAAATACGAACTACAACAAATTCGATTATTAGGGACAAATAGTTTCGTAAGTAATAAATCATATTTCGTCACTAAAAATTTTATGTGACAAAAATTATTCGTCATTCAGTCGTCATTAAATGTGTGTCTCTAAAAGTATACAAATATGATTTAGTGTTTCATCGCTAAAAGTATTATATTAACTATAAAAATAAAAATCGTCCCCAAATGCTTAAACATTTGTGACAAATTTATTTGTTGTAACAAGTATATTTTTTGTAGTTAATAATATGTTTTGTCATTGAAAAGGCTATTACTACTGATAAAATTATATCGTCTCTAATTATTTTACTTCAATCTGTGATAAAATCAATTGTTTCCAAAGTTATATGTATTTCGTAGTTAAACAAAATTAAATTTCGTCACTAATGACTATATTTTATGTACAAGAAATTATTTTATTCTTAAACGTATATATGATAAAATTTATCATTATAAAAATGGTTATATATATATATATATATATATATCCTATCTCAATTCTTTTCAATCCTGGCCATGTGCTCGCACATTAGGCTGCCTTGGGGAATGAACACACAACATTAAAATTGGAAGTAAACAGCGTTCGCCATTAGACCAACTATCTTTTGTCGTTCATTTTTTGTTTTATTTTATACAACATTCACTTCTTACAAATTAAACTTTAGTAGAAACAATATATTATATGATTATTTATACTCATACACAAATGAATGAAATTTACCGTCCAAAATTCATTCAAATGTAGATTATATTTTAATTAAAATGTGTGTTTTTTAAAAATATCTTTAAATAAATTCAGTACGATTTTGTCATTTTATTTTTTTATTTTTGTAAATTTTAAAAATTATTGAGTACAATATTAAAAAAGTGAATAATGGGTTCAAGTTGATACCAATAACTATAGGACTTCATCATAATATATTTTAAATCCTCTTTTGTTCATTTCTTTTACTGTGCTTTCAGTTTTTAGTTAATTTCAATTTTCACATTGATTGAAAAAGTTAATATAAATCATGAAATATATTGCACCTTTGCAAAGTTTGAGTTTGTAAGTCGATGTTATCTCTTTATAGTTACTCTAGTACGCATGTGAAATTACTATTAAATATGTAAATATTTATAAATAAAAAAATAGATCGACTTATTCAATGCAGTTTACCAATCACAAATTCATAGACATGCACAAATATTAGCAGAAAGACTTGACAAATTATTATTTTTTATTGTGCTTATCAATGGAAGTGTATCAAATAAAAAATAAAAGTGTTAAACCAACAAACATTAGTGATCTAGTGGTAAAATCATGCCCAATCACAATACTTATAACCCGGATTGTATTTTTCAAATAATACATTTTATAATTGCGTAATTTAAGAAAATTGATGTATTGAACTTTTTGTTTTTACAAAATCGACTGAATTTACTGGTTTTAATATTTTCAGTTGCTAATTAACGAATGGACCCTGTCTACTTCTTATTAAACACTTGTATTATTATTTTTGTGAGTTGTCACTTGTATTATGAACAATTGTAGAATAAAAAATTGTATTTAGCTATGAATTCTTTTCGTAGTAAATAGTTTAATTATTCACTAAAAAATTTTAGTTGTCGGTATTTAACACGTTAAGGGAAATTTAAATAAGGTTTCTTCCGTCTCTTTTCTTCGAGGATCATATGATGCTAATGACAAAATGGACTTGAAGGAATATAATGTTGTTGTGGGAGAATACATTAGTTGGGAGAATTTGTCTTAATAGTGATATGTAGGGATTATGTGACAACTTTTTGTTTATTGTTTGTGCGATAAGCTAAATGCAAGTAACAAGATACAACCTAATTTCTTTATTGTTATTAATTATAATTTGGTATAAAAGTAACCTTTATGATTAAATAAGAAATTTATGTTTGGAAATAAGAATGAGAAAATCGTGCTTTGGTTTTAGAGCTTTGGGAATTATCTATGGCTACTAGTAATATCAATTAATGTCCCTCTTGATTTACATTAGTGTAAGATGGATTCAAAGTACAATAATCATGTCAGGAACATGGTGATGTAGGAAAGTTATAGCTTGTAAGTGTAGGAAATTGTTAGTGTATGTTGATTTGAAAAGTAAAAAGGTTACACAGGTTTCTCGATTATCTAGTATATGTTTGGTTGATTTTGTTATTAAAAAATTGGGCGAAAAACTTGTAGGCAATCACGTGCATTGAGTCTTGGCATTAATGTATGACCTCATAGTGGATAATTAATGATTGAAAGTGAGTCTAAGTTATTACAATTACATATTTATATTATATAGATTGAATAGAGTTGCAAGAAAGTAAAGATCATGGAGACTGTATGAAATTTTAACATCTTGATAGGATTTAAGTTAAGTATATTGAGATAGGTAATTAAATATTAGGTGTATCGAATTATTGGAATTACATTAAATTTATGTTAAATGGAGGAATAAGATTTAACGGCTCAAAATATAGTAGCATAAGTGTTTATATACTCGTTAATTTACAAATTATATATATTTGATAGATGGAAGTGTTCGGATGCATAGAATAAATGAAAGGCATTGGAGAAGTAGTTTGTTTGACTTCGTTTATTCGGTGGAGGTAGGTTATGGTTTATGCTATTTTATAGTAAACTCTTAATAGTTATTGTTATGCATTGAAAGATATTGTGAAGTTCTCTATGTACTTGACTGTGTGATTGTGTGACTTGGTCTTGTGGTTTGTGATTGGTCTGAAATTCTGAGACCGTTGAATCCTCTTTATCGAAGTGATGCCTTGAATAAAGAAAAAAGCTTGATGAAATAATATAACAATGAATTGAAAATTGTAATAATAAAGTATAAATACACGGTATTCTTGGATCGGAGTGTCACATTCCGACACAGCATTCTTGGATCGGAGTGTCATATTCCGACACAATATATTTGCATTGGGGTGTCATGTTATGACACAGTATTCTTGGATCGGAGTGTCACGTTTTGATGCGATATTCTTGGATCGGGGTGTCATGTTCTGAATGGTATAATTTGATCGGAGTGTCACCTTACGACACAGTAACATTAAAGGAAAAGGATATCGAACTAATTTAATATAGTCAATCTTAAAGAACCCATTTTTCAACGAACGTGGTGTGGAGGCATGAGTCCTCGTATGTGCTTGATATTGTGATTGATTATGTAGTTGCTTCAGTTTTCACTTGTTCATGTTGTTTGTTGCTTTTCACCTGTTAAGTACTATAGTTGATTTTATACTATTATTTTTTTGAATATTAGTTACTATTTTGGATTGACCGATGATGCTTACTCAGTACATGTTGCCTCGTACTGAGCCCTACTTGTATTTTTCTTTGTTTTCCTTATGTGGAGTGCAACTAGTGTACCGACGAATTAGAATTTCCCTCAACTCTATCTCGGTATATCAAGTTCAAGGGTGAGATATTCATTCGAGATTGTGTTGGATTCTCTTAGTCATTACGTTATGTCCTTAGATTCTGGAGACGAATTACTCTATTTCATCTATTTTGGTGTCTTTGATACTCTTAGACTTAGTAATTGGAGACTAGATGTCTTTGTTGTCATGACTTTCAGGTTTTGGGAAAAGATATGTAGTAAGATTTTGACTTTCCGCGTTATCTTTGTATTTTGTAAGTTAGGTGAAATTGGTTGGTTCGCCCACTTAAGGAGTTAAGTGTGGCTGCCACTCATGACTCGTTTTGGATCGTGACATTTAAGCATCATGTATTTTAATAAGATTAAGATGTCAATATTTGAATATAATTAAGTTGTGCATTTTAATTTTAATATTTGACTTTAAATTCAAGTTTTAAATAGTTGGATGTTCTATTAAGACCCAATTACTATATAGTAATATTATTTTCACATATGAATGTATAAATTATCTAAAAATTAATGAAAAAAATTTATGAAAATATGAAATTCATCTAATACTATATCAAAAAAATATTATTATGTTATAAATATATATGGTGTTGTTGTGATGAAAGAAAATATGAAATAAAAATAATAAACTCAAATCCCTATAATCTAATTACTATATTACCTTTTTACATTTTTTTGATGTTAAATCATTTGTTAAAGTTTTAAACTTTAAGTTATCAAACATAGTTACTAATTGTGTCAATTTGTCATGAATTAAGATTTATGTTGTTCTGTAACTTGAATATTTTAGTTGTAGTTTATGTTATAAATGACAGAACTCAAGTTTCTTAATGGTGAGAGGGAGTTGGTTAGATAACAAGAACCTCTCACTTCCAACACAGAGGTTGCGAGTTCAACCCCCCACGAGAGCGAAAGGGGTTGTGGAGCTCCTAAAAAGGGTAAAAAAAGTAATTAAAAAATGGTAAAAACCCTTTCAAAAGACTTAAATAAGATATTGAAAGTATATTGTGTGTGTTATATAAACCCTTGTACAGTGTAGTTATCGAAGTTCTAAAATCATATTTAAGGGGTTATGAATTACCAGAAATTGATTTTAAGACCCACAAAAAATTGCAAATTCATCTTGTGGTGGACGTAATGGAGGTTCTATTAAACTATCACAAATATGCCTGCGGTATAGATAATTGTGACAGTTTCTAAAACCGCCTCAATTAATTTTGTAACTCGATAAAATACCCTCCACAAAAGAACCCTTTTTTGTAGGGTTTCAACACTAGATCGATCCACTTCTCTTCTTTCTTTCTCAATTTTTTACCAGTAATTTAACTTGTCACGAAGTTCATGAAAATAAAAAAAATGTCTTTTAATTTTATGGTTATAAACTAAAGTTATATCAAATATATTAAAATGTTATTTAATTCTATGACATTAAATTGTTACATGATATATTGAAATTGATATATTAGTGAAAAAAATGAAAAAAATTCATTCTTTCTGAAACAAATTAGTAAGAAAATGAGGGGAACTATTAATTTACAACAATCAGTAACTTTGAATATATATCAAACTAATATGAATTTATATATAATTTCAGCCTTTCAGGCATTATAAATTAATTTGGACTACATATTTACTAGTTTTTAGAATGACAAAATTTGATGTGTTAAAGGTGGTTGAGGTAGTAAAGGGAAGGACCCACATTCATTAGATATTGACACTATTATGATTAATGATTACCCATGCATCACACGAAGCAACCCAATACCTTAATAAAGATTTCTTTCTCAAACAAATCTATCATTCAACAATGAAACCTCAATTCTCTTTTTCAAGCAAACTTAGGAATCAAAGCTAACATGCAATTATTAACTCAATTATCTAGTTCATAAGTTCTTTCTCAAGCAATCCACTAAAAATGGAACCCCAATTACCAATAAAAAAAATTGTTGGTGTTAATCAAATTGGTTGGCAAATTAAGTTACCAACAAAATTTTAACTTATATTAATTCGTGGGTAAAAGGCTCGTCGGTAAATATTACAAACTGATTTATACTTTTTGATAAACTTACCAATCAGAAATCAGTTGGTAAACACCCAAAGATATTGTTATAAAATTTTGAAACATGACCCTTAAATTTTCATTGGTAAATTCACCAACTAAGTTTAGGTTAGTATACCGTTAGTACTTTTACTAATGAATTGAAAAAGAGTTAGAATTTTTTTTCCTTCTTTGATTCCATTGGTAATTATAGTATAAGTCTTATAGTAAATTTTTCAAGATACACTGGGTAATTGGTTGACAATTTTAGTAACAGAAAATTTATGTTGGTAATTTACCAATAAATTTAAATATTTTTTTTTATTTCTCATCTGGTGTCCAGTACCCACATTGCCCGACTAAATCTGTATTTGAGTCGAAAAGTCCCACATTAGAGGGAAAAATGCTCCCTAACAAAGGTGACTCCATACCCAAGGTTAATCAAATCCGAGACCTCTTCGTTAAGGATGAATGATTACTTTCCACTCCACCACAAACTTTGTTGGTAATAAATTTTAAATACATTAGTATGATTATTTATTTTTCTAATAAATTTACTAATTTTAGTTTGTTGGTAATATATCATTCAAGTTCAATGTTAGATTAGTAATTGATTGACAATATTTATTGATTTATTGTATTACATACATAAATCCTATAGTGTAAAACTTAAATTACATTCTCTTTTCTATTTTACAAAAATATCTTAAAAATTGAAGCATCCAGATACATTATATTCAACAAGATAGAGAGTGTCCACACTAAGTAACTTGATTGTTGAGCTTAAAAAGGAAACTAAATATAAAATAATTATCAGTCCACAAATCCCGCAAAAGAAATTTATCTCAATCTATTTCAATCACTAACAGATTCAAAGAATTCAAAATTTAAATTTTCTTCTATCTATCCCAAATCATAACATGTCACGACCCAAATTCTTGAATCCGAATTGCAACCGGCGTCGTTGACCTCTCAGAGGTCGCAGACAAGCTTCATCTTCCATTCATCACATTTATATGGTTAATTTTAGCAAAAAATTTAAAAATTTTAAACGTATGAAGTATACATAGACTTTATATATTTATTTCATGAATTCATCATATACTAAGCTCAACATAAATGTAACAACCATCTATCATAAGAATCAATTTGAAACAAAATAATCATATATCATAAATTCATTTGCCAACCACGATCTTATTACAAAAGATTTAAAATAAAAGTACGAAAGAAACACTAGGGAAAACATCCACTAGCATTGTCTAAAACTAAGGATAGACTTAAATTGTAGCATCCTCGAAATCAAGAGGACTTACCAAATGTTCTGGAGAAATGCTGATGTCCAAGCCGTTGCTAGAGTCGTCAATCTGTCTCTTAACCTACATATATAAAATAGTAAATAGTAGGGTTTAGTACACCACTTGTACTAAGTATGGGTGTGTGCACACATACACATAAGGCTATGCATGATCAAAGAAAGATCTTCCTAAACAACATGATATTTCTTGAAAGCCTAGTCACTAGTCTTTTCCTAAATCGTTAGTTGTGAATTGTGGTACGGATATGATGTGTTTTAATACATTAAAAGAACACAACTCATTTTATATATGATTACAAGACATTAGTATCATCAACATAATTTTAGAACAACTCGGATGAAGATTTGAGATTTTTTGATCCTATTAGGCCGAGAGCTCCTCTTTGTACACTTAGATTATTTTTCAGTCTTTTTCTTCTTGTTGTTGTGTAGTTCAATATTTATTTTGTTCCTATGTTTTACTTACAATTTAAATAATTCATTGTAGTCCCATACCCACAATGAATCTATGTAAGTAATCTAAGGACTAAGGAATGATTTTCCTACCTTATAGTGAGTCATTCTTTACACTATATATTCATTACCTTTCATAAGCAATTCTCTATTGATCATGCCATTGATTTTATTACTTTCATGTTTTATATATTATACATTTCATATACACGAGACTTTGGAATCGTTGATGTAGCATTAAGAAATATCAAGTGAGGGCCTTCTTTAGCAAACACAGAGTCTGCTTCATTCGTTCATTCATACTTCACATTAATCATTTAATTCATTCGTAGGCTGATGTAAACACCAGTTATACCTAGGATGAAGTTTAAGACTCTCATCGGGATCATGAAGTGTAATGATCAAGAATGACCTAATGTCATTACTTGAATATGATTTCACCTCCTGATTGTCTTTCACAAACACCTTCGGTATCGTTGATTTCATTATCTTTCACACTTTGAGGAACTCCAACTTTAGTTGACAAAGATCATGTGAGCATCATGAAATCCAGTTTTTTCCCCACATCGAAAAGAGGTGGAGTAACTGTCCAAGGTGAAACCAAAACATGCTAGCGTATATAGGGAATTGAACCCTGCTAGAACCCTATGTTGGATGAATAGGTTCAAAGACTAGGAGATATAAGGAGACAAATACCCTCCTAAACGGACAGTCTGATCCCATGAGATTAACACGAACCTCTACCTTCCCGAAAGAAGAAATCACGACTCATAGCTAGCCTATCAATGCTCATTATAAAGTTCCATTACATTAATCTCACACATCATAGAATCTGGCTTCTAGCATGAGGACATCATTTCTAATTACATGATTTCTCATCTCATCATTAGTATTAAGTGTGAATTGTCCTTACACTTACATATAGAGTATGATTGTAACTTGTATTTTGATATTTAACACTCTCTTAGGTGAGTACTTTTAGTGACCTTTACTTAGGCTTGGTTGAGAATTCTCTCACCATTCATCTTAGACTCTTATCATGTTGTCACCATTTTCATTAGCATCATAGATTAACATAATTACTCACCTCATTACGTGAATGTTCATTTCTTCTTTATCTTTTAGTGTTGATTCAAGTATTATGGAGGCTTGCTTCTAGATTGAGATTTACTTACTCTATTGATGACTGGTCATCCTTACCTAACATTGATGAAATATGAATTTTCCTTATATATCATCCTTCGGTGTTAATGAGGCTGGTCTCACAAATTCTAACACCTTCATACGTGAGTATTCTTTTAACATAGTAGCTTAGGTGTAAGTGAGACTTGTCTCACTTCCTTTAACACCCCATTCTGGTCACTTACTTACTTTAGACCCCTTTAATTATGTTATAACTCACATTACTTACTTACTTTAGTGTAGTAGATTCATATCATCATTTATGGAAGATGAACACTTCATTCAATGAGTTTCATGAGTTCATATGTCATTCTTTTAGAGCATGTTGGGAGTTGTCCCAATGAGTGGCATGCCCTTGATTATGGTTTCGTTGAAATAGTTTAGAAGTTCTTACATTATCATTTGATACTCTATCTACACAATATTGACATATGATAGTATTGGACTCAACCTTTGAATATTAAACTACATAACCATTTTTGTTGGCATGTGCCAATTTTACGTATGTTCATATATAAATTTAATATGTATGAATCATTAGACAATATTTTAATTATTTAACATAATATTATAGCCATTTACATGCATTACTTTTAGATAATGTATCGTTAGCCATTTTATTGATATCCGATTAGTATTGGCATATCCAATTGGGTATAGATTTCATAACCATTTTTGTTGGCATAAGCCAATTTTCATGTTCAACATGCTTAAGTTTTTATACATTATACATTAGCCAATCTTTTAGTTATTTAACATAATATTATAGCCAATTCCCTACAACTTGTTTGACAATGTAGTGTAAGCCAATTTATTGACATAAGATTACTATTGGCATAAGCAATTGGCTATAGATTTCATAATTGTTTTGTTGGCATAAGCAAAAGTTTCATTCAATCATGCTCCATTTGGGATACATTATTCATTAGCCAATATTTAACTTATTTAGAGATAATCTTATAGCCAGTTCCCATTTAAATTTTGAACAATGTTTTTGTTAGCCATTTTATTGACATAAGCCAAACATTCACTCAAATTATGATTTCACGGAGATCTTTTTAGCTAACCTTATAACATAACTTTAGGCATAACGTTTTTCTTAAACATCTTGGACAACATCATATTAGAATTTGATGAATATATTATCTTTATAACGTCATATTAACAACAAGTATGCACAACAGACCGTAACATCTTCATACATAACAGATCTTTAACATTGTATCATCCTTTTAATTCACATAATAACACTTAGCATTAAATGAGTCTAATTAATAGGTTCATTCAATCATTATTTAATAACAAACCATACAAATTAAAATCATCCAGCACCACATACCAACAACATTATTTCTAACTTATTCAGCATTGAAATCGTAACAAGGATGCTAGGGAAAGGAGTTTGACAAGAACGACGGGAAACAACCCTAGTTTTCAAGATCTTTGAATAATTCGAAAGAAAGTTCTCTTGGATAAAGAAGTCCAGGTTAGAAACCCATACCTTATGTAGAATTTAATCTACGAAGACCACCTTGTACGAAACCTTGAAGAAATCCTTGAAATCGCCTAAGAGAATCAATGAAATTTTCTGTTTCTCTTTCGTTCGCTTGCTTACTGTTTTGCGTCACCTTTTCTATGAGTTTGATCGTGAGTTTTTAGGTTTAGGAACTGACTCTTGAATCATAAAACTAAGTCTTAATAAATTATTTAATTAAATAAATAAATTAATTACTAAAACGCTCCTCTTAGATTGACTAGAAATAGGAAAACATAACACTTAGTCAAATCTTAAATTTTTCCTAAGAATTACGTTTTTACAATTTAATTAATTAATTAAATAACTAATTTAATTACTTAAGGGACCTATGTTAATTAATAAAGTGCCTCTAAATCATTTGAATCACAATTAACCCTTTTGGACCATCCTAGGTTAACTACTAGGATGTTTCTTGTGTTGTACTATGTAAGTGTAAGAATTTCGGTTTGACCCCTTTAATTTGATTAATTAAATAGATAATTTAATATATTAAGTGACCTAGGTTAATAAATAAATTACCCTTAAGTCTTTATAATCATAACTAACCCTTTGGACCATCCTAGGTTAGGTACTAAGTTGTCCTTTTCTTATCTTAACCGAAATCTAGAAATTGCTTTGTGATTTCAATTTTGCCCTTTTAAATTAATTAATTAGGCTTCTAAATTGATTAATTAGGTTACTAGGGTAATTAATAAAGTACACTCAAGTCGTTTGGATCATAACTAACCCTTTGAACCATCCTAGGTTAGGTAATAGGTTGTCTTTTTCTTGTATTAATCGAAATCTAAAAATTGCTTTCTGATTTCAACTTTGTCCTTTTAAATTAATTAATTAAGCTTATAAATTAATTAATAAGTAACCTAATGTAATTACCAAAGTATCCCTAATTTGTTAGGATCATAACCAACCTTTTGGACCATCCTAGGTTAGGTACTAGGTAGTCTCTTTAACTAGTTACTAGGTTAGTGTCACCCGATTAAGTCTTAGGTTGTCGGGTGCACTAATTAGTTTATTTGGTTTGGTCCTAGGTTATTTATCTAGTTAGGAAAGTAGTTTAGAGTCTATAATTAGTTATATAGCTAGGCCCCACATGGAGAGACCCGTCCGCACATGCTGCCCCTTAACTACCCTAACTGAATTCGGTTAGGGTGGTCCCTTCTTATAGACGATTCCCACATGGTTTACCCATGTGCTTGAACATGAGTTGGTTTTAATTTCCTAAATAACTATTATTGATGTCCTATTTGGAATATTTGCTTATTGTCCCAAGGACCCTCACTATGTCCTTGGACACTGCTTAATTTACATGATAATTTTAAATGGTCATGTACTAGGGTATTAGGTTTGACACTTGGATGCCTAGTACATAATGTGTTGCATTGAGAATCTATTTTTAGCTTAGGGTGTTCCTTGCAGGTACATTTCTAAGAAATCTTGGATTATATTATGCTTATTTGGGTGTATATAAATATAAATTGTCTAGCACCCCTTAGGCAATTTTTCTATACTATGCCCAATATTTCTCAATATTGGGCATTAGGATACTTATTAAATCAATGTGATTATATATGAATGATATTGTTATTTTAATTACTTGTGCATACATAGAAATTGGCTAACACCCCTTAGCCAATATTCTATAATATGCCCAATATTTCTCAATATTGGGCATTGGAATGCCTATGTACCCCTATATGAATTCTAACGTACTTACTGAGCTCTTCATTAGACATATTATTTTCTGGAATGTTACATTACAATCCAAAAAAGACGATCATGATGACTTCTACATGATGAGTATATCAATTTTTTGTTTCGATTTTTTCCGATTTTGGGTGAGTGATTTAAGTTATGAACGATGTAACATTGATTTAATAGTTGTTGAAGAAACAATTTCTTTTGTAATTTTCAAATCCACCATTACAAGTGAATTGAATCTCAAATCTGCCATTGAAACAACAGACAAGATGAATGGGGAGATACTTCTATTTTGATGCTACATCCGATAGAATTGCACGTGTCGAAGTTTAAAAAACGGTACTCGTAAAGAAACTCTCATCTTTGTAATAGTGAAATATAAAATAAAATACAACTTTAATTTCAAGGTACAAAGATCTGCTAAAAAATGTATTGGATTAGTTGTTTTGTTATTGTTAATTAATATTTTTGATTTGTTGATACATAAGTCGTGATATTATTCATGATACAAAGTTAGTTACTACTTTATACATAAATAGGTTTTATCTTAAAAATGAATGAACATAGTTTAAGATTTTTTTGGAGCAACATGAAAGATCTGAGATCGTACAAAAGCTTCAAGACAAGATGAGTATTCCAAAGATTTCAAATGACACTGATTTGCTTCACCTTTCTACTGAGCTTAAGAAGCAAAAGCACAAGGTTATGCAATCACCTTATCTTACTTTTCTGAATGTCAAATGTCAAGGTTGCTTTCAAATTATAACAACAATTTTCACCCACTCGCCAAATTCTGGTTACATGCCTCATTTTCCAGCAAGTGCTATGCCAACCAACTGGTGGCCACACAAAAATTATTGAAGGATGTTATTTTAGGGTTAAAGAGAAGGATATGATGGTCTAGGGTTGATACTTGATAGAGGAATCTATGATATTTTATACTAGGTTTTTAATGAATGAGTTGGTCAAGAACTTTTTGTTTGCTCAGTACTTTTCTTGATGGCATTCTGACTATAATATTGTCCATCTTTTTAGTCTCGACACATTTTGAAGTAATGAATCTTCAACTCCGTGTTTGCTAAAAAAGAGGTTGCATCATATATGTTAGATTTTTTTAGATCTATGTATCCTTGTGTGGTAATTCTAAAGTATCAGACACATATGAAATACTTCTTCATTTTTTTTAATATATCATTGACGATGCGTATGTAATTATGATACATTGATATGAAATATATCATGTAGTTGTTTTGTATCTAAAACATGTAAATATTGAGGACAATATGATCTATTGAGATTAGTTGCAATAATGTATCATGAATTGATTTTTTTTGGAATGATACATCAAATAGTAGTAAACTTTTAATGCATCTTGAACTATTGCAACGGTGAATAATAGGAGCATGATGACTTCTAACATTGCAAAATATATGCATAGTTAGCTTGTTGAGTCATGACAACTACCTTATACTTATTGAAAGAAGCTAGAATTCTATTTGGTTATTGAAACTGCAAAAATCGAGAAATAACATATTTTACAAATGATACATTAGAGAGGATATATAATATAATGTATCTCTAACTTTACACGATTTCAGGTCATTTCTTCCTTTTGACATTTTTGTATCAGATCATGATATATGAATCAAATACTTATTTTTTTAATATTTTGTATCAGATAGTGATATAATATCAACTGTTTTGATGTGTAAAATATTTAAAATAGGTAAAATGTAATCAGAGACTAAAAATATTGAAAAATATAGTAAAAATAAATAATCTATTTTTAACTGAAAAATTATATAACTTGAGAAAATGTATCTTAAAAAAAATAAATCATCCAAAATATTATTTAATCTATTATAAAAGCAATAAAACATCAAAAATTTTATTTAAACTTATACATAAATACTAATCATGTTGTGGTGGAGTTAAATAACTCTTCGACTCTGATATACCATCTTTATCGTTAACATATCTCGCCCTGGCCTTGTTGAGACCATATTTCATAAAAGTATTGAATCTTATGCGTAGATTGTCAGCTCGAAAATCATTAGATGGAATATTGACTTCATTTCAACAGAATTCGGCAAAGTCCACTACAAACATTTCGTAATCACTACAAACATTTCATCGATACATTATAAAAACGAATTAAATTTGAACTAAAATGTAATCAATAATGTTAATTACATGATACATTTTAGAAACTACAAAGTGTCTTACAGTTTAATTGATGCATAATGATAAAAATAGAAAATGACACTCAATGCCACTTGATGATATTGTATCTGATATTAAATGGAACATCATATATTTATTATATATTATTTAAGAATTATGTTTAAACTATTGTATAATATTATACACTGTTATGCAAATTACATTCCATCAAAATAATTTCTGCTATATAATTTGATACATTAATCACAATATATTAGAAAAAACAAAAAATAAAAAATAAAGATTAGGATTTTATGTATAATTTCAGAAGATTTAAAGCAAACCACAAAACAACATGATAATGTATCAAATAATATTTAATTGTTTGCCCCAACAAATCATATACCATACCACATGATAAAAATAATGTAGACTTATTTCTACCCAATCCACTATAGACAATATCAAACATAAAAAATCGTAAGAGAATTCTTCCGCCAAGGATTGAACTGCCAGAAGGTATATGTTATTAAATATTGCAGAGGCCAGAAATGCCAATAGAGATGTGAAATATGCACATAAAGTTTTGCACTATGTGGAGGTTAATATGTAGGGATACTTCATGTGTGGAGAATCACTGATATATGGATACTTGCATACTTTTAGACATGTATTACGAATTAGAGAAAGAGGTAATTTCTTTCTCTTGTTTATTTTTCTTGTTTTGAATTTATTAAGTTTTCTCTATGCATCAGGAAATAAAGAAGAAAAAAATAAAAATTGAACAAAAAAATCATGTAATCTTACATAGTGAGTAGTTAGAATTTGATTGACTAGGGAGAATATCCTTTTTAAAATCAAATTGATATGAAAATTGTAATTTGTAAGAATTTGTAGAGAGAAATTAGGGAGAAACTAACGGAGTGAAAAAAAGAAAGAAAATCATAGGTTCCGACTGATTTGAGAATTAGGTAAAAATAAGAGATTTTTGAAATATTTTAAAATGGTAGGGAGTAATTAAAATCATATATTTATATAAAAGAGAACATTATGCCCTCCTACGTGGTGCCACCACAAACTACGATTCCATTTTAAATTTATATATTTCTAAAACTAAACTAACCTTTTTATGAAAAGTTGTGACTTTTAAGAAAAGTTCTAACTTTTATAAGAAGTTTTAACTTTTTTGAAAAATTTGTAATTTTTATGAAAAATTGTTATTTTATCAAAGTATATACCAAGCATTTGTTTAGACTACCCTTTATTGTCTATAAATTTCTTGCTACTATTATTTTTAGGTTTTTCTCCGTTATAGGGTAGTGAAATTCAAATACTAATTAAACTTTGTATGAAGTTTGTTTCAATCCTCAAAGTTATATTCCTCTTTATTCCTGGATTTTGATCTTTACTACGAGTAATATTTTTTTTTTATATAACTATGCCTTTTTATTTTATTTGCTATTTCTACTAAAAATTTCAGCAAGTATGATTGAACATCGATCTTCTCTTTTGTCTCTTTCTACATGTTTCTTTATACAAACAAAAAAAGTTCCTTTCAAATTCAATACGACATTAATACTCCTGCACCTCTAGGTCCTTGACTGATAGCGTTGCTGAAATGGTTGAATTCATTACAATTTGGTTCTTTAGTAACTACAAGTTTTATTTCTGTCATTACGATTTGTAGGATTCTTTCACTATAGGTTAGTCGAATTCAAATACATTAATTAAGCTTCTAATGAAGTGCGTTTCATTCCGCAAAGTTTTCTTCCACCTATTTCATGACGCTTAATATTTTACTGTAAGTTATAATGATTCATGTATGCATTGCAATTTCTTTTTGCAATATTTGTTGACTTGTTTTGAACCGTGTTAAAAATTCCAGTGAGGATGTTTGAAAATTTATTTTAATTTTTTTTTATTTCTACAGTAATTGTTATTTTAGTTAGGTTTTACCTCATTATTCGCGTATGGTTCCCACAACCCTAGTTATGGAGTTTAGTTACCCATAGTCATAATCACAATATTCAAATATGTAATATAAGAATTCATCCACTTACTTGAATGAGAAAGAATAAAATCCAAAAGTTCACTTTAGTAATCAACAAAAGTCACCAACAATAAATTACTGAAATTAATTGAAGACTAAAGATTCTCCAAAAGTGTAACAATAATCACCAAGTCTAATCCACAAAAGAAGATCAAATAACCAAGAGTCTAAAAATAATCAAGATTCTAACCCCAAAAAATGAGTTTTTTCCGAACTATTTATAAAAAATAAAAAACCTAATTAAATAAGGACTCTGTTTGCTGGAAATCTGTCAAAACGCAGCTGGGTCGACGGACCTCGCGACGGATCGTCGTGGTCATGACGGGTTGTCATGGATTCCGTCATCCCATACTTGTGCAATTTCTTGTGCTGCTCTTTTCATTACCCTTGATGACAGGTTATGATAGATCGTCATTGACACAATGGTCCGTCGAGGGTCTCCGTTCCAAAACACTTGAACTCTTGGAATTTGGGTACTGGGACTACTTCTCTGATCTTCATGACAAACCAGCAGGATGGACCATCATGGCTACGACGGTCTATCATGCACTCCGTAACCCCACACTTGGTTAGAATTCCCCATATTCCTTCAGCAGCTGCACTACGATGCCACCTACGGACCGTCACGGGCACGACGGTCCATCACAAGCTCCATAGGTGGTACTTTTCTGCATTTCTTGCTCAAAAACGTCTACATCATCATTTAGACTGATTTCCTGCAAATAAAGAGAAACTTACATAAAAATTAATACAAAAAGGTTTTCGGACACACTAAACTTAAGGAAAAAGCATTAAAAATACCGTGAAACCACGTTATATCAACACCTTCAACTTAAATTCGTTGTTTGTCCTCAAGCGACACACTATTTATGCATGATATCACTATTAGGCTTGAATTATGTGGAATCAGACCATGACGCAGACTCACCATGCACTAACACCTATCCTCTTCAATTTCCCACTGAGGTGCTAATATTTTCGGTATTGCAACTTGTGTCTTTACTTCAAAACAATAACCTCATTTTTCACACAATGATTTCAGTTTTAGTATAAGGATTACTTTTAACACTCACTCTCAGAAAAAATTCACACTCATTCTTACATATTTACATAAGTTTGCCCTTATTTTCACCGCTTTAAGTTCACTATACAACTCTTAGGATCACAATAGGAATTTCTTAGCTCGTAACATAGCCTCAGGGTCAGGTAGGGTATATTTAAGTATAATTTAGTGACTTTTTGCCCTCCTTGATATATCGGCTAAACATACCACTTTTTATCATTTTATTTCGCCAAGTTTCTCATATTCTTTCACCTTGCTATTTGCCCTTCTTTCTTCATTTGTGTAAGTGACTCTTTTTTTCTTGCATGTATTTTTCTTGTATTTTTTTCATTTTTTTTTATTATTATAATTTTTTTTCACTTTTCTTTCAACTAATTCTTGAGTAATTTTACTTTTCTTTCTCTCTCTTTGTTCTTTCAACCCCACTTTCCAGAGGATTCCTCATAATAGCCACCCTCAACTCAAGTCTTTGCCATGAGTCAAAGTACAATACCCAAAGTTGGAGTTGTTTACTGCATTAGCCACCCTCAACTTATGCTTTTGGCATAAGCTGAGGTGCACATGTCCAAGGAGGGACCAGGGCCAACACATTATTACCAGAAAAGATCAGTTGGGGTGAAAAAGAAAGGTCTAATTTAAGCTCAAATCATTTGGATCAAAGAAGGATTGATTTCATTTGGTTTTCTTTTATATAGGCTAAAAATGGGGTATATTGAACAAGGGCCTATGATCCTTTCCTAATTGTCTATTACAACTTACTTTTAGAAGAACTAACCAGGCAAGTTCTAGCTCAGTACAAATAGTGGACTATTCAAATCTTCCTCACAGTCACTTGACATCTCATTACTCTACTATTTTATCAGACACCTAGTTCGAATTTTAGACTTAGGGTCATGCAGTGGTGTACATCTATGTCATGCTTAGAGCCACACATTTATCAATTACTATGCCTAGTCGTGCATCATTTTCATTTCATCAGGATATCATTTTAGCCATCATGCTTCAGAATTAAACTATGTACACAAGATATAGACATGCCGGTTCAACAGAAAAAATAATCAGTCTCTTTGGGAAAAAGAACACAAGCAAGAAAACCCCAAAAGAGGATAGTGACTTGGTCTACTCAGACTTCACCCTAGCACTCACTTTCCATTTACCCCACTCCCAACAAAAAGACATGCAATTGTCCCCAATGCTTAAAAAAAATTGAAATACAAGAGTGGTAAGTGAAGCAAACCTGGGGCGCAAAGCGGCGACGATTATAAAGTTTGTTAAAAGAACTAAAATGATTTTTCTCTTTATTGCCACGATTAGTATATTATTTTGATTGTTTTCTTATGTACATACATTTTGTATGTCATTTAACTCTTCATAGCAAATTAGTATAGACTCATCCACTTTTTTTTATTGCAAGTTAACTAATTTTTCATATTTTTTTCGTTTCTTCTTTTGCATAATAATACATGAAGTATTCTTGAACCTAATAAATATCCAAAATACACTATAAAAAATAGTTTTTGTCAGCAATAATATGCACATTAATGAAGAGTTCTAGAGCCTTTACCATTTCGGAGGAACACTTTGACTTAAGATAAAATGTTCTTGATAATGTAGTGTATGTGTTGAAAATGCTAATATTACCGAATGGTCATATATAAGATTAATAAAATAGATCACACGGGTAATTTACCTAGTTATGAAAAATAAAGGTGTGTATATAGGTAATTTATCTTGTAAAAGTCTAAAAACATGAACATAAATAAAAAATATTAATATCAATTTTATAAATCAAATCTGAATGAAACAATACAAAATCTATAATAACAAGTTAAATTAATATCAATATGACACATATAATTATATCATGATGTGTTTCTAAACATATGTAGTGTACAAATTGAAATGTATCTAATTGACAAAATCAATTTGAAGAATCTTATTTACTTGTTGCTACATTTTGTGTCTCATTTTTTCTCAAATATCATGCTTCCTCATTTATAAATGGGTATACAATATATTTTACGCTTGAGCATCCAAATAATGATCTTAAAGCTAAAGCCGAAAAGATGAAGCCAATAATGCACCAACATTTCCTTAGAAAGTTGTCAAAGAAATAAGGTCGTAAGTTTGTGAAAACAACTTGTTGGAGGATTACCGAATTAGTTTGCAGATTGTGATGTTGGTATGATCTTAGACTTTATATTGCTCTAAGAAATCATCAAGATATAGTCAGAGGGAATACACGTGATATATAATAATTAGAATTACTTAGCCAGGGGAGTTCTTGACTTCTATGTCATGACCCAAACCGTTGTGATTGGCACGCACACTAACATTCTAGAGGGAGAACCACTAGTACAACTCAAACTAAGCAACTAAACAAAAAATAAGACAGTAAAGTTATAGAAACAAGTTTAATTAACTACATAAATGCGGAATTAAAAAACTTTAACCTGAAAGTCAATGTACCAAAACTCTACGAAAGACAAAGCTAAGAACAAGTGGTACAACCCCGAAACTAACAACAACTTAATCAATATTCTGAGTCCGAAAAGAGGAATAAAAAAAAAGAACTCAAGGCAGCCCGAAAGAACTAGCTCACCCTTTAATTCGAACCGGTCACTGATCTTCCAAACGAGGTATGTCAATAGACACCAGAAGATGCCCTGTACTCAACAAAATAAAAGCAAGACCAATATCAATACAAAACCACAATATACTAGTAGGATCACACGACTATCCTACCAAGTGAAATACATGTAAGTAACCACAACATCATAAATAGGCATATACCAAACATATACAATAACAACATCTTTTACATCAACGAACAACTTCACAATTCTCAATAATATATATTAAATCATTTTAGAGTAACAAATAGTCTTTCAATATCAATCATCATTAGATATGAATATAATCATCACAAGTATATACACATTACAACTTCAATGGTCCTATCACAGAACCCAATTTAATGGTCCTCTAATGAAATACAAACTCAAACTGTTAGCTTGCCGGAATGTGGCAATTCGATCCCATTATTATTACAGAATGTGGTAACCGATCCAATAATTGTGCCGAAATGTGGCAACCTGATCCAATAGTTGTGTCAAAATGTGGAAACACGATCCAAGTTAGCTTGATGGTACGTGACAATCTGATCCCTAATCGTACACCACAATCACAACAACTACTAGTACATCATCAAGATCATACAACAAGATGTGATTCATGGCATACTATTATTCAATTATCCGCAATTACGGTTAGGGTAATCAATAATGCAACATTCACATACATACGTGCATTATAAAGAAGCAATTACAAACATAAACCAATCCAACATGAAATAACAATCATCATATACCTCGAATCCATGCTTGAATCCTCTAAGGCACTTGAATCTTCCCTTTCCAGATTATTTCTGCTTGTTCTAGGTTTACAACAATTAATATACGCAAGGATCAACAATCAAAGGTCTAATAAACCGGATTATAACTAACCCAATAACCCTAGACCAACCCAAGATCCTAATACCCAACATATGATGTTTCTCACCATGGTTCTTAGATAAAAACTCTTCTCCATCGATAATAAAAACCAGAAAGTAGTGTATACGGATGGATTTAGGTATTAACATCTTACCTTAAGCCTCAAGAATGGTGAAAAACTGTTTGGGTCACAACCTTAGCCCTAAAAGTAGAAATATACCAAATATGATCGTTTAGAGGTTTATTAGCGACTTTAAGTAATATTTGGACCATTACAGCATTGCTGCTCCAGCATCCAGAATTCCGTTCCAGCGGCCTTGACGGAGACAAGATATACCCATTCACAAAAAGATTATATCTGTGAGTTCTACTCGCCTGAATTCAATTTCGTAAAGTGGTACGGGCCCCTTATTGTCTTAGATATCCAATAATGTAATAAAATTCACAATTAGTTCTCTCATTCATTACTATATTTCTGTACACCTTAATGCCTCCAATTTCATCCAAATCTGGATTAAGTTGAGAAACTCCAAGTTACTACCAAAAGGTTTTGTGGCCCCAATTCTTTCTTAATTTACTTTTCTATAACGACGGAATCAGATTGTTACAATAGATACCAATTTATCAATCGCCCATCCTTGAGTGATCAACTAGGAATGACTTGGGTAAAATAAAAGTAGAGTAGTATATGAAACATCGAATTACTAGGGATACATGTCTCGCATGCCCTTTTTACCGAATCTCATTACCCCTTAAGGGTTTCACATCTCCAACCTCAAACCAAACCAATTTAAACTCCACACATCCTTCCTTGACATGCATCAATGAAGTCATCTCAACACTTAAGTGATAAATATTGTTGTATGTAAACTTAACTAATAAACAAAATGAATCCCAACAACCACCCAAGGTGATCGTTTACATGTCTGCCCGATGTTATCAAGGATTTTGACACAATCATATGGACTAATCCTTTCTCACATAATCATGATACCATTCTAAATGAATATTCACTACAATTAGAGTGAACCTAAACCAAACAACACACTCATAATATCCAAACAATCAGAGTTCTTAACAACATCTCCATCCGACAACCTAAATTTCAATAAGATTAAGTTGCAAAAGATTCAATGTTTAGTTATCAGATATTCCTTGAGGGATATGTCCAAACATACAAGCCAACAAACCATTAAACAACACTATTGGAATACTAGATTTAGAAATTGCAGATTACCTCTTAAAAATAGTAAAATTGAATTCAATGATCCCCACATTCAATCACACACAATTAACACATGACCTCAACGAATAGATGAATATTAAGATTGTCGGACAACCATAATTGCGCATTATAGTCTTCTATAAACTCTGATAAGCAAGGTGATACATGTAAGACCACTTAAATACTTTACAACTCCCAAGTCAAAATCACAAGTCATATGAAATAACCACATCTTCCCAACTGATCTCACTTGACCAAGAGAACATGGCACGATCCGTAAACCTGATCCACCACAAGAGATTCACTCACACAATGAAAAATACACGTGAGCATAGCTAGTTCATAACACTCACAACCATATACAAAATGAAATACATGATCATATAAGAATTTATTGAATAACACAAAAGGTTTTCCTTTGAAGAGTTCATACTAGTCATTTCCATTCACTTGACTCAACATAATCTTCACATCCTTTGGATGAATCCAACACTCTTAATACTAACAACCATCATAACAGTGTGATAATTTACCTTACTCTAAACAAACACCTTTTAGAATGAAAACTTCCTTTAGATACAATAACTATAAAAAAATAATAAACTTACAACTCAGACCAAGTGTAAGTCCTTTCAAATCCTCAATACCTATTACAATTAATCATTCCACATCTTGAAAATTCATACCTTGACAAGGTATATCACCATGAATTTAGACTTTCAATGAAAAATCTGAATTAGAAATTCATCAGTCTAACACAATCCCTTTATGTATCAACACTAGTTATACCTCAAAGATTTTTATGAATTCATGGATATTTTTTTATCATTGATCTCATCTCCATCGATTTCAAAATATCTTTTGCTAAGATTCAATCGTACTCATTACTAAACTTAAAACAAAACCAAAGCATTTATCATCACACTCGAGCTAATGTGTGTACACTTCTTTCTCAAGTCATTTTTTCAATAGTTTTTAACCAATCTGACATACTTGTGACCTTATTACCATAGGCATATCATCACGAAATAAAACATATGTCTCTGAACTCAATTTTTACACCTCTAAATATGTCTCTTTAGCCCTTGTAATCGATGTTGCCACATAATTTTTGACCAAACATAAGGTTTTACACTATTTTTTATTCCTTAAATATTTTTTTATGTCTAAGTTAGGTATTTTATTTTTTGTATTATTTTAGTAAGTTTAATTAATAGATTTGAAAATAACAAAAAATATAAATTTTCTTTTAGTTTTAGCTTTAATAAATAAGCTAGTATTTCTTTATTATATTTTAGATTAACTGTTTAACTTTTCGTAAACTTTTCTTTTATTTAAAATAGTTATTTAATATTTTTATTATTTTATTTTATATTTTACATATTTAATTTTTAAAAAAATATCCTACCATACCACCCCCCTTTCATCCACTACACACATACACCCATTTCACACCACTTCACATCACAACCCCACATCCATCTACTACCCCTACTATAGTACATATCCAACCCTTTCATATATCATGCACACACACAACACAATACATATAATCACACAGACACACAAACGGAAAATAAACCAGCAACTAGAAAAAAAAAACAAAAAGAAAAAAGGAGGTAGAAAAACAATCAGCAAAAACAATAGAAAAAAGAGAACAAAGAAAAAGAAAAATCACACAACACAACAATACACTACTACTACTCCTATATTACGGACAGAAAAAAAAAGTCAGACACAATGTAGACTTTCACTTATTGTGGTTATTGTTGTCATTTCAGTCATTGCTATCGTCGTTGTCGTCGATATTATCGTTGTTGTTGTTGTTGTTGTTGTGTCATTGTCGTTGTCATTGTGGTTGTCATTATCGTTGTTGTCGTTGTCATCGTCATTGTTGTGGTTGTCGTGGTCGTCGTTGTCATCGTCGTCTTCATCGTTGTCGTCATCGTGGTTATTGTTGTTGTTGTTTTCATCATTTCATGTAACTTAGTGATCCTCTAAAAAAGAGTTGGGTCTTTCCAGGACATATATTCCTCTTTTAATTGACCACTTAGCTCATTTTATGTGTTAAAGAAAAATATTAAAAATCTTTACAAGTTGACGCATTTTAGTGTGATTAAAAAATTGAAAAAAATTGAAAACACGAAAATATTTCTTTTTTAGAAGTTATTATACATTCCTTATAATCAAATAAAATATTTGTATTATGAAAATAATAATAATATTTTAATTTAGATTTTTTTCATAAATTTTGTAAAAAGAAAATTCAAAAGATTTTACTTTCATAATACTTTGAAAAATTGCATTTCTTTAAAAAAATCAATATTTATTTTTTTCACATTTTTCAATCTGAAATAACTACGCACATCTAATTTTCAAATCGATGAGATACGTAGGCAATCCTTCTTGGGTTCGGTGATCTTTAAAAATAATGAAAAAAGAGAAGTATTTCTTATAAAAAATAATGTTGTGTTTACAATATTCTTGAACTACGCAAACCCGATTCTTGTTTTGACAAGATGGTAGGCAGCCTTATATTCAGGTATGGTCAGCCAAAGAAAATAAATTTAAAAATTTCTCGTCACAAAAACTTTGGCAAAAAAATGATTTTTTTTATTTAGAAAAACATTGACTTGGTTGGTATCAATATACTTAGAAATGTGCATAAAAAATAAAGCGCTTAACCATTTAACAAGACATATCAACTTTGTTGTGACCTATAGACTTCTTTTAGTATCTCTTGATATTTTTATGTAATACTTGAGAAAATGTTTAATTAAAGTTAATATTAAAACAAATTCGACCTAATTGTTTCCAGTGAATTGCATGGTGAACTTTAGATATAAAATTCAATGGAATGACTTTTGATCTAAAATTTGACCTAAACGTTTGTTGACGTGAAATTATGACCAACATTTTACTTGGAAAATGATTATAGGCTTCCTTTGATTTATCAAGCCTCTCAAGCCTACCAAATGACATGTTATTTGTCACATTTGGATCCTACACCCTGGGTGGAATTGACACTCATTGACCATTACTAGTCTCGAGCGAACCCTTGGCCTAAATTACTTAACTCGGCAGAAGACAACAATCATACTTATAAGAATGAAAAAACTTAACTAAACTCAACAATAATATTATCTGGAATGTTTTAAATGTTTAAACATTCAAACTGGCCAAAATGGCAACCAAGTCTTTAACATAAAAATGAAAAGTAAAGACTACTTGACTACTAACAGTCTATGAAATCTCTAAACTCACTAAGATGGATGTTGGGATGTCCTTCGAAATGCAAAGAGGCTCGCAAAGTGACTATGAGTGCTCAACAGGATCAACGTTACGCTCCATGCTGATTCTGGTTACCTGCTAATGCATCATGAAATGATGTAGGCCAACTAACATTAGTATATTGAATAAACGAGTAAGGGAGTTTGAATACTAAACACATTTAAGCTTGAAAAGTAGTATGAAAGAACACTTACCTTGACTCTTCTCAACTCATGATCTACTAACTCTTATTCAATATACACAGTCAAAAAGTGACTGCAATATAAAGAAATATTAACTGAAAGCATGCTGTAAACTCTGACGGTATACAAGTATACAAATAATATCTAAGATGTATGTAAAAATATAAATAACTAATGTAAATGAAAGATACAATACTCTCTAAAGGACTATCATCACTTAAGAGCTACAGTGATGATACAACGTTACTCGGCCCACGCTGCCCGACCATCCTAACATTGCCAGAGTATAGGACATGAACTTCCTAATGGATCTACTAGTAAATTATGAAGAGGGTTCATCTAAAAAGTATGACCCTTTTCTACCCATGAAGACTATATGGTTTACATGAAGATTTGATTTAATCTGAACTCTCTGTCACATCCCGAAACCACAACCTAGAAGTTATGGTACAATCTCGGATTGTAACCGGCATACTCGACCTCTCAGAGGTCTTATACAAGCCCTTTCATATCATTCATCGCATAAACATAGTGAAAAGTAGTGCAAAATTAAAACTTTTCACAAGACATAATATAGTCTTCAAAATCTCTTTTATATAAAAGTAATAGGAAATAGTAAGTCTTAATCTCATCATCTTAAGAAAAAAGAATCCTTGGGACAAGACCCATACTTCAAAATACGAATATAGAAATACTTAGTCTATTGCAATACTTTGATTGTGAACATAAAAGACATATATGCCCTCGACTCAAGTGAGGACATACTTCAAAATCTCTTGAACGATCTTCTAAGTCTAAGTCTCCTTCCTAAAGCTCTTCACCTACCAAGAACTATACAGATAGATAAAAGCATGGAATTAGTACAACCACATGTACTAAGTATGATATTATGCATAAAAATCATGAAAACGAACTTTTATTGGAAATATGCATTTTTTTCATTGAAAAAATCATATTATAATTATCGCAACAACATTTAACAACTTGGAAACACATAAGATAACATTTAAACCAAAAATCATACTTTAGAGATCACTTTACTGTGAACTCATTCACTGGTACAATGAATTATTTCACTGTACAGTAAAGATGCTTATTATTAACTTAAGACACCCTTTAACATGTAATCTTCTCACTTAAAGATATCCTAAGATTCAATTAAATCACACAAAGAGAGACCACTCATACACCCTCTCTAGATGTGCCTAAACGACACTTAAGGTTACTTATAATGAGTCACATACACACTTTAAGACATCAATCATATCAACATATAGACACTATGATATTTCCTCATCAAAGGATATCAAAGAGTTGCTTGATCAAGAAGATAAATTCCATGATTTATATCATGAAGATTACCAAAATAATCCTTAAGACTTCCTAAGTTCGGATCATGTCCACATAATCGACATCTTCCCTTATGAGAGTGATTATTAAGACTCATCTAGGTAATATATGAAGTGACCATTCCTATGCCCCGTTCACACCTTAACTAGACAACCCTTAAGTACTCTAGATAGGTACTTATTCATTTTGCATACTTCATAACATAAGTCATTAGTTCATTAGTTCATAAAGACTCATACATCACATAAAGGACATTCAAGTAATGGTCATGGACAAAATCTAGGGATTCTTACTAACACCTTCAAAGCCTACTGTTCAATGTCTAGAGAGCGTCCCATACCACCACCTTAAATTCATAGAACTTCTGTAGTACTAGTAAATATCCCACATGATGAGAATAAACAATAACCGACATAGACCATGATAGCTAGACATGGAATCCCGAGTTCTAACCTACTCTGATGAGGGTGTTCTACTTTCCAAGGGTAGAAATAGGACACATTCCATGTAGGCACATGTTAAGGAGTATGAAGGGCTTTTATGTACTATAGTCTCACTCTCAAGTAGAGGTACATTGTACTCTAGTCTCATTCTCAAGTAGAGATACTTCCCATTACATAATCACTCGATTCTAGCCTTGGTTCTTATTGAGTAATTGAAATTAAAGGATCACATGAAGATGGTTCCTTATCTAGTTCATAACCCAATCACATTCGCCTCACCAAAGAGGTCCACTAGGGCTACCTTCCAATGGCGACTAAGATTCGTCCCACCAAAGAGGTCCACTAGGGCTACCTTCCAATGGCGACTAAGATAGATCATTATGACTTTCCGAAGGATTAATATGATTCTGTTCCAGCCAATTAACCTTACGTCCACTGTTTATTTACATAAAATATATCCTTACGGCTCTCGACTTCAATATTCATAACATAATACTTACCACGTACATGACTTTCTTAAAATCCTCTAAGGTCCCACATATTTTTCATTCCTACATGAAAAGTGTGGAATAATCCTACCTAGTCAAGACATCTCATATTTACATATCATTCATACATATATCAAGTAAGGGACACAAGTCTGCCAAACAAGACACAACATTCTTTTCCCTTATCACATATAGCATATCATTATTTTAAGCACTTAGGAATGACCCTTATCTTCTTAATGTCATCCTATACATTACTTTATCATTAATGATATAACCATCATAACTTATATAGTCAAGTAGGAACAAACATGTATCAATATCTAAGACTACACATATAAGCACATGGTCATAGTCTAACATGATCACCTACATAACATCAATAGATCACATATACTTTCACATTGCTTAACAAGTAGATATATATCATCATACATCACATAATCAAATACACAAATAGCCACATTACTTCTTGTAGTGAAGACAAGGCCATGATTATCATATTTCATAGAGTAACGCTGACAAGGCCACGTCAATTCAGATAACACTTCCACCATAATTTGACCATACCAATCAAAAAATAAATGAAGTACAAATAACATCAAAATAAAGTAAACATGGCAGCTTACCCCATCAACATCCTCAACCCCTCAACTTGATGCTAATTCATCCAATTCAACAACATAAGGCCCGTACCAATGGCCATGAACAATAATTCAATGTAGAAACTATGATAATAAATGAAAATAGGTAAATTCAATAGAGAATCTAATATAACCTAGATATCAATTGGACACAATTCTCACATCATTAGAAAGCCCATAGAAATCTATACTAGAATTCAACAACATTAGGTTAATATCAAGTAACCCATAACTTAGTCAATCTAGGTTTCATCCCATTCATGGGTTCATAAGTAATTTAGGTTAAAATAATCAATACAATATCAATTAAATCATAATTCAATGTTTAGAAATCATTAATTCAAGAAACCATGTTAGAATCATGAAATTGGACAATTCAACTTGAAAACTTTAGAAAACATCTCGAAATTGGGGCTTCGTGATGAAGAGAGTTTCAAGGATAAATATCCATACCTCAATGATGATAATTTGTACACTTTGATTAAGAATTTCTACTCAAAATGTCACCTCCAAGATGTTCCTAAATTTGGACTTCGATGGAGTCTTTGAGATTTTTTAAGGGATTTTGGAAATTTGATTTTGAAGAATGAGGTCTTCAATGTGTATAACACTTATATACACATTTAAAAAATGCCTAATATAAACCTTAGGAACTGCAAAAGTCTCTTTTTAGAAGTGGGGTGAATTTACAAATTCACCCCTTGCTTGGTAGTGAAACTGCATGTAGGGACATGACCATCGATGGACCGTTTGTCCACAAACGGACCGTCCTGTCTCTCCGTTGGTTGGTCAGCGACTTGCCAAGTTTCCTCATCCTTCTCCTAGACTAAGTCTCAGCATATGAGACCATTGACGCCCCATCCTCTGACAAACAGACCGTCCTTTGGTCCGTTGTCTGGGACAATGAACTTGCCAACGATGAACTGCCCATCGTCGGGATATGGGTCCATTTACGGGCCGTCCTTTCCTTCATCTATGGGTTCAGAGACTTGGGAGAGGTATATTATCCACCCAGGCTAAGTAACTACCCACACCTATCACCAATGGACAGTCGATAAGGCTACTGGCCGTCGATTGGCTTCCGTAGGTGAGGCTGCCTTGGGCAGTCATTGCCACCAACTTGGGTTCTTCGTCAAGGACCCCTATATTGTCCTTAGGGATAATTTCCCAGATGTTTCCAACCCAAATAAGATCTTCGATGAGTTTAACAACTTTCACATAAATTTCATCCAAAATGAACACGTAAAACTCGATGAAACATGCCTAGACACACAAGGTTATTTCAAGGATCATCTTTCGAACTTCATGCTATAATAAATCCTATAAGGACCATAAAACCTCATTTATCACACATAAACACATAGAACCACATATGAGACACATAGGTGACTTAGTTGTCGAACGTCTTAATCGACCCTTGACGTTTGACTTCCAATGCACCTAATACTTTAGATACTTACTCTACACCATATAATAAACCTATTTAGGACCTTAGAACATCAATACCAACATGTTAGGCTCTAGTTCACCGAAGTCATATTCGGGTTCGTACAATCTCCCCCACTTGGACAACATTTGTCCTCAAATGACACTTACCACTCTCCGAAAACTTCCAAGAATAGAGATTTAACTACCAGCTAATAACCATACCATAAAACTCATAATCAAATAAGAAAGCATCAATTTCACATAGTCAAAAGATTCACAAAACAACAGGAAACTAGAAAACAATTCTATAACTCATTATTCTACAAAACTCACACGCTTCATTCCAAATAGTAAAAAAATAATTTTATATTTTTCACAAAATTTTACAGTGAACTGTTTTTCCATGCTATAATGATTTTACAAAAATTTCAAAAATCAAAATTTTAGGCAATTCATGATCTAAACATGCTATTATGAAAATTAACATCATACGAACACATATTAAAGCATAATCATAACTTCATAGAATAAACAATGCAAGAAGTTAATGAAATTCAATTTCAACAAAACTCCTAAATATCATGCACATGCAACATGCTTCTATACCATTCTATCTCATTTACTAACCATACTCCGCTACTTAAAAGGAACTCATATTACAACAAAGAAGAAAAGAAAACTTACCAACATCATCATCACTCCCATTCTCATTCGGTTTTGATCCTCTTGTCCGGAGTGCATAGAAACACCTATGTATTGGAGCATCTTCCTTTGGGGCACTTGGAGTAACTTGCTTACTCTCGCTTACTCATTCGGTTATGATCATCCTTACCACAACCATAGCAACCACTATTACCAGCTGGACACTTCCCATAGCGTCTCTTCCCACAAGTGAAACATGTAGGCTTTTCATTTTTAGAAGCACCTCCTTTCTAAAATTTCACCTTAGCACTCCTAGGATCTTCTTGAGTTTGAGCCCTCTTCCTAACCCTAGTTTGCTCATGATCACTAGAGACACCCCTTTTTAAGTTTCTAGCCATACTCCTAAGTTTAGACTCTTAAATTTCTCTTGCATACACCATGAGTCTAGCTACGGTCATATCATCATGTAAAATCGACGTGTGACATTTTTCTTTACTAAGTCGCCTACACCCGTCAAGAAATGACTCATTTCATCCCTTGGATTTTCCACAAGAGAGGGAACATATTTGGACAGCTTAGAGAACTTCAAATATTATTCCTTAACACTCATATTACCTTGCTTGGGATTGATAAACTCCTCTATCTTAATTTCCGTCATCTCATCGGGAAAGTATTTACTAAGAAAAACTTCCTTAAATTCTTACCAATCAATAGTTACCGACTCCTTTGGCCTATTGCCTTCCCATTGTGTGTACCACACTTGAGCTACATCTTTCAATTGATACGAAGACAACTCCTCTTTCTCTCTAGATGCTACTCCAATAGCATACACTATCTTGTATAACTCATCAATAAACTCTAGGGGATCCTCTCCCATGTAGAGACAAGGAATATAGGAGGATTCATCATCACAAATCCTCTCAACCTAGAGATCATAGTGCTCTCGACCACATTCGCCTAGGCACGATACACAAATGAGCTTGCATAGTCAGGGCTCGGGCTATAGCAACCAAAGCCTCTCTAATCTCCCTATTAGACATCTCCGAAACCTTAATACCTCCTTCAACATTAGGAATATGATCATCTTGTGAAGGAACTTGGGACCCTTGAATACCTTGGACTCCTTTCCCACCTTGCGGAACTTGCTCAATTTGCTCAACTTGAGGAGTAACCTCCTCCTTCATTCCCTCGTCTTCCAACCTTCTAGCGCTATCCTTCTTGTATTCATCTCGTAGAAACACAAGGAGACAAATTTAGAAGGATAATCATAACATTTACTCTACCGCAAGACATAGGAGTAGAAAAGAACGGAAACTCTATCGTCCTATAGCTTCTCACACATAGATGTATCACGACTCATACCGATGGTGAAGATTCTACTAGACTTGACTTGATGAGACTTCTTGATTCCTAATATTACTTTCGACAAACCTATGCTCTAATAACAAGATTTTCACATCCCAAAACCACACACTAGAAGTTCGGGTAGAATCTCGATTTGTAACCGGCGTAATCGACCTCTTGGAAGTCTTATACAAGCCCTTTCATATCATTCATCGCATAACATAGTTAAAAGTAGTGCGGTATTAAAAAATTTCACAAAATATAATATAGTCTTCAAAATCTCTTTTATATAAAAGTAATAGGAAATACTAAGTCTCACTCTAATATTCATAAGACACAAGATTACTTTGGACACAACCCATACTTCAAAATACGAATATAGACATACTTAGTCTATTACAATACTTTGAATGAAAACATAAAAGACATATATTCCCTCAACTCAAGTGAGGACATACTTCAACATCTCTTGAAAGATCTTCTATGTCAAAATCTCCTTCCCAAAACTCTTCACCTACCAACAACCATATAGATAAAAGCATGGAGTTAATACAACCACATGTACTAAGTATAACATTATGCATAAAAATCATGAAAATGGACTTTTATTGGAAATATGCATCTTTTCATTTAAAAAATCATATTATAATCATCAGAATAACATTTAACAACTTGGAAACACATAATATAACATTTAAACCAAAAATCATATTTTAGAGATCACTTTACAGTGAACTCATTCACTGTTACAGTGAATTATTTCACTATACAGTGAAGATGCTTATTCTTCACTTAAGACACCCTTTAGCATGTAATCTTCTCACTTAAAGCTATCCTAAGATTCACTTAAGTCACACAAAGAGAGACCGCCCATACACCCTCTCTAGATGTGCCTAAACGACCCTTAAGATTACTTATAATGAGTCACATACACACTTCAAGACATTAAACATATCAACATATAGACACTATGACATTTCCTCATCAAAGGCTATCAAAAGACTTACTTAAGTAGATCAAGAGGATATCATCCATGATTCACCTCTTCAAGACTACCTAAATAATCCTTAAGACTTCCTAAGTTCAAATCATGTCCACATAATCAACATCTTCCCTAATTAGAGTGATTCTCAAGACTAATCTAGGTAAGATATGAAGTGACCATTCCTATGCCCCCTTCACACCTTAACTAGACAACCCTTAACAACTCTAGATAGGTACTTATTCCTTTTATATACTTCATAACATAAGTCATTAGTTCATTAGTTCATAATGACTCATACATCACATAAAGGATATTCAAGTAATGGTCTTGGAGAAGACCTAGAGATTCTAATTAACACCTTCAAAGTCTATGGTGAAATGTGTAGATAGAGTTCCATACCCCCACCAGAAGTTCATAGAACTTCTCTAGTACTAGTAAGTATCCCAAATGATGAGAATAGTCAATAACCGACATATACCATGGTAGCTAGACATGGAATCCGGAGTTATAACCTCCGGTGAGGGTGTTCCACTTGTCAAGGGTAGAACTAGGACACAGCCCATGTAATCACATGGTTAAGGAGTATGAAGGTCTTATATGTACTCTAGTCTCAGTCTCAAGTAGAGGTACACTGTACTCTAGTCTCATTCTCAAGTAGAGCTACTTCCCATTACATAATCACTCGGTGCTAGCCTTGGTTCTCATAGAATAATTGACATTAAAGGATCACATGAATATGGTTCCTTATCTAGTTCATAACCTAATCACATTCGACCTACCAAAGAGGTAAACTAGGGCTACCTTCCAATGGTGACTAAGATAAATCATTATGACTTTCCTAAGGATTAATATGGTGCCTTTCCAACCAATTAACCTTAAGTCCACTGGTAATTTACATGAAGGATACCATTAATGCTCTCGACTTCAACATTCATAATATAACCTTTACCACATACATGACCTTCTTAAAATCCTCTAAGTTTCCTCATATTTTTCATTCATACATGACAAGTGTGCACTAAGTCTACCTAGTCAAGACATCTCATATTCACATATAATTCATACATATATCAAGTAAGGGACACAAGTCTACCAAACAAGACATAATGAAAAAATGTCAAATAAATAGAGATTCAACAGTCTAAGATATCCTAGATATTAATTGGACACAATTTTTACATCATTAGAAAGCCCATAGAAATCTATACTAGAATTCAACTATATTATGTTTATATCAAGTAACCCATAACTTAGTCTAAATCCAGGGTTCATACCATTCATGGGTTCATAAGGAA